>JAOXXN010000446.1:112837670-112869586 GCA_026770055.1 Myrmophylax atrothorax | reverse complement strand
TATTTAATATAGTTTATCATCAACACCAGAATGGAGTTACTGCAGGATTCAGCCTTTGTCAAGAGCTCGAGAATGCAATGTGGAGCCTCTCCTGAGGGAAGCCATGGGTAAGGAGATGTGTCCCTTGCTGATGATAAGGAACATCCAGTATGTTCTTTCAATTACTCTTATCCCTCCAGGACTGCCTGCATCACGGACAGGGCAGAAAATCTCAGCACAGGTTTTCTGCTCTATTTAAGTCTATGGGCTGCAGATTATATCAGCTCAATATCTGATTCACTGTTTTACTATCTAAAACGTGTACTTTATATTTAAACCCAAATACTGTGCACATTGACTCATTCTTGTTCACATCCAGTAAAGCAACTGCTTCAAACACAACCAGATCCAGAAACAAATCCACACCCGAATCCTTCGGCAGTTCAAGGAAGATTTTAGCCACCACATTCAGTCTGCTCCTATCTCTAGTACCTAATGGGTTGCCTGCAAACCACTACAAAACAATAAAAAACTGCTAGTGTTAGCATTGAGGAAACAGCCTATTTTTTCCTCTAAAAATTTATGTCCTTAGCCATGCAAATGCTGACTTTGAGCCATGGAGGGATACAAATAACGCCAGCTGAACTGAGCCAAAGCTGCCTCCAAGGACAACATCCTTCTACAATAATTATGCTTGTGGCCAAAGCTTTCAGGACGATAATGGTTTTGATAGATTTCCATTTTAATTTGTGGTACCATTGTGTTTAAAAGATTCTTATAATCCTGGTGAAGCAACCAACCTTCCGCTGTTGACCCACATGTGTTGCATAACTGTATTTTATGCACACGATGTGTGTCCGAAAATGTCTGATGAAAGAGCTGAGCAAATAAATGCCCTTTTTCTTTGGAGACAACATTATATTACTCTGTTGGCTCTCATAAATTTTCAAGCTGTGAGGTAGCATTTCTCTGTCTTAAAGAAAGAATCACTTCCTATTATTGCATCTCTGTGAAACATACACAGCACAACTAGAAACATTTTGAGACTAGAAACATTGTCCTGATGCTACAAATTCAGGCCTTGCCTGTGAGATGATACTTTCTGTCACCAAATCGTGGAGACTGTGTGGATTCAAGGCTTGGAGACAACCTGCCATAAAGTTTAGGGCTGTGTAATGAGTTTTGCTCTGGATTCAGAGTCGGTCTGAAATATTCAGACTCTAGAGGTATTTGGATATAGGGGAGAACAGTTTAGCTGCAGTTTTACTTGAAACTCTGGATCTGCAACACGTCTGGCACATGGCACATGCAAGAATCAGCAAACAACATGGATGGAAGAGTGGCAGGACTTGAGGATGAGAAGATGCATTTTCTCATCTACCTGAGGTGTGAGTAGCCTGGTTCTGTAAAATTTTATGAGTTAAATAGTTAGCACTGTTCTGCAAATTTCATGGCAACAGCAACAATGTCACCATGGGAATAGGCACCACCAATAGTGCATGCCATAATTACTGCAAAAAAAATCCAGTCGTTGATTAGGCTTTGGCTTGTTAAACCATTACCAAGAATTTTTGACTTCTTACCCTTCCTGAAAAGAGGCAAATGCTATGGGAGAAAACAGCAATATGACACCAGAAACTAGAATTTGAAGAAAACCAGATTGATGACAGAATTAGAAGGTGAAAGAGTGCAGGGAGAAGGGCTGAGTCTCATCTTACCTTCTCTGGAATTACTTTGGCTTATACATTCATTGGTTCTGTTTTTTTCTTCACCTGACTGCCTTCAAAGTAAGTGCAAAACCCTGGTTTGCCAAGTTCTGCAAACACCTTGACAGCAAAGGAGTCTTGTCTCACTATAACATGCAAAGCTCCAGCTCTCCTGCAAGTCTCTATCCTGCATGAAGGTGATGTCCTGCCTGGCCTCATTGCCCACTTCTTGTGCTGCCAGCAACAATTTCATCATTTTCAGGACAGACTCGGGAACACCAATTCCCTGCTCTCTCCAACTATATATTCTCATGCGAAGGTCATGGGTTACCCAGATCTGCATCTTTTCCTTCAAGGAAATGGTAAAAAACTCTCTCAAGACCAGAGGACTAAAGGGGGGACAGAGCAGTTGAATTACAAGGAAGAAACAGAAGTGATGGGTCATGTGAGGCAAAGGGATGTAGAAGTCATTGGGGAATGAAGATGTGAAATCTGGTAGAACTAAGATTCACTTGGTGATCAAAAATAAAATTAATTGTGTAGGTCAATTGAGGCCTCCAACAGAACCAAATGGTCAAAAATACCTTCTCAACACTTCCGAAGGAATGGGAAACATTAATTGCTAGAGACACACTGGGAATAGACAGAGGAAATTCCAGAAACAAAAGATAAACTAAAGAAAAAGCATGGTATGATCTCTGTTCAAAGATCCTGGATCTGGAAGCCAGGCTCATGATTTGGGTGGAGACTGACTCGTGGGTATCTTTGATCTCATGTGATTGGCATAACTGAAAGCACTACCACAAATCACAAGGCAAACTGGTGACAGAGGAGGGAACAGAACCAAAATCGCCCCAGCAACACAATTTATCCATTAAATTCAGCACTTTTTCTGCAGAAATTATAGGCAAGGCTCTGTCAGTTCTGTGAATCCTTTGTCATTGCTTCTAACAGCAGTCAGTAATTCAATGTTCAGCTCTACAAAAGAGCAAAACCTTAGTAGGTAATAACTTCAAAGGCTTTATCAGAGTGTGGTGAGATCCCTTGCGAAGTCTATTAACTACCAGGAGGAGATGAGAAAGAAGAAACAACTTCCCAGGCTTAGTCACTCTTCAAAGAAAAACAGCTTTCTTAAAGCACCCTGGTAGTGTCTAAATACAAACCTATTACATATCTGTCCAAGGGTAAGGGCTCAGAAAGGCAGGAATTAAATAACACCCTAATCAAAATCAAGAACTCAAACAGTGGATGGAAAGAAAAGAGCAAATAATTGACAAGCTGGAGAATGACCATTTATCCCTGCTGTTCCCAAATGAGCACAAAAGCTTCCCTGAAGCACAGTAAAAGTGATGAACCACTTATAAAAAAGAGCAAGTTGATGATATATGCACTCTTCCTGCCAGCAGTGCCAGATATTTCTGATATAATGATTGCAACTAGGGACAGTCCTGGCAATTCTGATTTGAAGATTGCACCTAGGGATAGACTTGAGGCTTTGTGGGCACGGATAAAGGAGACAGACTTGTTAAAGTGCACTATAAGTCCCACAGCTGTGAAAGGGTTTTAGAGTCTCCTTCTCCCAATGGAGAAGAACCTTATCTGAAAAGGCAAATTCCCAGAGTGACAAAAAGAGATTTGGGGATTTGCTGGGTTGAGACTCTTAGGCCAATGCTCATCCCACTGAAGTTTAACTGTGATGCCTAAGGGAAGGTCTTCTGTGCAAGTAAGACCAAGATGCACGTCTGAAAGATGAAAGTGGCCGCCTTTCATTTTGACTGAATCCACTGAGTATCTGATTTTATGTGGGAAGAATATGGACTGCAGCAATAGAAAAGGCTGGAGTTTGTGGATGCAGAATTTAAAGAGAATTATTTTGCTCCATCTTAGAAACATTACTTTCTGCTCCCATTTTTTCCTACAAGCCTACTTTTATTAGTTTACCTACTAGAAAAGTAAGTTTTTCTGCTTAATATCCAGCTGTGTAGGTCCTTCACACCAACTGATGCAAGGTCCTGCCCTGGAACTTAATATAATCACATTAGGAAAAGTCCACTGTTATCCCAGCTGCTTGCCTCTGTCTGAGTAATGGCAAGAATGAACAAGATGTTCTCCTTTATTAATTATAAGGAACTCCTCCTGAAATAGTTCAACTATTTTTAATGAATTAATTAAACCTTACAGACAGTTGTGTGCACAAGTGGGGGCTGTACAGACACATTATAAATTAAGAAAATTAAGGACGTTTCAAGAGGGAGGAGAAACAGGCTTGATGATTTTATGAGTTTGTATCAAGTGTTTTTGTAGAGTCATGGCAGTTTCGAGAGCCTCCAACCACTGCACAGCAGAGCTGAATGATGTGAACAGGGAGCTTTTCTCAAGTTCAAGCTAATACTTTGCTATAAACTAAATAACTGGAATAAACTCCCTCACATGTTCCAAAAAGACTCCAACTGGTACATGCACAGGGATTGCAATGCACACAGACAACTGTGTATTATTTTCATTAACCTCAAGGGAGGCAAAAAGGTAAGTTTCAGTTTCAGTTATCCCCAAAATATAGAACTTTAAAGAAATACACCACTATTAACAATGACTGAGCATCTATCTTAAAAATGGCAGTGGTAGGAAGAGTTGCATAGCATGGAACAATGTGTTTTTTCTAGGCAAGTAATACACTTGGTTTTATCTATCCTCCTTCTGCTTTCATTTGTCACTGCACTGAGGCCAGT
Source organism: Myrmophylax atrothorax (assembly GCA_026770055.1). NCBI lineage: Eukaryota > Metazoa > Chordata > Aves > Passeriformes > Thamnophilidae > Myrmophylax > Myrmophylax atrothorax. Next base: position 112,865,172 of record JAOXXN010000446.1, on the reverse strand, counting down.
CACTTCATGTGGTCCAGGGGTCTGTAAGACTTGGGGGGTAAACCAGGGAGATACTTCTGATGACACTAAAACATGTTCCTTTTTTCAAAAGGATTTTTAACAAGCTAACAAAAGCAGTCAGGCTAATTTACCTCAATGTTTCCCAGTAAAGATTAAGGAGGGATTTGATTTCATCATCCCTACAATCAAAATTGAGACTCACATTACACATGGTTACACCCTCTGTTTTAAAATTGGGAAAGCTCCTGCCTTTTGACACTTACTCTCCTTACGCTCAGAACCCGAAGGGGAAGTGAAAATCCCACGCAAAATGCAGAGCAGGCCAGGAAATATCCTATTTATTGTGCCATTAAGAAAAAAAAAAATCTGTCTTAGTAATTATACCACACACACAATAGCACAGATCTCCATTGTAGGGGAAAATCATTGGTTGCAACATGAGATCAGACATGCCAAGGTATTGCTTTAGTAAGGATAGGGTTTTTTCCAGTTTCTTGTCCTTTTTCTTTCCCAGCTTCTCATCCAAATGTAAACGCCAGTGAGCAATTTGGAGTGCCACCAACAGAGAGGCAAGCTAAGAAGTGCACATTCATAGAGCAGCACTGGTAGGTCTCAAGTACGAAGTAAATCTCATTGCACAAGCCCTGTCTATCACAGGACACTCTTGTTGACTATGGCTCTGGTTCAGGAAAGCATTTAAGCATGTGCTGAAATACATCCCAATTCAGAGGAAGTATATGCTTGACATTAAGCATGTTCTTAAGTCCTGATGATTTCAATGGACTTAAGCACATACTTAAGCATTTTCCTGAACAGGGGCCTATAACAACAATAATAAATTTGCTGTGCAGCATTTTAACTTCATTGGACTTTTTTCTGAGATTTTATTTTGCTAGGAGAAGCTCTGAGCAGCAGCCTTCCAAGGGAGGGAGGGCAAGATAGAACAGGAATATATTCCTAAGGGCACACACACAGAAATAGACTATCTGCATTTATGTTACATAAAAATAGAGTATTTGCCTGAAAGACTGTCAGAGTAGTGTCAAAACAAAAAGGAAGTGGTGAAACTCTTTAGCCAGCTCCCCAAAAGCCAGCCAAAATGTTGTCCAAGTTTGGCATTACATACAGGCACATACTATAGATGCACATAATTAACTTGGTCTGTGCTGCTGGCCAATTTGAAGGGCCAACTTGGCTTGTTCCACTGGGTTCAGACCAGCTGGGCAGCACGTCAGCAGAGCTGAGGTTCTCCAAGGAGCTGTCACTGCACTTCTCAAATCTATGCAGCTTTGTGAAAGAAGTGTTTGTACTCTTGAGACATTCAGGATTTTCTGAAGATGGAATTGCAGGTTGGAGACCCCGTGGACAGGACAAATATCTTTAGGTTTGGTAAGTTAGGATTTTCCAACTTTTTTATTCACATGAATGTCAGTATGGGCAGGAAGGGATCATATAGGTCAGCTTCTTCCTAGGGATCTTTTCATTACGGCTAAGGATATTCACCACTTACAATCAGAGTCATCTTCCACATCAGCCAAGGTCCTGGCAGCAGAACATCTACATGCACAGCAATCAACGTGCACAAATAGGTCCCAGTTTCCTAAAGGGCTTTGTTAGAGCCATTGGTCACTGCTTGTGTTCTGCATGAAACAGGTTTTGCTCTGAAATAAATTCTGACATGCTTGAGAACTCCAACTAGTCAGGTCCAATATAGATGTAGAAAACTACAGAATAAACAGAGGTAAATAGTCTCATAGAACCACAGAATGGTCTGCGTTGGAAGGGACCTTAAAGATCACCTCATTCCAAACCCCTACCATGGCAGAGACACCTTCCACTGGACCAGGTTACCCAGAGCCCTATCCAACCAGGCCTTGAACACTTCCAGGGATGAGGCACCCACAGGTTCTCTGGGTAACCCATTCCAGTGCCTCACCACCTTCACAGTAAATAATTTCTTCCATGTATCTAACCTAAATTCCCCCTCTTTCAGTTTGAACCCATCATGTGAAATTGGTTTTATGCTATTCCATTACCACTTCTTTCTTCAAAGAACTAGAGGCCAATCACTGGAACAAATATCAAAGTAGTAGAGAAGCACAGAGTGGTCTGATATCATAGACAAAGAAATTATTTTGTTCTCATTTATATTTGTAGATGCCTTACTTATCCTTGCTGGAGTTAGCTTAATGAGGAATTAATATTAGATTATCAAAGGTAGTATATGAGTCAAGGCTGGGATCAACATATTTTTTTCCCAGGAGACCATATTACAGCATGCTCTGCTGTGAGGACTCTCTGCACACCAAGACTGACTTTCACATGGTGATGTACAAGACAAAAGCACCCAGAAGAGTGAGAGTCATTCAGTAACATCAGCAGCATTGTAGAAAGAAATCACATAGAGTGTGTATTTAATTTATATTCTTTTAATGTCAGCAAACTATGAGCTAAAAGATGGGTGGCAAATGCAGGCTAACGTTTCCAAAGTGGCTAGAAGTTTTAGATCCTGTGAGACAATTGGAAGGCAGCTGACTTCACACAAGTATCACTTCCCTTCACTTGGAAAAATCAGGCCACAAGCCACCCAGACTGAAAATCTGCTTTTAAAAGCCTTAGTAAGAAGGGAGTATCACTGACTGTGAGCTTCTTGAGCAACTAGACAAAAAATCAAGAGTTTTGAAAATCTCTACTGGAAGAATATTCTTTGAGGAGACCACTCAGAATCTGAAAAACACCTGAGGGAGATGTGCAGTGGCTTTGGCCATACCACCTTAGAAATATGCCTGGAGTTGTGGTCCTTGGAAGAGGAAAGGCAGGGTGCTGGGACCACACAAAGACATAAGATCATGGGGGCCCAAGGTGCAGCTCAGCAGGACTCCCAGGGTTCCTGGCTGCCCAGCAGCCCACCCACCAGCCAAAATTTCCTTTCACAATTACAGTTTCCCTCCTCACAGAAAACCCACCACAGCTTCTGTTCAATAATGCTGTGAATGTTTCAAAATTATTTTTTTAGACTTAGAGAAATTCAAAGCAAAATCTTGAAATCCTATAAAACCCCAAACTGCCAAAAATTGCCATTCTTATCACAGCCCTTGATAGCAGATCGTGCACAAATCTCTTGTGCTTCTGGACATACTGGACTGAAAATACAGGTGTTTCTTTCTTGATGGAAAAATAACAATTATCCTTTACACTTCTTCCTGAGCCTTTTCCAATCTAATAAAGCAATTGTGCTCCCATCACTCACCAGTATCATGGCAGAGGATCCTGGGTACCCACCTTAGCCACTGGATGTAACCTCAGAAAAATAAGTGCTTTGCTTATTGGTGAGCCATCAATAATTCATTGAGACACCATAGGAACCAGAAAAGAACTAAAGAAATGTCAGCTATATAACCTTAACATATAGAAAAATACCAGAACAAACAATTAAACAGTAACTCACAAGCACATGTGTAAATATGAAGTTGGTAAGAAAAGACAATATGGACTTAACAGGAACAAATTACATTAATTAACCCAAGTACATTCTGTTCTCTGCCAGGGTTCCCAGTACAGGTAGGAAGGAAGCAGCAGGTACTTGGAAGTTGACCTCTAAGGTTTCCAACATCAGCTCCAGACTGTATTTTCGTAACAAAGTAAGGAGATGGACCTGTATGAAATCACTGCATAATCACGGTATAAGTGGTTGAAAAAATATTTATGAAGTAGCAATAAGAAAGTTTTCTGTTACTCTACAAACACACAACAAACAGAGGTACCATAAAGGTCTGTGACAAGATGAGTCATATTTAATGTTTCCATTAGGAAAATGGGGGAAGGAACAGACAGAATCTTACAAAATCTCCTGACAACAAGCACGGAGAGGTTATCAGTATTTCCCAGGAGAGGAGCAAGTGAAGCTAAGAAGTTGGAACAAAGTGTCTGAAGTCACTTAAATGAAATTTAGAAAAATTAACCTCAAGGAGTGAGATATGAGGAGAACAAAATGTGACATACAAATGCAGGAATGGCTGGTGAGCCTGCGAGGGCAAAGAGGAAGAGGTTTTATGTAAATCACAAACAATAGGAATCATCAGCTAACGTATCTACAGGCAACAACAACAAGATAATGTGATGAACATGCAATGTTCTACCACAACATAACAGTCTTCAAGCATGTAAAAGGCTGTTTCACAAAGAGGATGATGACCCATTGTTATTCATGCCCACAGAGGATGGGATTAAGTATTTTGCTTAATTTTCAACAATAAAGCTTTCGGAGGGAGGAAAGAAATCCAGCGTAATTATAGGACTAATTAAACACAGAACAGGCTTTCTAAGGAGGTTGTGTAATCTGCATTTAGTGGAAGCTTTGAAGAACTCAAAAGAAGAGAAGTTGGTAAAACTGGTCTCGATTTATTTCATCCTGCTGCAGAGTGGAGAGGGGCCATAGGATGTTTTTAAAATCCTTTCTAACAGTCTGTGTTAGTGAATGACAATAAAGCTGTTCTTGCTGTCAGTGCTGGATGCTTGGTGGCACAGATTTTTTCTTCCCTCTGACCTGCACAGGATGAAGTCTGGCTGCATGAAATCAGCAGTTTTGCCCATGACTTTGACAGCACCAGAATTTCACTCAGAGGTTTCATGGCCAGAAGGGACAATTACAATAATCTTTCCTGACCTTTTGCATCATACAAACATAGATTTCGCTCAGCCTGTAGGCAACATCTTGGTGCTGAACTAGAACATATGTTTTGGAAGGTTTTTCGGGAGAGGCACATGCCTGACATAGAGTGGTAGTAAAATCCCCTCTAGCGTTGCCTGTTTGCATTGCAGGGAGAAGTTCTCGCTCCCAGGGAAGTCACCACCAACATCCCGTTTGTGGGGCTTTCCTAAAGGCTGGTAACTGGTCACATCACTTATATATGTAATTTTTTCACATCTATCAGTTGCATTTATGTATGTGGGTTAAAGTTATGGAAGGAACCTTACAGGATTTGGGGAGTCAGGACACAGCAGTATTCAGAAAGTCATCACAGTTTGAGTAAAAGTTAATAGGGATGTTGAAGCATCAGCTACTGTTTGCATATTTTTGATACAACGGTGTGTCTCATAGGAAGTGATAAGGACTCTGAACAAGAAAGCCACAAATCCCTTTTTTAAGAAAATTAACTTAGAGTCATAGAAGCATAGAATGCTTTGGGTTGGAAGAGACCTGAAAGACCATCTCTTTCCAACCCCCTGCCATGGGCAGGGACACCTTCCACTAGACTAGGGTGATCAAAGCTCCGTCCAACCTGGCCTTGAAAACTTCCAGGGATGGGGCAGCCACAGCTTCTCTAGGCAGCCTGTGCCAGGGCCTCAGCACCTTCACAGTAAAGAATTTCTTCCTAATATCTAACCTAAATCTACTTTCTTTCAGTTTTAACCATCTTACCCTTGTAAAAAGGCTCTGTCTTTTTTGTAGGCTCCCTTCAGATACTGGAAGGATCTTGTCCTGCAAACTATTGATAGTGGATGGCTGTTCATGCTCTGTATATACAAAATGCAGCTTCTACATTTTGGAAACTTATACCTATATGGTCATATTCTAGTTTTGGCCTATTAGAGCCACATCTATTAGTTTATTATATTCTAATATAATAGGTGGCACGTGCCCTGTGCCTGAAAACATTCATGGTCAGGCTGGACAGGGCTCTCAGCAACCTGATCTAGTTGAAGATGTCCCTGCTCATTGCAGGGGAGGCAGACTGACTAGACAACCTTTAAAAGGTCCCTTCCAGCCCCAAATATTCTATGATTCTATGATAATATACCTGATCTAATTTCAGAACAGTCAATATTCATACAAAATATTCCCACTGATGATAAATATTCCACTGACTTAGTGAGAACAGAGTCATACTTTGGATTCACTAGTTTCTTTCTAACAAGTTACTAAAACCACAAGTGGTTTTATGTCCTCTGGAGAAAGAATTTAGGAATTCACCTTATTTAGCTATTCACAAAGCATCAATTTTAACAGTTTCAAATACTGATGATTCTATATCCTGAGAGCTAATTAGATACATAAAAAACCCATTCCCCCAGGAAAGCTGCAGAACATAAAATGAGACAGATCACTGTTAGAAGGTGTCATAGGCAATGCAAATTATAGTCAAATTATTCCTGTTTCCTTTAGAGATCAGGTGCAAATACAGGAGTCATTTCTCCAAAGCAAGCTCTATGCAGAGCTCCCATTACAGTACCAGAATCCTGAATGCAGTTTTTCTAGTAAGAATTAAATCTGTGCACATCTGGAATTTCCACGTCCATTAAAAACCTCTGAGCCAGGGATTTTTGACGAGGGTAACCTGGTCATATGGCATATTCTGCAAACGTTGGTGAATTGCAGCCAAATTTCCAAGCCCCTAAGCAGCGTATCAGACTAACAAATAATAACAGCAGCCAGGTGCTGAAAGTTAATGCTGAACCCGAAATAAGATCCAGGGCTGAATTATTTATTGAAATTCCATTACTTCATTTGCACTATTAGAAGACAGAGTCACTTGCAGGCACTGCAAGTAAAGGTTTGGATGGTGGGCTGTTGCTGGTAAAGGGCATTTACCACATCAGCTGACCCCAGCACAGGCCATAATCTGTTGGGGGTCTCATTTTGTATCTTATGTAACATCATAGAAATATTGTTCATGGGTGACCTTAAATGGATTAAAAGAGCAATTGGCAGCACTCAGGAGGGGTCCCCCAGGGGGCAGGACTGGGCCTTTCTATCTCTTTTTGTATCTCCACAGTTCAAGGTGCTGCAGAGGGTACAGGAGAAGCTCCATCCTGAGATGAGATGAATGTTGACAACTGTCACCAAAGGCAGCTCAAGTTGTTTTGCAAAGGGGCAGCAGGCTCAGACTAGTCTTTGGTTTGATGTTTGCATCTCGGTGTGACTACCCTGTGCAACCCACAACACCTCCAATAAACCATTTATCAATAAAATATTACCAGCATTTGGACCAGGAGTTACTGCCATGAGAATACAAGTGCAGTATAAACAAATATAAACCAGCAGCGGAAGCAAGAGTCTATGGCACACTCACAACCAGCAAGCAAATACTCCTTGGGACTCACCAAAAACCAAAACAATTCTTGTGTTCAATAGCAAATGCTGGAGAAAACAAACACTGATGCTTTCCAAAAGCTACTGAGAAATTTTGAATAAGTGTGTATATTAGTAGCAGTGTAATTTACAGTATCTTACAGTACAGACTTCTGGAATTAATGTCACATAAATGTTGTAAATAAAAAAACATAGTTGGATCAGTGAGTGGAGTTTGGATCACATTTCTTGTTTACTCAGCATCCCAGTGCAGAATGATTTCTTAAATCCCCATGTCTGTACTGTTTGGATCCATTCGAAATGCTCCAGTGATGTGACTTCACAATGATTTTGACAATTTTCTCATACCACATTTTAACTTGATGCTTAAACTGAATTTTCTCTTATTTTATTCTACTATCCAGCATTAAAAAACCCAAAATGCCTTAATGGCCTTTAACTCAATGCTATTTATTAAAATAATTCATACTTTCTGTTCTGTTATACAAAATCTTATTTAACTATGCCATTGCACAGCACCTCTTCACCTCTTACTGTCCTCTTGTTTCTGGGATCCTTGACCACGTTGTTTATTCTCAATATAATCACTCTTTTTTTATTCCTATCACTCTTGAGTCCCTCTCTCGCACCCAGGCCCCCCATGCTCCAAGTGAAGTGCTCTCCAAGACCAGCAGTGACCTCCAACTGGTTCTTCCCTGTCATACCTGCCTCAGAAGCAATCCATAGCCTTCTCCCCTAATCTCTCTTGCTCAGTCTCTTCCCCCCACAAAATAATCACTTTCATTTTATGCCTCTCACCTTTCAGCCACACCCCATTCATTGGCTTCACCAATGAGTTGGTGTCCACAACACTGAAATCTACCCCCACCTCCCATCCCTTCCTCTGACTGTCCACTCTGTTTCTCTGACATTGTCACACAAGTGCTTTATTCAAATTAATCAAATCCTTTTTGATATGGTGGAAATAGAGCGTGCCATAGGGATCATGCCCTGTAATTCCTCTCAGTCATTTATCATTAATTTCACAAGGAGGTACCACCTTCTCCTCTGGAGACAATCTCCAACTTAACTCTGTAAGTCAGATCTTTGTCCTGTTTCCCTCTGGCTTCAGGATTTCTTCATGACCTGCTGCCCTGCAGACCTAACCACTGCTGGGCACTCTTACAAACAAGTTCTTTCTCTCAACTTTTCCTCTCTTCCAGCTTAATAGACACAAAATACAATCTGAACCTTCTTGGTCCTCTTGTCTGTTCTACAGGAAAACAATCACTAAATTCACTAAGACTTGTCACTACAGTTTAGTCTGAACACTCAGATTTGGGCTGACAGATCTGGATTTTGCGCAGTCATAGGAGCACATGATACTTTCTATGCCATGCTTGTGCTTCAAACACAGACTTCATCTTACATGAATTAAATAGAGATTTCATGCCATCAATCTACAATCTTTCTAGTCCTCTACACCACTTTTATATATGTCATACTTAAATATTTCTAGCTTTCTAAACTCTTTTATTTTTATGTGTTTATTTTATATTTCCAGTTGGTCCTGCAGTCTGTTAAGAGGCATGGTTAGTTAACCTGCTTCCCAGACCGGTTAATCAATTATAACTCACACCTTACCACCTTCGGGTGCCATAACCTTACACAGGTATTTGGGCGTGACCACCATATCTAGGGAAGGGCAGAATCTCACTCTCCTTCATTTGAGAAATTTCTCTGGCAGCATTTTGGCTTGTCCTGTGCTCCCACAGCAGTTCCCACGTTGAGGCTGTCGGAGGGCTGTTATCCTGAACAGACGCAGCCTGCAGAATGCCATTGGAACTCCACACACCACACATTCATTGAAAAAAAAAGCTTATTGGAACACCCAGGTTAATGAGGTAATTGAGAATCTAGCATTTGGCAAGGGAATTTCTGAACATTTTTTATCTATTCGTGTATAGCTAGGCCCAATTCCCTCAAGGACCTGGATAAGCTCTGCAGAACTAGCTGTTTTTTCATCTTTACTTGCAATTCTCTCTGAAACAAAGATTTTTTTTTTCTATTACTGTGAAATGTCAAGCACACAGGTGGTTCTTGAAAAACAAAAGTACTGAGAAATCCTATAATTTCACAGTTTCACTGAAAAGCTAAACATCTGTTAGCACAAAATCCCTCTTTCTGATAACATGGCACAAGGTGATTACTACTAACCACACCCATTCTCAAAGACCTTGAATATGGCTTGAAATAAATGTTAAATAAACATCCAAATAAATTTTAAAATAAATTAAGAAATGAAAAATGTTTTCTGCCCAGGATGGAAGAGATGTCCAGGGGCAAATAGCAAAAAGCCCTTCTTGCCCATGGGAGCTGCAGTAAGGTGCTGGTACATGTGCAGGCGGGGCTGGGAGCAGTGGCCAAGGTTGGGGAGAGAGGCATTTCCTTTCCCCAGGAAAGAAAATCCATGTTTCAAGGTTTGTCTCTTTGTCAGGAGACTGGGACTGCAGTTCATCCAAGTTCCCTTCCTGGTCATATCCGTCCCTGGCTCTTCAAGGTTGGACCTGAGTAGCTGTCTGCAGTCAGCACTTTCAACTTTATTATTATTCTTGTTGAATCATCTCTTTTGAGATAAACACTGAATCATGAGGCCATTCGGCAGAGATTATGCTCAGCACAGTAAGAGAACAAGGTGTTCCTGTAGACACATATTGTAGGGCTGCCGGTTTCAGTGTACCAAGGTGGGCAGGTGCGTACTCCCCAGTCTGAAACAAATTTTCCTCACCTATGTCCATCTGCCTTTATGAACAGCCTGAGTAGTGAGAAGTAAGACTTATGAGGTGTTTAGAGAAATATGTAATTGGAGATGATCTAACACCAAAAGATTATTTGTGCACTCTGAGAAGCTCCTTGTGGCTCCATCTCAGAGCAGGGGGAGTTCTTAGTGCTTAATGAAAACAACAGATCATTTCTGAACCTCAAACAAGACATAGCTCCAGGATTGTATCTACAGCTTAAATGGGGATCTCAGAGATATTGACTTGAAAGAGAAAACAAAACCAAAAATCCAAAGTTAGAGCATCTCAGAATGAAAAATAGCAACTTAGTAACTCAAGGCGAAATAGAATTCCTTGTCAAACTGCATAGGTGAGGCAGCATTCAGGGAGGAAAAGAGAATTAAAATGATCCAAATGTTAATTGAAGACTGAAAACAGGCTTAATAATTAAGGAGTTTGGTGCATTGGATCCTCTTGGTATGTCCTGAACATTTAAAAGAACCGAGCACGGAAAAACAACTAAAAGTGCCATTCTGAGAGAACTTAGAACCTGCAAGAATATTCCATGCTTCAACCCCTCTTCATCCAAGGACAGCTTGTTTAAAAATACTATGAATAAAATAAACAAACAAAACAGGTCTCCAGTCACACACACTGAATCAGCAGCAACAGTTCATCACAAAACACAGGGCAGTGAAAGAAAATATTTTCCTCCCATGATATGCATTTGTATCTGTTTGAAGTTGCCCAGTCAGCAGCTAAAAGCAAAAGGAAAGCAGTAACACCATGTGCCTGTTGACCCAGACAAATTGAATCACAATCTAGAAAAACACTGACAACAATAGTGATGATGCATTGGGGCTGGTTTCTCTGATTTCCACTTGTTCTAGACAATACACAGGTACAAGCTTGCACCAGCACACAAAATGACGGCTCTGTGCAGTGGGTGTTAAGATTCAGGGTGTTTATTTGGGTGTTAGAATGTCATAGGGAGGACAACCTTGTCCATTCATATACACATGCATCTGCCCAACCTGAGAATTGCTTCTGTATTTTGTGAGGAGTTAAACCACAATGCTTGAGTAGTTTTTACAGTCATTCCTCTATGTAAACAGAAAAGAAAGGATGCAATTTTAGCTGGAAATGTTCCTGGGCTATACAGATACGAAAATTAATGATGATGCAAATGTTTCATAGGAAATGAAACCAAGACACAGGGCTGTGGTGTGACTTAGACCATGACAGACAGTAAAGGAATTCAGCTCTTGTTTCTCCCAGTTTAGCTCTTCCTTCATCCCATCTTCAAGGTCTGACGTGCACTCACACATCACTCATCTTCTCAGCCTTTGGAGGCCCTTCCAAAGTCTGGCCCTTGCAAACCCAGACATGATAAGCACATAAGATAAGTAACCACATATTTAACCACCACCAGAATTAAACACATCCCATTATCACACCCAGGACACATAAGCAGCCTCTCAGCATCATTTCTATCAGACTGGCCCTCAACCAAATATGCACTGTCTTTCAGAGACACAGAAATCAAGGATTCCCTCTGTGCTTGAACCAAACCTTCTTCTGGTTTGGCAAGATCTCCTCCATTGTAATACCTTCCTAGTTTGTAGAATTTGTGCCTTGTTTATTCCTTTATTGTCCCTAACTGTGTGTTCATTACAGCATATCTAGTCTTGATCTGAATCAGAGGCAGACAGGGCATGACTCCTTTGGTGGTTCATTCCAAGAGTTAATCACCTTTACAGCTACTATTAAGCTTATTCCTAACTTAACTACACTTGGCCTCAACATGTTCTAGTGGAAGGTGTCCCTGCCCATGGCAGAGGGCTTGGAATTAGATGATCTTGAAGGCTCCCTTCCAACCCAAACCATTCTAAGACTCTATGTCTTGTTATACTTGTTACTACTGTATTAAAAAAACCCCAATGGATACATTTAATACTGCAGACAAGTGATGTTTGCTTTTTTTACTTAAATGAGAAAGACTGCCTTAAGGAGGGCAATCCTCAATATTTTTAAGCCTTAAAATTATTCTTCTCTACATATTTTCCAATATCATAACACACATTAGCTCTCTATGTGTTTAAAATGACAAGCCAAAAGATAATCTAAACCTTGACGCCTCCCTACTAATAGTATTGGCAAAATAAAAAAATAAACATGCATAGCTTTGACTCGTATGATTTGTGTTTATTATTGGAATATTTACTGCAAATTACTAAGCAGGTGTGGCACATGAACACTGATTCAGTCATGCTAAGTGCTGTACAAACCACAAAATATGGAAGAGCTGTGACTAAAGGACATAGCACAGGGCTAGAGTGAAATTCTCGCTGGATCTCCTTGCACAAGGCCACTGCTTCTCAGCTTCTGCACCTCTAAAGTCCTGACCATGACTGTGCAGTGCTTCAGAATTGCTAAAAAAGGGCATCTGTAGTTTTTTTATATCAGGGACTGAGTTTTGCAATTGTGTTCAGAGATGGTTGGCAAAGCACAGAGCAGCCTGCACAGCCCCCTCTGCAGAACTGCAGTCTAAGAACACTTAATAGGAATCACCATCTAGGAAGGGCAGAGAATTTCTGTTATCACCCTGTGCTTTACTACCAAGTACTAAAAACACTCACTCTCACAACAAAAACATTTAAAATGGGTGCTAAGCTATGTTTTCTGAATTACAGACAGTTGTTGATCTTAGCTGTCCAATAGTTTTTGGGGTTGATCATACATGGATTAGCTCATCATACTTTGGACTCCACTGCTAGCCTGCAGCAGCACACTCTTTGGAGGTGATGAGCCCTTTTCCAAGCAGTACAGCATTACAGATATATGTCTTTTCTAGCAGCAGAAGTTAGAAAAATTTATATCTGCTTTGGCATCTACATGGTTGAGAGAAAGGGAAACTAAAGCCATACCTAAATCAAGCAAAATGTGCATAAACCCCCTTTACAGCATCATGAATAGGTTTTAATACCTGAAGTATTGGTGAATGGTGAACTGAGTCATGTTAATTTTTTTTAGTGCAAAGGAAACAAAAAAATTAGTGAGAGTAGTTGTGGATGCTCCATTCCTGGAAGTGTTCAAGGTCAGGCTGGATGGTGCTTTGAATAAACTGGTCTATTGGAAGTTGTCCCTGCCCATGGCAAGGGGTTGGAACAGGAAGATCTTTAAGTCCTCTTACACCCCAAACTGTTCTAGGATTTTACGATTTTATAATTCTACAAAATGCAAGAGAAGCAACAAAAATCGTCCAGAAATGTTTGGTTTACAGCCTGACTTACATAAGGAAGGTGGAAAAAATTACTATTCCCATATATAATCTTTGCAAGATTTATAGAACTTAAAGTAAATGAAAATCAGCTTTGGCCTTGAATATCAGGTTTTGAACATTTTAGTTACATTTTGCAGCAAACACATACAGGTGAATGGCATGGGCTTCTTCTGTCATCTACTGTGCACATAAAAATAGTGTTTATCCAGAACGAGGATTTAGAAGAGCCAACTGCCACTACCCGAGCAACTTCATCCTTAATATAATGTCCTCATGCCAGAGTACCTATATGAGGAATAGCTTCAACTCCTACTGTCCTACAGATGCATTAATAAGTTATTACAACACAATCCTCCTGAAATGAGTTTCAATTAGTGATTTATCTCAGTTTTACTGAGAGTTGCCAATAATACATACAAAGGATCTATTTTAACATATTTTGGCAATTAGGGGCATGGGGGAAAAAATTGGAGAAGCACCTGAGCTCCAGAAATACACTACCTCTAAAGAAGGACTTGAACCAAGTTACCCTGGGGACCAAAATAGAAATTATGAGGATTAGGAGACTGGTATAAGTTTATGAGTCTGAATGCTTGTGAGAAGACTCAGAAAAAGCAGAGAAGTTGGTCCTACAGAAGATACAATACATCTGCAGGAACTCTGAGCTACAACCAGCCTGTACCTAACAGCAGACAAACACACAGTTTTCTCTGCTTTGATTTCATTTATGCCCAGGAAATCGAGATTTTAAATTCACTTTGTCAGGAGACAGTTCTATATTGGAGATCTGATCTCATCATATATTTCTCTTCTATTTTTAGTAGTGTTCAGAATGCTAAACCTGACTTGGGATAAAGGTGAAGAATGTTCCCTGATCCCACTGTGTGTCCACATCTGCTGGAGAAGGACTGGTATCAGCATTTTATCAAGGTGAGCAAAGCCTGAATACCTTGCCTTGGATCACTGAAGGAAGCAGAAATGCCCAAAAGTAATAAAAGCCTGCCAAGAATTTGGATAGAAACCTGGCAATGTTACAGAGCTTAACATGTTGAAAAATTTGCATGGTGGGACCTTTTCATAGTTTGACTAGAAAAACCAATCAAAATCAGAGTTTACAGCTGGTAGGAGCTGTGCTGTTGTTTTCTATTATGAGAAAGTGCTGAAATGCTGATTTGTTTGCAGAATGGAAAGTCAAAGAAAATGTTGATTTGGATTTTGACAACACTGGGGCCTTTTTAATATGGCAAAGCTTTGCTATGGTGCATTACAGAACTGTATCTCAGGTGCTTTGTGTCCCTTTCTGAGCACATCTCCTCTTCTGACACTGTAGCCATGAAATCTCTGTGGTGCATCAGAGTCACTGAATTGAAAAGGAATCCACTTCAGCCAGTGACCACCATTAAAAAGCAATACATATAGAAGGGTAAAATCATTAACACCCTGAAAACTAAGTTATGAAATTATTCTCAAGAGGGACAGAATAAAACTCATTTGTAAAGAATAATTTAGTTTAATAGAGTGAGAGAAAACATCCAATGGAGTCATCATTCTACATTTATGTGAGCTTGCAATCAAGCTGCATAACAAACAGCAATGACATTGTAAATGTAATCACTTTGAGAAAGTTACACTCTTAGGTATTATTAGATAAAATTACTGGCTTTGGAACTGCAAAACACAGCTGGATACAGTTTGAACTACTTTTGTTCCACTGTAATAATTTCCAAGTCTTAAGTTAAGTATAAAAAATATGCCAGGAACACATGATGCTGATTCAACTCTTGAGACCTACAAAACCCGGATTTTTTTTAACTCATAGCTCCATATATACATATATATCACTTTTACCATATCTACGTGAATTTTACTGTATGTCAGCAATACAGAAGTGCAAACAAATGGGAAGAGCAAGGGACAAGGAAGAAAAGGAGATACAGATCTGTTCTGGACTGTGTCCATGTTAAATTTTACTGTGTCAAACAAATCTCTTCAAGCTATTTCCAAAGTACCTACTATAGCACTTTTGGTACCTGCTTGGATTTCCTAGTGCACGTAAGATTTATAGAGGGAATTCAGCACAAAACAAAACTCTTCCTTATTCTCCCTGACTTTGAGTCAGCCTTTGCTGAAAAAAAATTATCATTGAAACCTATTCATGTATAAAACTAACCCACAAACTCACAGCCCTTTATGTCTACCTGACCCTGTTAAAAAGGGGTAATTTGAAAAATTTACTGGAGATCTAGGCTGAAAAATGGAAATACTACTAATAAAATAGTGTTTAAGTTACCTCTTTGCATCACTGCTGGAATTATTTTGCTGTCATATTTTGAAGAATTATGTGTCCCACAAGAGGTAAGTGATATTGTTCTGTGATGATCAATATGTCCTCCTAAGCAATCCTTACACAGCCTTCCATCAAACTCTATTTGACATAACCAGGGGAACTGACACTAACATTAAACTCTGGAGCACCAGCAGACGCACTTCCTGCTGGCTCTTTTGGAAAGGAGCCCTGTGTATTTTGGGGATGTTATGTCAAATGATCTTAGTGGCATTTGCTGCTCTGGAATAGCCTTAGCAGAGCCATATATTGCTGATAAAAGTTCCCTGAGGACACTCACTGGAGCTTCACTGTCATCACTGAACCACGACACAACAACCTGTGAGCCTGGCGAGATGTGTGCTGCCAGAGATGGAAAAAGAGCGACCTGCAGCTAAACACAGAGCACCCAAAGCACACCAATGGCTATTTCTAAGTGCAAGCAATAATAGTTAGGAATTTCACCAGATTTTCATCGTAAAATTAAACCACAGTATTTACCTGATTTGACTATGAGGCTCAGAAAAGCTGGAATAAAGGAAGGAGTTAGCAAGTGACTTTAAATAAGATCTCAAATACTCTTAAGCTGCCCTAACTCTGCTGCCACTGGACTCAGCAATACAAAACTGACTGGCTTTCATGGCCATGGGATATGACCCAAACCTGAATGCTTTTGAATTCTTGTCCTTTCGAAGGGATCCAAACTAAAAGGCATGTAAAGAAGTAAAGTTATGCATATTGAACACAGCATTTGAACATGTTTCATTTGAATCAGATGTTTCAATCACAAATAACATATATATCAGTGCCATTAAATTTAATGAAAAGCAAGTCATCATAGACATTTATATGAGGGGGGAAAAAAGCAAACCATGGCAGATCAGGGTGCCACTCACCTTTAGCCATAAAATAATGATTAGATCATGAACTTAGGCAGGAGGAGATAGAGCTGGAAATCCCATCTTTACTTGAGATCCAGTTTCCCAAGCAATCTCAAAAGCATGCCAAACTAGGTTCAAGTTAGCAGGGATAGTGAATATTTCCCTGCCAAGTCGTTTTATAAACTTGGCCCGCTTGAACTATTTACTGCCCATCTCCAAAATTCCCACCAACGAGGCACTTGTCTTGACACAAAACAAAAACTGCAAATGCTCAGAGAGAAAACAGACACACAGACACACAGACGCTGGGTTGTATAACTTGGGCTAAAGCTTCTTTAAAGTATTGTTTTTCTTTGTCACAAAGAAAAACAAGCAACTCATAATTTTAAAACATTTGCTAGGCAGCTTTTGGTAGTTTATCATTTTCTTTTAACAACATAAGCTTAAAACAAAATTAAGTCTTGCCAAGTTACATATTTTTCCCTACTTTTTTATTATTTTATTGAAAATGCTTAATAAAAAGATAAGAGAACCAACTATCTGCCCAGGCAGAATTTCCCTGATTTAACTGGGTTGGTAGTGGAGTTGCTATTGATTTGTCACTCCAGCCACTCCTGATGAGAAAAGATCTAATTAGAGCCAGGGTTACACTGAAATACCTGAGTCCGCCTGCATGGAACTTATGAAACACATTTACTGACATTTAAACAAATCTCACAAAATTATTTTCCGCCCTGGTGTCCAGACTACAGGTAAACCTTGTAAATTTTGTAACCTTAATACCAAAGCACAAGGCCAGTACACTGGAGGAGGAGACTCAGGCTGCTGATCATGCACTGCCTCACCAAAACAAGTTTGGAAGGGACATGAACTGTGTTGCCCATCATCTGCTTGCCTTCTTCAAATGGATAAAAATTCAAGATCCGTACAAAAGCCTGTGCTCCTGCCAGTTCCAGGGCAACAGCTGAGAGATGACAGAGACTGCACACACTGTATGTGTCTGCTTTGTTGGGTGGCTGTGGCTCCCTCAAAATGTGAAAGGCTTGGCCAACCTCAATACCAAGGATACAAAAAATGTTATTGTCAGTCTTGGAGCACCAGGCAGGTCAAAGGAGATGTTTCAGAATCATTATTATTCCTTTTGATTTTTTTTATCTTTGCTATTTTCTCTTTATTTAGAAAGTTTTGCTAAACATACAAATGACTTTGTATGTAAGCCAAAAGCTGAGATCAGAACACCCAGGAAATACCCACACTTCTCAAGAAACAGAAATTAACTTTGCACCCTCCAGATCTGATTCTGATTTCTACTTATCACCAAAACACTTCTTGAGGACAGTCTATGAATCAAATACATTATAGAATCTATATCGTCACAATGGGTTAAAAGGTTCCTATCAACTTATCTCTCCCAGATTGTAAAGCCAGGGTTTTGATAACCCTGAAATTCTGAAACTGAAATCAAATTTCTTACCAGAGTGACTCTCTTATGTTAAAACATAAAAGCCTGAATAGGGGAGGGCAACTGCTTGTACCAGGAGTAACATTTACATCTTCCTCTAAGACTATGTGGCAACAGTTCACCAAATTCCAAACCAAGATTAGTTTGAAATCACCTTTCGGAAGAGTTAACTTTAAAAAATGAACCAAAAAAAATCCCAGAATTCAAAAAACAAAAAACACCTTGCACCTCCCTGAGGTAATTTCTGGGATAATTCTGTCCAAAAGAGGAGCAGCAACATCTTCCCAAAAGCAGCAGATCCTGGGATTTTGATGGAGCACACTAAACAAGCAGGATGGCTGCTCTGTCCTGACAGCCAGGCTCTCTCTGACTGACCCATTCATTCAGGGAGAGGAAGTTTGGTGCTAAATCTTGCCCTTGCTTTTAAACACAACCCTAACAGACCCCTAAAAATCCCTGAAATGAAACAGTGGAGATGACCAAGGGCTCACAGGTTCCCTGGATGTCTGTTTGTTGCTCCAGGAGCCTTCCAGGACTAACCCCTTCTCTTTGTGATTCTCCTGTAATAGGGAATGACCGCAAGGGGCCCTACAAATATTGGCTGCTGCTAGTCCTTGAACCTTACCCTGGTTCTGTTTCCCTGAGATGTTGCAAACATGCCATCTCTGTGCCTGGTCACACAGAACGCTGAGCTCCAAGCGGAAGGGACAGAATGAGAAGATTCAGTGCATTTAGGAATGTGTTAAATGTCTGAAACAGTGAGTGTGGAAGCTCAAGACCTTTGAGACATCTCTTGATGTGTACCTTCCAATTTTCTCTAGATGTGTTTTGGGTGGGACTGAGGGTGAACACTTTGAGAAGTAAAGCCTTACACCTTTCAAGCAAAAGCTCTTGCACACCTAATCTTTGAATGGTTTAGGTTGGAAGGGCCCTTACAGATCATCTCATTACAAGTCACCTGCCACTGGCAGGGATACCTTCCACTAGACCAGGCATCTTGAAGCCCCATCCAAACTGGCCTTGAACATTTCCAGGGATGAGGCAGTCACAGCTTCTCTGGGCAACCTGTGCCAGGGCCTCACCACCCTCACAGTAAAGAATTTCTTCCTAACATCCAATCTAAATCTTTCCTCTTTCAGTTTAAAGCCATTGCTCATTGTCATATAATTCCACGCCCTTATCAAAAGTCCCTCTCCAGCTCCTTGGAGTCCCTTTAGGCTCTGGAAGGGCTCTACTGTCTCCCCAGAGCCTTTTCTTCTCCAGGCTGAACAACCACAACTCTCTCAGCCTGTCTCCATAGCAGGAGTGCTCCACCCCTATGCTCGACTTAGTGGACATTTCTGGACTCTCATTCCAACAGAACCAGAGCTTTCTTATGCTGAGGACCCCAGACCTGGATGCAGCAGTCCATGTGGGGTCTCACAAGAGCGGAGTAGAGGGGCAGAATCACCTCCCTCCACTGGCTGATCACACTGCTCTTGATGCAGCCCAGGATGCTGACGAACATATCCATGGTATTTATCTGTTGATACCACAACTCTTCTAGAAGTAGCTGCCTGCCAGCTCACCACACATTCTCCTACTACCGTGATGATACCACCATCTTTTAACTACCAGAATCATGGATTAGGATGTATCTTGTTAAGAATGTTTCTAAAGTAGGAAGATTTTTAAAATGGAAGGTACTTTGGCCCATTTGTGTTGTTTGTTTGCTTTCTATACTGCACTCATTCTGAGCAATGCAAACAGACAGCTTTCTTTGCATCATGTTTGTTTTCCATGGGTACAATGCACCTCCTTTCAAAGTAACTTCCTAGACATGAGGCACTACTCTAATCCTGAAAAGCAAGGAATGTATATCCAAACACCTGTGTCCACTGCAAACAGAAAGAAGCCACAAAAGTCCTGCAATCCTCCCCTATGGACCAGAATTTTGTTACTGCATGTAAAAAGAGCCCAAATTCAGTTTAGTCATTATGTTCACGTATAAAGGTTTAAGATTGCCAGGAAAAGCTAAATATACCTTCCATTGGGATGGCATTTATGCAGAAGCACTTTGCTTCTCCAGCACACAAAGAATTAAAATTAACTTGAGTTACAACAAGCTGGGTTAAACACAGAGCAAGCGCAGCCTCCTGATGTTCATGTCCCCAGAGCTGCTGCTGCCAGCATCTCACACTGCCACATATTGAGCCTCTGGCAGCCTTTTCCAATTCCCTGTCAAACAAGTTTAGAGAGGGAATTGCTGCTGGAGAGTTTCAGTGTTCTGTAGAGGCCTGCTTACACAAACTGCACATCTGATCGAGGCAGTAGCAGACCTCACCTCTCCTCAGCTCTGCCCGCTCCCACCATCAGTCTCCTTGTGTCCTGCCCCAGATTTAGGATGCTTTGCTCTCAACCAGGCACCTTGCAAGAACAAACACTTGTGCACACAAAAAACGTCTCATAGATCCTGGTCAGGGCAGTGTCAGAAAAAGAGTGAAATCAATGGGTATGATAACAAACAGGTGTGATAACCACTTAACCTGTCCCTGCCACGGCACCTCAGCTGTGCCTGGTGGTGCCCAGCCTGTCTGTGCAGCTCAGGAGATCCTGAGCCAACCTGCATTAGGTTACAGCGCGGCTCTGTTGTTTACAACAAGCCCTGTGCTTGTCTTTCTGAGGCTCCTGTGCTGCTGGTTGTTAAATAGAAAAGGGAAATAGAGCAATTGTGTAACACCTTTCTTTTTTTTAACCTGAGACAGAAACTGCTTTTACTAGAGACTCTATGGCTGGTAAAAAACAGCCCTTTCTGGTTTATTTGTGCTTGTGGAAGATACAGTTTCCTCCAAGCCACATCTACTGTCCTACATTTTCTCACTGATCTCTGTGTTTTCCGGATTTGTGTTCATCCAAGGATGCAGCACAGAACTCTTTTTCTTAAGTATTAATTTCAAAAAGTTAAATCATGAATGATCCCAACATCCTCTGTTATTAAAACCTGCCTCAAGTCTGGTCTAGTGTATTAGATTTTCCACTTGTCCCACTATCTCATACTCCTCCAGAAGCTGGAACTTTTCTGTTCTTCTTCCCACCCTTAAAACAGACAGAACAAGTGCCTTTTCCTTTTCAGATTCTCTCCTGGATCAGCCTTCCTGTTTATTTCCCCTTACTAATATCCTATTCTTTTCAAATTCATGTTACAGAAAGGTTTTCACCTGTTCATGATTCTCCTACATGCTCCTATTTTTCAGCTTTCTGCTTATCTCTCCTTTGGATGTTCTCCTCCTTTTTATTTTCCTGCTTCTGAGCTGTATAATTTAATACTCTGGTTACATGCCTTACTATACAACCTTTTAAACTTTTAATTAAAATAGTGGCACCTTTCCAAAACATCAAAAATCAACATTTTTCACTCTAAATGGAAAGTCTCCAGGAAGATATCAATTAATTCTTTTGCTCCAGCTCTGCAAATGATGAGTTTTATGTAAG
This sequence comes from Myrmophylax atrothorax, assembly GCA_026770055.1. Lineage (NCBI taxonomy): Eukaryota > Metazoa > Chordata > Aves > Passeriformes > Thamnophilidae > Myrmophylax > Myrmophylax atrothorax. The sequence continues at coordinate 112,843,900 of JAOXXN010000446.1, read as the reverse complement.
AGTCTCTATGCAATTCCGTAATATGCATTATGCAGGAAGTCACATTACTAAAAATGTTCTTTCTGGAGTTATAAATCTTCAGGTGATGGCATGGCTTGGTTTAATGCACTGCACATTTTTTCCACTATCTTATGGATCCAGAACTTTAGGCAATGAATCTGGGCAATGACCTTCACTTTAACAGCTGATGCAGTAAAGGAACCACATATCACAGACATCCCCATCTGCCTCAGTGTAAAATAGTGTGGGCACTAAAACAAACCAGTAGCTGAAGGTTTGCATACCAGAATACATTTGTGATGACAGAGTGTCCAACAACCCCACCAACCTCTTTTTTAGCCCACAAATGTCTCCACTAAACCCATTTTGGTAGAAATAACTTGTTTCTAGATATCAGAAGAGAGGTATCTGGATGTCTGGACACATGTAGGTCCATTTTAATACCTTAAGCTCTGCACAAAGTATCTGCTGGGCATTTAAGAACCAGAAATTGTAGTAAAATTTGTTTGTTGGGAAAAACATCTCACTGCTGGCTGGGTCACAACAGCCACACCTGAACTGACTGGTTTTGGAAGATGTGTGAAGAGGCCATGTATACATATCATGGATGTGGCTGACATTTCAACTTACAGCCCAAAACATCCATCAGGGAGTGCAAAGCAATTATATATCCTCAACCTGACAGAAGGGAGGGGTTGGAATTTGCTTTCCTGGTCATTCAGTACTCTGTGAAGAGTCAGAGGTAACTCCTGTATGTTAATAATAATCTTATTGATTTACAGGGATGGTTTACACATGAAGAGACAAAACACCTGCAAGTGCTCCAGGCCAGCTACACAAGGCTTTGACCAACCTGGGGTAGTGGAAGATGTTCATGGCAGGGGGGTGGAACAAGATGGTCCCTTCCCACCCAAGCCATTCTATGATTCCGTGATTTTACATAGGCATAGCAGATTTCAGCCTCAGTATGTGCAGAGGCTTTAAAACATGCTCTGAACATCAAAATGTCTGAGCTCTTTACTGGGACAGAGTTTGTAGAAAGTTTGCTATTAATAATGTTTCATGTGCCGTGGGTCAGAACTGTGCCACTGATTTGAATGGTAAGATTTTCATACCGCAAGAGCAACAGCCGTACCAACCTGAAACATCCTGAAACTCTGCTACATAACAGGTGTGCTCATTTTTCTCTATCTTCATTAAATCAGTTTCTGTTCTCAGTTACCCTTCTATAAAATTAGAATGAACTTCAGGCTGAGAAAATAGAGAGTAAAAACTGATTTAGTTTTTATTGGTTTAGGGAAAAAATATTGCAGGAAATAATCAGAAAACTGACTCCTTATCTCAATCCTTACTGTTTTATGGTCCATCAGCACTTCAGACCTTACAGCCTCTGCTGAAGTACCAAATCATGGTACCCCTCAGCAATTCCCAAAAATGGAGAAGCCAGTCAGGATTCAGAGTGGAAAACCTGAAGTCTACAGCCCCAAGTCTAAAGTTAGGACACAGTACACTGCAGGCAGCAGGCTAAGAATAATAGAACAAACTCATGAGAAGAGAATTAACAATAAAACACAGGAACTCTGGCTCTCCCTCCACAACATTACCTAATTCTAATGTCACGAAGAAGAAAGGAGTGTGAGCGTGTGTGCAAGAGATAACAGGCAGTCAAAGCACCACCTCAGCTCAGTGCCAGAAAATTAAAGTTTGATTATTCAGTAGAAGCCGAGCTGATGTGAGAGTCACACCAGTGTTCAGTTCATAGTGCAACTTACCTTCACAAAGAGCTCGATTTCAGGGTCCTTTCCTTCCCCGTTAGCAGCAACAGAGTCTGTCATTTTTCACCCCCAAGGCTACCAGCTGACCTCCCACTATTAAGTGGCAAAAGGAGGTTGCAACTGCACAGCGGGTGGGTTTCCCTTCCAAACCGCTCTCACAAAGCTCTTAAAATATCATTTGTAATGATAAAGATCAAAAGCAGTGGAGAAAACAAGTTTGCAGGTTAATAAATTAATAATAATTTCAAAAAGGCAGGCAGCAGAGAAGCAGTCCCTGTTACGGTTGTGTAGTTCTTCAGAGCAACAAGTGCTGCTGTGCTCTGGTACAGTATCCTCATCTGTCAGAGCTGCAGTTCTCGCTGCCTGCCCAAAATAGCCCAGAGCATAAAAAAAGAGGGTGGGGTTAACTCAAAGGGGAGGAGACAAGCTCCTGGTACCTACGGCAGGATCAGTCTCTGAGCAAATAATTCTGCTCTTCCCAGTTTTCAGCTTTTCTGTTGTTGCCTCCCTTATTCTACAGCTGGAAGCACCAGGGACAGGGAAGAAGGAAGTTCTGCAACAAGGTTGGGTTTGGTGATTTAAGCAACAGTGATGGTTATTCCTGCTTTTCTGAGGGGTTTGTCCTGCACCTAGCTGTACAAAATCCTAATATTGTTATTGCTAAGAATGGTAAAGAAAACAGAGCCTGTGCATTGGCTGTTGCATCGGTGCAAGAAGGGTGCAGAAAAGCAGAGCTTTGCCACAGCAAAACCCACCGTGTGTGTGGTACAAAGGGGTACAGAAGCCAAAACTCAATACTCAGGTGAGAGAAGCATCCGTGGTTCCAGCAGTGCTGATGGAGTTCAGGAGCACAGGAAGGGGAATGTTTGGGTCCCATAACTATTTCTCAGTGTGTCCCTTTGGGTGCTGGTTGTAGATGGGGGACAGAAGAATGATGATTCACTGGGGTGGAGCATGGAGAACAGTTCCAAAGGCCTCAGCCTGCTGCTGACATATTACTGTCATCTCTACTCCCTTCCTTCACCCTGAATTCCTTGCATGACTCAGAGGGCACAGCACAGCAACCCTAAACATGAGGTGCCACAGGATAGAAAGGCCTGACACAGCCAAAAGGCATGGAGAAAGGGAGTGCTGGCATGGGAGGGGACAGTGGGCAGAGGCAAAGGGGGCAGTGGGACCTCCTCCTCATCCCCATCACTGCCTGGAGGGACATCTCATCCTCCTGCCCTCAGGAAATCCCTTCCTGCACTTCTGCCCTGAGTCTGCTTTGGGAGCAGCTTGCAGGCTGTTGGCAGCTCAAGCTGCCAGACACGAGCAGTTTCACCTTCCCCTTCCAACACAGAAAGGCCTTTTGGGGATGGTTTTGACATGATCAAACACTCGCCTTTCCTGAAAGTGCTCTTAGCTGTGTGCTTTTGTGATGATCTCTAGTTCCCTCCATGACCTTTAGGCGTTTGACACATGTCCAGAGCAGTCACAGCCAACATCTCAACAGCCCTTTGGTTAAACTGTGTGGGAATTTCCCAAAACACCTTCTTCACATGCAGTGCATGAAGGACTGAAATGGTTAACAAGTAAATCTCATTATGCTGTTGCAACCATAATCACAACATAATCAACATTATAATTACTTTAAAAGTGTGCTTATGGTTTTTAGATCTAATTAGCACTCATTGAAATAACTGGAAGGTTCACTATAAGAGAATTAAGTGTTATTACTCCTTTGATTTCAAATTTCTAAGTGTAATTCTTGGACTAGGCACATTAATTACTAAACATTTATAGTATGATTACTCTTAGGCCTACCGGCAAGCTTCCAAGGACATGGGCTAAGTGTACTTACATGTGGCAGAAAGAATCATTGCATGGTAAGTAGGCATTATAGTTAAAAAAGTCTGCCAAAAACTCAAGTGTAGTCACCTTATCTCTAAAATGCATCCCTAAATAGTGTATTATCAACCACATGATGATAAGATTTTGGGGTTTGCTAAAAATTTGCTTTGGTTTAGCACCTCACAATGACATAATTTCCCTTTAATGAGGTTTCCTTGGAAATACGGGAAGTGGATCATCTTGACTGAGGTTTCCTGTAGCTCCAGCCTCACTGAAAACACTGTATTGATATAGGCAAGTGTTTTGAACAATTTATATCACAGGAGCATATATATTGGTTCTGGAAGAGAAAATACTACCAGCTATGAGCACAGCAAGGAGATAACGCTGCTAATGCTAAACCAAAATGTTGAAATAAAATCAGCTTTCAAGATACCAGCACTTACAAGATGTGATGCATGTGACCTATTTAGATGTCTATTTTAGAATGAAAAAATGTGCCCTAGAAGTGTCTAACTTTTTCCACTGGTAATAAAGGGAAGCCAGGGCAACAAGATAAACACATAATGGACAGACAAATTCTCCTGTAATTATTAAGTAAAAGAAATCTGTGGCTTTGATGTCTGATTTTTACTCACGTGCCATCTCCCACTTCAGAAGTTGTGCATGCCTTGTGCTTCTGAAAGTTAAACTCTAGATGTAGCAATTTCAGTAGAGACTCAACATGTCAAAACATTTAAATCCTTCCCTCCCAATTACTGTCTGGGTTTAGAGGTGTGCTATATTAGTTTGCAGGCAAAGATTATTGTGCTGAGATTCAGCAAAGCAGAATGGAAACTGCAATACAGAGAAAAGGAGCTAAGATGCCCTGGACACGTTTTCATCCTGACATAAACTATGCAGGAAAGGGCCAGACCCCACCTGGTTCAAGGTGCTTCTGGACACTGGTGCCCCTGGAAGGTGTCTTCCCCATCCATTTTCACCTGTAAGGCACAACCTTGCCCTCATCCTTTGCCCAAGGATGTGATATGGGATGCTCAGGGGCTACAGAAGCTGTAGAGAGAATACTGCACATCTGGTGTTCCAGCTCTGCTTTTAGGCATCCACAGAGAATAATCCAGCCCACTTCAAAAAAATGATTTTCAAAAATCTCCCTATGGAACTGCAAGACGAGACCAAGTGAAACAAGAGTCCTTGTTCATATAAGGATTTTTTTTTAAAAAAAAAGAGATCCTGAAAGCTGAATTTAGGATAAACATTGTAGAAGGCAGTGAGTAGGAGGGAATATATATACATGCATTACTTTAGGAATCTATTCATGCATTTACTGCTTTTCTGTCATATAAAACTGACTTACTGCTTACATCTGGGTGGAACCTCTTTGACTATAATAGTTTTTATTGCCTACACAGCTCAGTTTTGTATTATGAAATCAGCTCTTTCTTCAGCCAAATTAAGGGTAAGATACTGATAAATAATTAGTACATTCTCATTTTACTGCAAAGAATGAGTCGCTTAGTTTGGCCTATCGTTTTCTCACAAGTCAGAAGTAGCAGAGGCTTTGAGTTACACACAAGAATATTAGACACTGAATTATGAACTCCTCATAAGCCAAGTCATTACAGTTTTAGGTTTATGAGATATATAAAGAAGTATGAGCACGTCATCCCATTAATAAAAGAAGAGGACAGCTTCAGAAAAGGAACAGCCACGTCTCCACGGAAGACCTATTGTAGGTGAACTGATGCACTATCAGCTTACACAAGCCTGATCCAAGCTTCACTTCCAGCAAAGATTTGTCCTGAGGGGGTGAATCAGAGGCCAAGCATCCAGAATGTAATTCTATCCTGCAGTTCTCCAGCAGACCGCTAAGTTACCCAGAAGGATCAGGGCACAAAGGACACCCATCTCCCAATGCTTCCATCCAGCTCATTCCATGAGAGTGGGGTATTCCAAGTTTTATACAATATAGGCAATGTTTTTCATCGTTGTGATGAAAAGAAGTAAAAACTTGGTGCAGCTGCAGAAGATGGTACGTGGGGCTATGGTTTCAGCCGGGAGTTATTTAGCTGCTTAGTTGCCAAAACCCCCACACCTAAGAATAACCAGGTACTAACCCAGCATGTTTGAGTGGGTCATGAAAGTACTTTTCCCAGAGAAAGTTCGAAATTACTTGCAATTTGCAACTGCATTTATTGCATGCTAGCAGCTCTGACATGCTACTTACTTAACAAGTTAACAACTGCCATGGATCAATCCAGTAATTTTAGATTGCTTTTAAATTACAATGTGTCACTATAAATTTCTTGACTGATCTTCAGAAAAAATCAAGAGGATTTGTCTCAGATATTTGGGGTCAGACAGAATGTTCCCCTTCACAGATGTACAAAGCTCTCCTCATCAGACTCATACCAAGGCTGGGCAAGTAGATATTTCCCCTCAGCTCCAGAAATGCACAGTACCTCAAAGTGTGTTGGTTTGATGGAAGAACTGGGGGATTTTTTTTTTCCTTCTTATTAATTGTCCCACTCAAGGGCATGGAACAAAAGGCATCAAGCAATACAAGAGCAGTGCAGCCTGAATGTCCCACAAGATGGGATGGGATGGGATGGGATGGGATGG
>JAOXXN010000446.1:112813547-112826371 GCA_026770055.1 Myrmophylax atrothorax | reverse complement strand
CAAAATTGCAAATCCAGTTGCTTTACTCTGTAGATTAGGACTGTAGTAAAACACAGGTGGTTGAAAATTTGAAAAACTTACATTCTCATTGTCATCCTTTATCTGAACCCTCTGCGGGTCTTCCTACTGGAAGCTACAAAGGTTCATCTATTCTGGGAATTCTTTTACTTTTCATCTTCCACAGCATGCTCACTTCTGCTCAGCAAAGCACCAGTTTAACCACTGACTTACGACTGGACATCCATGTGGTTCTGCTCTCTTCAAATAGAACATGCTAAAAATGATCTGTGTCCTGTAACTTCATGTTCTAACCTACTAATAAACATTTAACAAAATTTTCTCAACAGATACCAATATGCTCCATAAAACAAGAAAAAAGGCAACTCAGTGGGAAGTAACATGATTTTTGCAGTGATACAACAGTTCATCTCACTGTTCCACTAAGAACATGGTCTGTCATTCAGCTCAATTTTGGGTGTCAGTTGGGAGCTAGCACAGGGTTGTGCCAGCAAGTTAGAGCCCTCAGATTTTCCTGACTTGGAAATAAGGGAGTGGGAAGCATCTTTCTGGAAAACTAGAAATGTCCTTTCTTTCCCTGGTATTGACTTAAAAAAAATTTAGTAAAGCATGCTATAATCCCCTTGGAAACCACTGAAAGTTTAATTTCTGATGTAGAGAGAAGTTAAAACTTAAATATCTTCCCCAAAACAGCATTCTTAAGCACTGGTATCCATGGAAAGGACAACAAGCACAAATTGAGCTACGAGGAATTCTTCTTAAATATAGGAAAACACATCTTTACCATGATGATAGGACACTGGAATGGTTGCACAGAGAAATTCTGGATTCTTCATCTTTGGAAATGTTGAAAACTTGTCCGGGCTTGGCTGTGAGCAGCCTCCTCTCAGTGATCCTGCTCTGAGTAAAGGGTTGGACCAGATGACCTCCAGAGGTGCCCTCCAGGATCCATAACTCTTACCCCAGTGCAGTGATCCAACATGCAGGTTCATGATACTAAACCACTGTATTGCATTGGTATTTTCTGCATAACACAAGGCACTTATTGCTCAGGTAAAGAATTACCTTCCTTTGCTTGGGAACTCTGCTCCTATGGCACAAATGAGTACAGAGAGGGTATAACCTGTCAGGTCATCAATAAACCAGAAGGGAGATAATTTCCTTCTGAAAAGAAAATAGGAGGACTAATCTTTAAATAAAAACTCAAGCTCCAGGAAAACAAAAAGTTAAAGTTTTTAAAGAAATCCAAACCATGAGAACAAACACACAGCTCAACAGGGAAATACAGTGTACAAGAGAGAAGGCTGGACCTCAGAGCTCCGATTAGATCAGGCTGTTCTGTGCCCTCAGGAACACAGCCTGTGTGTCCATCATATTTCTGCTCAAATTGCTAAGGCTTTTGTTTGAAGAAATTACAGTGTTATTGAAAGGGCATTAAGGTGGCTGTGACAAGACTGGACATGCTGGATTAACACAAACATCTTCATGTTGGTACATGCTACATTCTGCTCTTAAAGGTACAGGCGATTCCTTATTTTACTTATGGCACATCCTGTAATAGTCCACTGATGTGACACAGTTACCATGTACTGATAATCAGTGAAAGATGAGTTAATATTATTTAAACATTTTCTTGGTGTCTAATGTCACAGATTGGACTCCTGTAAAGATTATCCAGCCTGACTGTAACTATGATCTTAATGTAACAGCACTTACAATATACTAATGAAGATAAATTTCTCTTCTAGCCAACTGCACTCTAAGTTAGATACCATTTTATCTTCCCACTTTCTCTGGTTTTCAGTCAGCAGTGACCTCTGACACTCATGTTTACAACCACTCACAGAGATTTATTAGTGCTACAAACAAAGGAAGGAATAAATAGTGGCAGAATTGTCATGACCACTATTGTCCCACAGCAAAATGTTTCTGCTGTCACTGTTGGTGTCTGCAGAAAAGAGCAAACCCAGAAGATGAACCCAATTTCAGAGCAACACTGGCCCCAGGTGGACTAGAGACCATACAAGAAGGGAACCACCCATGAGTAATATTTATTGACACAACTGAGATACTGGTTCCATGTGCAAGGTATTTCACTACTCTTGTTATATATTACTCTATGACCTTTCATTTATAGGCTGACTTTTACTATCTAGATAATTAAAAAGAGCAAAGCTGGATCTGCACTCCAGGGACTTATCATTTTATTACTTTGATATCAGAAAGAAAGAAAAAGCAAAAAGCCAAAAATTAAACGTCATCAATTTCTCAAGGAGTAAAACACTGTCACAGGAGTTCAGTTCAGCCACCCACCCAGCAGTATCCAGTGCCCTGCCCATCGGGATCACAGCATTGATCACCTGAAAGCCTCATGTGTCATCTTCCAGCCAGGCAGGGATGTCTTGGGATTCAAGGACATCTCAAAGTCACACGGCACTTACCTTTGGCAAGTGGAAAGAGCATAAAGTTTGCCTTTCTCTCTAAACTAGCTGATAAGCTCCTTTATGGGATAATATATGGGATAATAAAAAACTGCAGAACAAAAGCAAGGAAAAGGACCTCCTCAGACCTTCTCCATGATAGTTCTTTTCAAAATGCTCCCCTTCTCACTTTTCAGAAATTCAAATTAACCTGAACAACTCTGCTTGAATGGGAGCATCTGCATCCCTTTCTTATCAATAGGAAAAGAAGACTGTATTTTGCAACAAGAGGAACACGAAAGAATAAGGAATAGAGATGATTTTAAAGCCAAAATAAAACACTCAGGTTGCTTACACCATATAGATGCTAACAAAATATACTCAATCGCTGCAACTTTTGACACACATGAAGGTCTATGTGCAAAGATACAAACCAGAACTAACACCACAGCTCTTACTTTCACCGTATAATTAACATATTTTTAGCAATGACCATGATCCAGTCACAGAAATAGGAGAGCTGCTGCTTCAAAGAGCCACACAGTGTAAGTACTGTAGGTAACAAAAAGGTCAAGGGCCCTCACACATGGCTCTCATAGCCCACTTCCACAGAAATCAGGAGCAAAATTCTATAGTGTATTCTTGCTTCAATAAACTAAACTAACCAAATAATGACATTGCTGAAAACACTTCTCACTATGTGTGGTAACAAAATCCCTTCTCCTGCTTCCATAGACCCCATGGAAGTGAGGAACAGATTCTGATAATATTATTTATGTCAAAAAGTGACAAGCTTCATGAGACTTCTTGTGAAATAACAGAGTATTACACTCATGGTGTGTCATCCTATTCAAGGAAAACAAGAACCTTGAACATTTATTTTTTATGTAGTTAAAAAGAAGAAACTGTCAGCCTAATAAATACTGAGAATGGTTAAATACAAGTGTTTTTATGAAAGGAAACATAGTGTTTGTTCAAGAACACAGGTGTTTACAATTTTAAAATATTACTACATAAGGTTAGAGAAAGTGTGAAAGTCCTTCAGTAAATTATACCTAACTGGAAATCAATGAAAAATACATGTTGAAATTGTCACAGAAATAGATTAATCCAACAAGTCACAGAACTACATCAATTTAAATACTGAAAGAGATAGAAGAAAGACTTCTTTCAGGCATGAGCTTTATGTAACTATATATACAGTTTCTTCCATAGCATTAATAACTATCACTTTCAAGCAGTCAGCTACTAGATAGAGAGTGAAATGCAGGGATAACTGAACTAAATCAACTAAACAAGTTCAAGTAGTAGCTGTCTTGCTGTAACAGCAGGGAGATTTAACAGAATAAATTAATTGCAGCAACAATCAGAATACTTTCACTATAATCCACTCAAAATGAAGAAATCCCAAGCACCTCCACATAACACAAATCACCTCTTTCTGTGTCTTAAGATGCAAGAGGTAAGTGAAGGGATTGGCTCCCTGCAGCACACAGGCAGCAGAGTTGGAACAAATCAGTGATTAGGGTATTGCCCTGATTTGGAGGACACAGGCATTGATTTTGGGGTTAAAACTAGGGTATGCTTAGGAGCACCCAATTTCTTACCTTTACAAAAATGTAAATCTCAAAATCTTTCTGAAAGTTGTTAGTTTCTCCAGAGTTATTGTTAAGGGGAAACTTGAAGGAAGTTGAAGAATTGGAAAAATTGCTCTGTCTCTGACGCAACTGGAAATCTGGAGGAAAATGCAGGTTTCTCTCAAACATCGTGCTCTCTGCCTGTGTATCTTCCAGAGCTGGGTTTATCAGATCCATCTGCTGGTATGGGTGATCTTCTCCAGCACCATAGTGAGATGAAGAATCATTTTCTCCATCAGCTCTGTGGTGAGATGAAGAATTATCCTCTCCATCATCTCCATGCAGAGATGCCACAGAATTACTACAGCTGTCTTCTGAGTTCTCTTGACTACCATCCATGTTCTCTGGGATATTAGTGATGGAAGAATGAGATGCTGAATCTTCGTGGACATCATCATAAAGGTTACCTCCTTTATCTTCCTCCGAGTCTGAGACCTCACAGACACTGGTGTCATTAACATTTTGACTGGTGCCTGTAAAGACTGGATCTTCCATGACTGCTCCCTGGTGAGATTTGCCTGCCTGCTGGTATCTTAAAAGACTACAACTAAAGTGAGATGTTGACAGACAAGCACTCCTCAGGAGGAAGCAGAGTCTGTGGTGTGCTTTCTAAATGCTCTGCTACACATGGCAGAGCTCCAACAATCATTTACTGAGAGCTTTGGATCAAGCAAAAGATAGAGCTGTCTCACTTTAACCCCTTGGTTGATCTCACTGCTGGGAATGATATCTCAGGAGCTGTAATCAGTTGTTCTTCACAATCATCTGCAACATTTCAGTAGTTACTTACAACATCATCAACAAATTATGATCATTTAATAAACCCTACAAATAAAAAAATTATCAAGTGGTAAATTTTAGTCTTTTCAGCTTTACCACTGGCTCACGTTGGGGACCACACACCTCACATTTAGCCTTTTTCTCCTCTCATCTATAAACTGGGGCCAAAACTCTAAAAAGTTTTGTGAGTTGCCCTGGAACGTAGGAAAAAAGGTCAATGAATAAGCATTAGATATTATTACATACAATTAATATATTGATTAATTATAATCGCATTTAGATTATGCATATCCATGTCACAGGATGTAACTTCAGCCATGTAATTTGCCTCCTTGTCTATACAGTTCCTTTTCTCTAGAGAACGGAGAGACACACCAAACTGCCCAGAATCTAAAGTGGATCAATACTGTCAGCATCAGCATAAAATGAACTACCCTCCTAGGACAGATACACATTCCAGAGAAACTGAATTCAACTGAGCTGAAACTCCCCAAAGATCCAAACCTGAATTTATCAAATTCTTACAAGGTTATTCATTTATTTAAGTCATGAGAACTTCAGACTTTACTGACTAAAGACTTTTTATCTCAACGTTTACTGTATCTGGGTGATGTAGATTATAACAAGAACTCCTATAATCTGATTAGATTTAACATTTTGGATTTGAGCCCAAAGGAAAAATAAAAGTGTTTTCCTCCTGATGCATCCTTGTAACTTCCTGAGAGGTAACTGCCACAGCAGATTTGCATTTCTTGAAGAAACACAGAAGAGAGGTGAAAGATGGCAATTCCAGCCACCCCAAACAGAACCAAGGGAACATATCCTGTTTCACATGGGAGAGTAGCAGGTGCTGCCTGCCTGGGATTTATAGTTGTTAACAAGTTTAATCTTATATTGAACAGTTTAGATTACTACTAAAGTTAAATATCAAAAGCAAACCAATCTTTCACCTTATTAAACCTGGATCCACCTTCTAAGGCTCCCAGATAACCTGAAAAGTGCCAGGATCATAGTCACAACCTAATTTAATCACAGTGATTGTACAGTGCAAGATGCAGGTAAGTGTCAGAGATCAATGAGATCTTTTAGCTCATGAGTGCATTTCTGGCCTGATGGAACTCAAGGACCTCAAGAATATGTTATCCTACTCACAAATTCCTGCCTGGCACAAGTGGTCCATTAGCAAACAGTTCAAAGCACATCTATTCTTTACATTTTGTGTTTGTAACTCAGCAACAGTTCTTCATGTGGAAATCCTAAACAATCAGAGATTCTAAAATGTGTGCTGTGTAATCTGTATTGTAAAATTCTTGTATCCAAGACCAGCTACTAAGCTGAAGATAAGACTTTTAAAATCATGAGTCTAAATCACTAAAGTTCTAGAAACTTGGGAAAATCAGTAAGCCAACTAGAAACTTTGATAACTTCAATTTATTTTTTAATTATTTTTTTAACTTTTAAGAAACACTTGGATTTATTCATATTTGGCAGAAAGACAAACATATTTCTACCTGTGTCTGTTCAACTTGCTCTGAGCATGACCTTGATCAGCAATTCCCACTGATCTTCAACCCCTTTTTAAAGAGTATTTGCAGGATCCAATATACAGGGATCATAAAAATTCCCTCCTGGCAAATAGCTTGAGGAAAAAAGAGAACACATAAATATTCATGACACAGAACAAAGAGCGAAGTCCAGTCGTATTAAATCAAATTACTGTTTTTTTTCTGCTCCGCAGAGGTGACATTTGCAGGATGCAGCAGCACCTGCTGGAGGGTTTAAAATATCACAAGTAAGCCACGGAGTAAGAGTGTAACTTGAGTATTATTTTAAAATAAATGAACACAGTTGATGTGCCTTTCTTTATTGTGAGTTACCCAAGTTCTTCTTTTCTCTGCCCCACTCTAAGAGCAAAGAATATCAGTCAGCTCCAAGATCCCAATGACACTCTTGTGACAGATTGATAAAATCCCAGAGGAAACCTGACCACACTTAAGAAATTACCCAGGTGAAAACCAGGTGCATTTCACATCACAAATACACAAACCCACCACTGGTTTACAACCCTAACTTTTCATTTGCAGGAGACAGAAGCAGTTTTTGTGTTACAATTCAAGAGTTCAAGGATAGCAAATGAAATGCAAACTGAGGCACCCTCACCATGACCTGGGACATCAGTGTCCTGGCCTGCTCCCCGATGTCCAGTGCTGCTCCCTCCCTATTCCACAGCCAAAACCACTCTGCTCCAGCAAAGGAACAGGGCAGAGGAGCTGCAAACACGTGTCAGGTGAAATGGGACTTCTCTCCTGCACAGAAGTGAGAGGGAAGAGATTGTATGAGCCAGGAGAGCAGAAAAAGATCTTAGCACAACTAAAGCTCTCTGAAAAACAGTCCCAGCCCCAAAGCCATGAGAATGGAATATTACAAAACAGAGATCACCAATTGCATCCATTCTCCAAATTCCTCTGCTCCCAAATCTAGAAACCGTTGCCTTAATGTGGAAATTAGTAATACCAACACTTTGTACTGTTAGTTCTGTAATGCAGGTTTTGTCACTGACCATTGTCTGTACCATCCAGACCCACGTGAGCCATTGGTAACACTGGTTATTGGCTTTGCAGAAACACAGAGAACCACAGAAAACATTAGCAGCAAAATTCATACAAGGACAAAGAACGTGAGCAACAGAATTCCTCATTTTCAAGGCTTATTTTTTATTTTATGACTGAGTTTCCATTTTTACTCTAAGATTATTCTTTTTAAAGCAAGGCATACTGGAGTTGATATGACTACAACTCCACTTAGGATATGTAAGACACAAGTTACAGTTTTGCTATTGTCCAGCACCTAGAATAAGCAAAACACTGATTTTTTCTACAGTCCAATGGACAGCAATAGATACTTCAAAGTATGTGACAGAAAGAGATGGAAATAATTTCATCAAAATGGAATTAAGCCTATTCTGAAGATAGTCTTTATTACTGCAAAACCCAGTCATCAGACAGCCCTAAAATAGATACGTCTGTTTAGACAGTAAGGTTGGAACTCACCTACATTTAGATGCCCAAAAAAATGGACATCAAAACTCACACTAGGAACGTAGATAACTGCTGGGTTCACTCTGCAGAGAAACACAGAGATCAGTTCAGCAAGTCAAAGACACACAGAGATTTATTGGTATTTAAGATGTTCATTTAGACCAACTTGATTTTATCTGAAGGACTGAAGATAGAATAAGGCCCTGGCACATGGAGAACAGATGTTAAAATAAAACCACTGAAACTTTCTGTTCATCCTGTCACCCTGACAGAAATCAGCATCTCTTGGGCTTATTCTAAAATGACAAGCAGAAGAAATTCCTGCGTTGCTGGAGTCAGTTATCCCTCACCTCCAGAGTGGAAGAGAAGGACGGAAAGAACAAAAAGTAACAAAAATGTCAGACCTCTAACCAGCATACCTCACATCTGCTCAGAGATTAATTATTTGAGGCAAAAATCCACATTACACTATTTAATACAGATTCCCAAGATTTTACCTGGGTATGCCTTTATTAAAGCAAATAACTGGCATGTCTTCTAGACATTCCATAATACTGGAAAATTCAACTCATCCATCAGTGCCACAAGTAGCTTCAGTAGTTCACAGCCCTGTTTAGAAATAGCAGCGTGTTTCTATTGGAATTTCTCAGGTCATTTCCAGTTGCTATGATTTTAGTGCTTCAATTAAGAGCCTTTCAGTTTTATTTGTTCTCCATGAAGATACTTGCACACTTTAAGGAAAGAACTTGTAATCTTTCTTCATAACCTAAACAAATTGAGGTGCTTCATTTGCTTGCTCCAAGGTATCTTTTTTCCAGCCAGAAGAATTGCAAAAAAAAAAAAATCAAATTGTTAAAACAAAATACTCAGAGTTCTTGGAAACAGCTAACCCTGACATTGAATGATGGTCAACAAATTTTACTATGGGATCTTGGCATCCCATAGGATCAGACCCTTCAATTACACTTAGGTACACTCAATGCAAAAATCATGAATGTTCCTGGTCAGGATGCTGGTTTTACAAAAAAAAAAAAAAAGCAACTTTTTTGATTTGTAAAGCTCGAAAATTTTCAAAGCTTTGCAACATGTAGTTCAAGGACATTATCAAAACTACACTGTGGGCTCTGTGAGAGAGACTGGTCATGGTTTGCATATATATTACAAGGGGCTTGAAATAAAATCATGGCACTTTGTTTTCACTCCTGGCTGCACTCAATACCTGCATGAAATCAACTGCAAGAAAAACTTTCTTGCATCATTTCCAGCCTCAGCTTTTACTTGTTTTGTTAGCAGCACCTCATCTCATCACAGTTCATCAACAGTAATGCTTTATCCATTGCCAATCTTGCACTAAACAGCGTGAAGATAATACCTTTATCCCATGTTTTATACCTTTATCTGTATTCAATTTGTAATGTAGCAAGGAAAACAAAACACACAGGAAAAGCATTTCGGAAGAGAGTGGTTTGGTAGATGTTGGTCATGACACCATTGCACACAGGAGTCAGCACATCCTTGAAGCAGGACTCCAGAAATCCATTTATGGCTCAGCTAACACTGACCTGGATTTTGCTGCCTTGAGGGGCTGGTTCACACATCCAGGACCCCACTGCAGTAATGGTGCTTCAGCTTCACCCAGAATTTCCTTTGCTACTGACTGCACAAAAGGAACATTTAAAGCAAACACATCCATAAATCTGACCCTCTAAGGCAGACACTTCTCCACTAGACAAACAATAGAAAACCACTTTGAACAGGACACTCAACTCTCATGTTACCAACTGCTTTTAGTTGTTAAAAATACCAGGAGTTGTTGTCAACAGACATTTGAAAACCTGCTTTACCTGCTGCAAGGCTTAAACAATTATTCCCAATTTGGATGTTTCAAAGTCCTTCATTTGTGGTCATCCAGATGCCTTTATAAAACTTTACTTGGTTTGGTCTCCATCCCCATGGTTGGAAACTGCATTAGAATACCTGAGAGACTAGAAAATACTGACTTTTTATTTGCCCAACTGCTCCAAGCAAAACATTTTTGTTCACCTTTAAAATCTGGCATCATTTCAACATCCTTGTTTATCTCTGCAACTAAGCACCCTTGAAAAGCCCAGCAACCCAGCTCCAACCCTGTTTGCAGTGAAGGCTCTGCAACCAATACAGAGAAGGCCACAGTCCTCTGTATCAGCCTGTCATGCATTCTAGAGATCTCCTTTCACACAGTTTAGAGGAAGAGCAAGGTTAAGAGCCCTGCTTTGTTTACGGCCTCCATATACAAGCAATGCTTTGGATTAAATGGGCACTAAAAGCTTAGTGGCTAATAAATTAACAGCTGTAAATCACCCAGCCCTTTCATGGTTTCATTAAACCTCTCTATTTTTTTTTCATCTCAATTGGATAAAGATGCATCAAAACACAGTAAATGGCAGATTTAGAAACCACTGAGCAAAAATGATCGCAGATATCTCTGTCAGGTGGATAAAATTGAGAACAAAATCAGAAATACAGGAAATACTTCTTGTTCAATATTAAGTAGTGAAAATGCCTTGCTTTTTTCTTAGAAAAGGACTTAAGACAAGTATCTGAACTATTTACATGCAACATCAAGTTTTCATAGAATCAAAAAATCACAGAATTGGTTGGATTGGAAGGGACTGCAGGAACACCTTCCTCTAGACCAGGTTTCCCAGACCCCCATCCAGCCTGGCCTTGAACAATTCCAGTGATGGGGCAGTCACAGCTTCCCTGGTCAACCTGTGCCAGGGCCTCACCACCCTCATAGTAAAGAATTTTTTCCCTAATTCCTAATATAAACCTACTCTCTTTCAGTTTGAAGCCATTCCCCCTTGTCCTGTCACTATATGTTTTTGTAAATAGTCTCTCTTTATCTTTCTTGTAGGTTTCTTTCAGGTTGTGGAAAAGCTGCAATTAGGTCACCCCAAAGTCTTCTGTTTTCCAGGCTGAAAAGTCCCAATTAAATTCATCCAAATTTAAACCCAATTTTAATTCCTTCAAATCAATTTGGAGTTGCTTCTCCTTCACAACACTGCCAACAGGAGAGTATAGTTTTCTACATAGTAATTAAGTCCTTTATTAAACCTAACAAATACCGAGAATATTTTGAGTTTGCCTATGCTTTACTTCCTGGGATTCACTAAATTCCACTGACACAAACAAATGCACGCAATGGTTTTCAAGCTGCATGCTCAATTATACTCCAGCAAAGAAATCTGTACAGTTTCTGGCAGGATTTAGGATGGTCTAGTGCTTCGACCTGCAGTCTCTACAGGCAAATGTGGGGTGAAATACAAAACAGAGAGTGATCAAGGTGATGAAAAACAAACATCTGGGGTAGGTGCCAGATTTACTCCTCTTAATGTAAGTATACACATAACTTGCAGGCAAACACCACAAATGGAACCAAGAGCTGCATTAAATGCATGATTAGATACATATTGGCCATCCCAGTTCAGAGTCCAGAGTTGGCATGTTGGGCTGCCTGCATGATGTGTCAAGTTGGACACATCACATTAGGCTGGGCTCATGAATAGGTGAACACTGCAAATAGGTTTCAAAGCATGTGGGCAAGTGTAAACAAGAGATTACTCACGCCTTCAGGACTGAATAGCTGAGTATGTTGCCAAACTAGGTTGGCAAAAGAGCCTTGATGCTTAAAATTTGCCTGAATCTGTGCGTAAAATTTGTAACAAGAACTCAGCAATAATTTGATGAAACTGGCTAAAAGATTGTGCCTGTTATGAATTCCCTCTAGCTCTAGGTCACTCTGTGTAATAAATATTTACTTTAATACAATAAAGCCATTCATAAAGGGCACATTCCTCCTCCACATGATCGACTGTCACATGCATATTCACAAAGCTGAATTAGTGTAACCAAAAAGAGAAAAAAATACACAGAGACCTTAACTTGAACTTCACACATAACACCCGAAAAGCTGCAAGAAGTCTTATCTTGCTCACCTGGAGTTGTTTTTTACCCTGTTTGACAGTCTTGTGCTTTGCCACTCCTGCTACATTCCATAAATCAAGGTGAATCAGAGACGTGTCACTTTATTTAGCCTATTGAACCACATCTTTTGTGCCACTTTTGGAGCCACTCCACAGCTGGAACAGGCATGTAGCACAACCTGCCTAGCTCAAACATATGAGAAAGCCATTAGAAAGAAACAAGCTGAAATCTATGCAGGATTCAGAATAAACACACTGGCAGGATACACAGAATGAAATTCAGATCAATCATGAAGCTATAGGCATGTCTTTTTCTCAGTTTTTAAGATGAAATTTAAAATAGAGCAATGGTTTGTGTTTTGTGCTATTAAAGGATGCTTAATTTCACCATTTACATAGAGCAGATCTCATTGTTATTCAGCACTAGCAACTTGACAGGTTTTGCAGAATTACTCATCCCTTCTCATAATAAAAATAAAAACTAAGGGAATGTAAACTGTTTGCCTTAATTTATGCAGCAAACACCAGGACCCAACACAGACCTCAACCCATTGCACCACACACTGCTTTTCTAAAAGCTGCACTCAGAGTACATGCAACACACATTCACTATTTCCTGCCTGTAGTCTGAGTTTCAGGGTAAACCAGTTTTTTCACAAGAGACTACAAAAAGGTCATATGCATGAAAGAATAAGAACAGCCAACTTTCAGAGCTGTGTGACCAAAAGGGAGGTGCAGAAGACACGCTGGCAACCACCACTGCCTCGAAAAGGTGACAGCCTGGGGCTGCTGTGGCACCTGCAAAGGAGGCAGGTTATGGGCGTGTTGGGAAAACACGGAAACTCCCAGGGACTCGCTGGTCCCATCACAGCCTCACCTCACCCCATGGTGCCTTCTGCAGCCATGGGGCACCCAGCGAACACCCTCTACCCCAGGTGACCCTCCCACCTGCCCTGGGGACAACAT
>JAOXXN010000446.1:112790370-112811945 GCA_026770055.1 Myrmophylax atrothorax | reverse complement strand
CGGCGCCGCCCCCGCGTTCCGGCCCGAGCGGGACCGGACCGCGACCGCACGGTGGGCACCGGGCGGAGTCGGGGGGGTCGCGCGTCGGGAGGCTGTGGGGACGGTGAGCCCGGTCCGAGTGCGGTGCCGGGTGCGGGGCGGGTATGTAGGAGCCGCCCCGGAGCGGCGACGGTGCCGGGGGTCGGCGCTCGGCAGGCGGGACAGCTCCGTCCTGACCCGGCCGCGCAGCTCTCAGACCCGGCCGGGACGTGCGGAGCCTCCGGAGCAGGTGGCACTGTACTGGCAGCGTTTCACAGCTGGGTTGTGATGCTGCTTCTCCCTGGGGTAGAGTTAATCTTTGCTTAAACCGCGACGTTTGCGCATAAAAACACAAGTCCTGAGCGGCTTTGGAGCACTTAGAAGCGGACGCTGTGTTTTTGCGTTTTAGCGTGCTGTGCAAAACTCTGGTTCTTCTTTTTAAAGCGCCACACATCAGACGGGTGATTCGCTGCTTCGTTCCTCGTTTCTGGGCTTCTTTCTCTTTTCTTCTTTAAAGGTGCTCCGTGCTCCAAGCCTTCTCTACTAGGAGGTGCCTTAATGCTGTCCTTTCTTCTAACTTTTGTATCTTCTAGAGGTATTTTAACTGTTGGAGACAGAGGGAATGATTCCCCATGCTTTAAATCCCCCTCACTGCTAACGCTGTAGCTAAAGTTCCTTACACCTTTAAGATAATACACTCGCAGTTTGAAAGAGTTTGGAGGAAAGGGTTGATGTTATTAAAAGTTGAGAAAACAGCTGCTGCTCCTCCTTCAATCATCTGCTTTGTGGAAGTGAGATAAAGGAGAAATTTGCTGGAGTGAGGCTCTTTTTGAAAAGAAAATACACTAACAACATTGCAGAAGGTTTTGTGAAACCTGAAACTTCACTTCCTCTTTCTTAAAGACAGAGGATCATTCTCGACCTTCCTGAACAGTGCTTCAGTCACATATAATAAGTTTAGGGGGATAAAAAGGTGACAAATCATACCTTGCATTCATAGTAGTCATGAATTCCTTGGTGAGAAATACTAGTCTCATAGCTAAGGCTACTAATGATTTTTTTAAATTTTTTTTTGATGGAAAAATATGACACATAAAAACCATGTTTAAATAGTGTTATGGTACATGTACAAGAGCTTAGAAGGAAAGCAGAAGTAGAATTTACTCCTGGCAGTTCTGTGTATAGAATAAGCATTGAATTAATAGCAATGTTGAAAGGCTCAGAAGTCTTCCAGCAAACTGAGAGGGCAAAACTGTAAAAGGAAAGGTGGGCTGAAAAAGAAAATTTACAGTTACAGTAGGAAATAGACTTCTGGTCTGAGCAGTGATATGTAATAAGGATTTAATGCTGCAGAGGACTCTTAAATGTGGGGCCAGAATTGTTCAGGTGCCTGTGCTTGAACATGAGCCAAAATACTGATTGTCTGTCTTGGAGTGTAGAATTGTAGCAAGACACACAGAATGATGGAATAAATGCTCAAAAGAGAGAAAACAATTCTTCCTTTCATTTCGTCTGCAGTGAAAAGAAATCTCATTGCTCATTTATTTTAATATATGAAAAACTATGACAGTGTGAGAAACCTCTGAAGTCAGTAGGGAAATTTCTGTTTACTTGAGTGGCCTTCTGCAAGGGAGATGTACATAATGTATAGCTAGTTAACCTGGCTCCAGTGCAAGTATTTTGGTTACATGCCTTATCTTTCTAAATTTTTCAGGTGCATATGATTACCTGCTGGAAGTACTTTGAAGTCTCAACAATGACCTTAATGTTAATGCCGTTTTTTGCTGGAATACTTGCCTGTTGTGCTCGCTCAGCTGGTGCTTCCAGGTTACTCCTCGTGTCCTTTGATGGCTTCAGGGCAGATTATTTGGAAACCTATAAACTTCCTCATCTTCAGGAGCTCATTGAGGATGGTGTGTTTGTAAAACAAGTCATGAATTCTTTTATCACCAAAACTTTCCCAAACCACTACACCATAGTGACAGGATTATATGAGGAAAGCCATGGCATTGTGGCTAATGACATGTATGATGCAGATGCCGGGAAAAAGTTTTCACAGTTCAATGATTCAGATCCCTTCTGGTGGGATGAGGCAGTTCCAATTTGGGTAACAAATCAACAGCAGGGAAAGGGAGCGAGTGCTGCTGCAATGTGGCCTGGTACCGATGTAAAAATTAATGATACAACCCCTCAGTTCTTTATGAAGTACAACTTCTCAGTTAAGTTTGAGGACAGAGTGGAGAAGATTGTTGCATGGCTGAACAGCTCCGACCCAGTGGTCAATTTTGCTGTGTTATACTGGGAAGAACCGGATGCAAGTGGGCACAAGTACGGACCAGACGACACCACGAACATGCGCAGAGTATTGGAAGAAGTGGATAAACATATTGGTTCACTTACAAATAAACTGAAGGCGTCAGGTTTGTGGGACACTATTAATATCATAATAACAAGTGATCATGGAATGGCCTCCTGCTCTGCAAAGAAGCTGATTGTCCTGGACAAGTGCATTGGGCGCAATAACTACACTCTGATAGACAGGACTCCGGTCGCCGCAGTGCTGCCAAGGCAGAGTATGTTTTGTTTGGCTGTTTTTAAAGTCATTCACTGAGAATTAAATCTTACCTTTAAAAAGTACACACTATGGTAGACTGTTCATATCTTTTGCAAAACCAGTGGAGTTCATATTGCAGAACTTGGACATAATGAGTAAGCTAAGGAATGTTGGTTTATTTAGAAATTACTTTGTTTTGGCAATCAGTGGGCCAGTGAGGGTTTCTTGTCAAATTGCTATGGGTTATCATCATGAGGATGATCCTGGTACATCTAGTAGATGAGAAAGTAGATAGGCACTTTGTGTGCCTGCTCTCTTGTTGCTCACTTAGTCTGTGCAGTTGTAATTTAAGGTGAGCATGAAATAAACCCATGTGTTTATTTAGAATAAAAAATGACATTCTGTAAATATCGAAGTAAAAATCTAAACCCAACTGTGATCATTTTACCACTTCTGTTTCTGAGAGTGAAACTTCAGGTTTCATGCTGTGTATTCAATTTTTGTATCTTGGAGTAGTTCCCAACAGACGTCTTAAACCATGACACTGCTGGCCTCCATTTTCACAACTGTGGCCAGACTAATGAACAAAGTGATTCATACAGTAAAAATATATATATATATTTACTGCATTGGATAAAATATCGACTAGTTAGAGAGAATTGCTTTCTCTTGATTTCTCAGCTTGAATATTGCCCTGCAAGCCCAGAGGGTAAGTTGAGTTGTTGGTCCAAAACCACAGCTGTGAGGTGATTGATTTAAAATAAAAGCAAATAGTGAAATCCTCCTTGACATAATGTTATAGGTTTAGCCAGGTGGGCCTAAATCTAAGTTTTAAAGTTCAGACTAGGCCTAGAATTGTCAGCTGACTTGAGCTAGGCTAGGCTAGCTAACAGCTGACTTCTTCTAGCTAATCATATTGTATTCCATACCATACTACATCATCTCAAAAGGAATAAAAATCCAGTATGTAGGAGTGGCTTAGTCAGTTCCACCATGGCCGAGGGACAGAGAAGACGTGCTTTCATTAGGGATATGAAAAAAATCATTTTCTCTTTGTCCTTTAAAATACGATTGTTTTGAAATAATGGATCTTATGTTTCATGACACGTAATTGTAGTAAACAGGAGTTAATTTCCAGCTGTTTCACATGCAATTTTTTTTGTTGTCAGACAAAGAAGATGTGTATAACCTGCTGAAAAAATGCAACAGTCACATGAGAGTGTATCTCAAAGAAGAAATTCCAGACAGGTTTCATTATAGTCATAACAAGAGAATCCAGCCCATAATTCTGGTTGCAGATGAAGGCTGGACGATTGTACAGAACGAGTCACTTTCCAAATGTAAGTGTATGTTCCTCTTTGGTGCTCTCTGTGGTTTATGTTGGTAATCTGCCATGTTTCTATTCCAGCCAGCTGCAGGATGGTCCTCTTTTAGCAGGTGGAGTCCTGGCACTGTGCACACTTAGGAACAGCTCAGCATTTTCTAGAACGTTCTCAGCCTGAGCCTGGAGTGTTTTAAGACATGAGGAAGAGATGGGGGATATTCTGTTGGCTGAAACACTTTGTCATATTCAAGTTAACACAACATTTAATGTTACAGTACATGTACTAGGAAACAAAAACAAATGGCAGGAAATACTAAAAATAATAGGAACACAACAATAATAACAACAAGCCAGAGTTCTTCCTGTTGGGGCATCAAATAGCATGTTTGAAAGACAAAACTCAAAACAGGTGTTACTTCTCAGTGCATTGCTAAGCTGTGCACTTTCTTCCTGCTGGATGCTTCCTGATGAAAGTGTGTGTGTGTGTGTGTATATGTATGTATGTATATTTCCAGGTGTTCCACATGCAGGATTTTTTTTTTGGCAGACAAGGGGCATGTATAATTTACTGAAAAAATGCAACAGTCACATAAAAGTATATCTCAAAGAAGAAATTTCCAGACAGATTCCATTGTTGTAATAGTAAGATAATTGAACCTGTAATTGTGGGTGCAGATGAGGGCTATGTGTGTGTACAGATATATATGTATACATGTGTTCAGAAAGAGATTGGACAGATTGTTGGAAGGAAAATCGATTAATAGGAATTAAATTAAAAGGTACCAACTTCCAGGAAGTTTCTAAGCAGCCAACAGTTTTGGGCTGGCTGGTATGTCAGGGGTATCCGTGCTGGATACCCCCAGACTCCCTGTAGGCCTGCTGTCAGACAGGGTGCTGGGGGGTGGAAACTCTTCAGCCAATTTGGCTGTTCTCACTGTCTGCCCTTTGCACATTTGAGTTCAGGTTTTCTCATTATTTGTACCAAAGTACTGCTTTTCATGAAACATGTGTTTACTGTTTAATTTCCCCACAGATTTGCTACAATTACCTTCATATTGACAATATGTAGCACAGGTGTTCTCTAATAGTTTCTGGTCATGAACCTAAAATTGATAATAACTGTATATTTATAAGGAACAGCATTGTATCAGTTGAAGTGAATCACTTTTCAAATCAAATTTACTTGATTCTCAGAATCAGGCATGGGAGGTTTTAACCTAAAATCCTGTTTAAGGTTTATTGTCTTCGTGGACAAAGTGAATGCCAAGTGTACCAATACCTCACACCAGAATCCTATTCCAGACTGAAAGATTGGGAACTTCGTTGGAGAGGGCATTTGAAAGAGCTCTGCTCAAAACAACCAAGTAGCAAAAGAGAAAAAAAATCAGGAAACATAGGATTGTGTTAAAACAAACAAGATGTGCTGCAGTAGTATCTCTGTGGTAACAAAGAGGATGGTAGAAAACATTAAAAGGGACTAGTGGAAGTTCACTAAAGTGGTGTAAGCTAATCAGTCGGAGTCTGGACATTTTGCATCAGAAACTTCAGTGAAGCAGCCCAGGAGACAGTTCTCAGGGAATCTTGTCAACTGTTACTAAGAAATGGACTCAGACTTAAATGCAGTCACTCATATGTGATGCTGAGTGTGCTGTGAGAAACTTTTGGCATCTTGGACAGGTTTTTCAGCAATATTGTTAGGAAATTTGACTATGGCTGCTTTTTAGCTCTTTATATTCTATTTTAAAAACCTACAAAATGTCCAAGTACTGCTGACCTTGTAGCCACAAAGGTTTTGTTGTTTGCCTGTCAGAGGCACAGTGATCCTTTGACTGTTTATTGGGTTTGTCTCTGTGTGGCCCTTCACCTGAAGTACCTAATCTGATAAGCTTGATTTGAGGGTACTTAAGATGTCCAAACCAAACACTATCAAGGGAAAGGTGTGTGGCTTTTAAGAAGTAATTCAAGTATCTGCTATGCAAGGGAGAGATGACTTACCAAAAAATCTGAGAAGTAAAAATTTCCGTTCCAGCTACTGACTTGTGGTGGAGTGGCAACCTCCTATTTCAACTTTAGCATGAGGAATGGGAAAGGGGATAGCGGAAAATGTGAAGGACTGAAAGGAAAAGAGATAATGAGGGGGAGAACTGTGGCTGAAGACCAGTACGGGAAAAGATTTCTGGGGTTTGGGAAAAAGAACTCTGGATTCCTTCACTGCTTGGTCTGACGTGTGTGTTTATGTTCTGCACTAGGCTTTGGTTAAAACACATGCTTTTAGGAGGGGGGGAGGGAAATAGGGAGGGGGATGCTGGATGTGCTAACAGACCCTGTGACATTAATTGATACCTTTTGCTCCCTGCAGTGGGTGACCACGGCTATGACAACTCTCTCCCCAGCATGCACCCGTTCCTGGCCGCGCGCGGGCCCGCCTTCCGCCGCGGCTACACCCAGAGCTCCATCAACAACGTGGACATCTACCCCATGATGTGCCACATCCTGGGGCTGACACCACAGCCCCACAACGGCACTTTGGGAAACACCAAGTGCCTGCTGGCTGACCAGTGGTGCATCAATCTTCCCGAAGCCATTGGGATAGTTATTGGGGCATTTGTGATCCTGAGTACTTTCACCTGCATCATAATCATCTCCAAGAACAGAGTCGTTGGCCCACGGCCCTTTGCCCGGCTACAGTTGCAAAGTGATGATGATGAACCTCTAATTGGATAGCACAGAGGGAGCAGAGCCTCACTTGCTACATTGTGATTTCAGGAAAAGAGTTTGAACTTGCACTGGGGGCATTCTGTGATGCACTTTATCTGTGTCTAATACTGTACAGCCAGACCTTGCTGACTCGTTTCTGTGCTGCCTGATTAATGTCCTGTAAAATATTTTCAGAACAAAATAGTGAAACTGCTGGCTTTTCACTGGAAGAGATGCTTAACAAAATAAAGATGCTTAGTTTTTCATTAAAGCCTTTGAGCACTTCCAGAATGAAATTCCAGAGTATGACTAGCCAGGAAAGACTAAATATATTTTAATATTTGTAAATTATAATTGCTTTTTTGTATTAAATTAAAATTAATGTTGACATTTTAGTCTTCTTGGACCTGTGTTGGAGAGATCTCTTTTTATGAGAGCTAGAAGTTACTTTTGTTTGGAGAGTATGTTCTGGTTTGTTCTTAAATTTGGGGATAGAGGGTATAAGAAAGATCCAAGACTTTTGTTTCTACCCTAAGCCAGTAATACAAGAAGAAATTGCTGAGAAAGAAAATGGAAGTCCGTGAGGACTGGTGTGTATCAATTCTATTTTGAGCAATGAACCATGTGGTTCAGCAGTTACAACACTGAGCAGGTGGCTCCGACATTTCTGGACATGTGTCTGTGTACGAGTTAGAGCCACAGTTCCAGTTGAGAGGGCACTGCTACCTTATCTCAAGGCTGTCAGTTTAATCTGAGAATCTTTGAACTACCCAGTTTCATGGGCTGTAGGTGTGAAATTGCTGCTTCGAAACCCGGGGGAAAGTTTCTCAGATGTGAACTCTGCTGAAGATGGTTTTGTAATAAAGCTGGTAATTGTCTTTTGAAGGCTGTCATGCTAAAAGGCAACAGTTGAAAGTTTGACACGCAGTCATCAAGCCAGGATTCCAAACTCTCACTTTAAACACTGGAACTTTAAAGGGAAAAGTTAACAGACCTTATCTCAAAAAAAGAAATACTCTATAGTGTTCGAGGTGTGTAGATGTAAATTTCTGGTGAAGACCAATGCTAATGATTTTCTTATTTGAAACTCTTAATTATTTGTTAATGGTCATCTTGTAACTTGGCATAAAAAACATTTTATGTAGAAAGCCTTGAATGCTACCTTATCTTTCATTGAGGAGAGAATGTGAGGTTAAATTGTTAATGCTCACGCAAAAGAGAATTTTGGTTACCAGGTCCTTTTCCTACAAGTTTGATGGTTTTAAAAAATAATTTGAAGTGACAGAGGTACATGGTAGTGTGCAATGTGGTTTCTCTTTCACAAGCTCCAGTTCAGTGTAATTTGGTATTGGCCACAGACTGCCTTTTAGTGATGCAGCAGGGAGGGAGCAGGGACTTTGGAGGGAAGGGTTACTTTCAACTGTCCACTGGAAAAAAAAATACATTTGGGTTTTACAAATGTGTGGAAGTTGTACTAATTTGTGTCTTCCTGTCTGGGGCTTCTGTTGTACTGATTAAAAACGCAATCCAAAACTTAACCAGTTTTGCTTTTTCCCCCCCCTTCTTAAAGTACTAGTTACTACTTAATAATGCTTTACTCTACATTAATCTGAACTTGAAAGATGCTCAGGCCCCTTGAAAAAATGTGTGCTGTTACTGCCAGGGTACTGGATTCTAACCTGTTGATATCCTAGAGCAGTAGCTGGACTGAGCACAGTCACTTTCTTATCCTGCCGGAAGTTTAAAGTAATTAATTACATGGATGAAGAGATTAAGTTAATGAGTAACTACAAAGGGAATGTTTTGCACTGTAGAAGCCAGGCTTAGATACGCTGTAAAAGGCAGGACGTTGGAGAGAGTTGTTTGTTAGGTTCTAGTAATTGTAACACAGGCTGGGATCCTCAGAAGGTGGTGAAATTACTGGGAGATATTTTGTATCATCTGTTTGGAAAGGCTCGACTAGACTGAGCTAACCTTTCCATCAGACTTGGTAGGACCAAACTGTACTGTCTCTACCTGAGTTTAGTGTTTTTTTTCTAGAAGCTAAAACTGATCAGCACAGTATTTGCTCCACTCTGTTCTCCCCCTTCTCCGCCTTCCCCCAAGCACTTGTCATGCAGCATGTGAAGGATGTGCTCTCAACTCCTCTGTGCACCCCCTCATAGGCAGGTGACAAAGTTAGCACCAAGATTTTAATGGCCAGAAATGTAAATGGTGGCTGAAGTGAAATGCCAGCACCCTGATCTGAAACAGCAGTGCTGTTACAATGGGGAAATCGAGGTCAGTGCATTTCTCCTTCTAGCCCGAGGCAGCCCCTTGTGATGGGAATTGCTAGGGCGCCTGAGCTGCTGTGCAACCAGACAGTGAGGGGTTCTATTGAGTGGAAATCCTTAACGCCCTCTAATCCTCCTCCCTTTAGCATGGACACTAAACCGTGCTACTGTGGAAGGGTTTAAAGAGGAAATTTAAGTACTAAGAAACAGGATAAAGTATATTTCAGTTGCATTGCTGATTATTTTCATTTCCAAAGATGTGGTATGGTCTGTAAGAGTGCTAAGTATTGTTCCTGGCACAAAGGGTTTCAGAGCAGCTCTTGTACATCCAGTATTTCATACAGATCATGTACAAGTCAAGAGAATCTAAAAAAACCACCTATTTGTCCTTAAGACACGAAGTTGATTTATTTAAAGATGGTTATTTTTAAAAAATTAGTGCCTTAAACATGACAAAATATTTCTACTGCCTCATTATGGTTTGTGTGAATTATGACAGCTGGTGGCTGATTTTCTTCTGAAGAGCCAGTTCAGAATGAGAACAGCAAAGTTGTGGCTTCTGCTTCCTCAAAGCTGCGATAAAAGGGTGATAGTTCGTGGCAACATTTAACGACTCGCTAAATAGACACTACTCAGCAATGCTGTTGATTCAGGGGAAGTTCCTAACGCTTAAACTGGCAGTGAAGTTTAGAAGGGGGTAGGGGATGTTTATTGCCCCCACCCAGCAGTGAAGGCCGTTTCATTACAGCGAGTGGGTTCACAAGGGAACTCTCAGCACCGGGTACAGAAGCTCTACAACATCCACTCCTCTGGGGTTCTGTGCTTTTTGGCCATTAGCATCAAGGAGACAGTTCCAGAATTGAGCTGATTTCAACTACACCTCTGAAATACTGGTTTCAGGGGGAAGTTTAACTTGCTGTCTCCACACTGCCTATGAAAATGAACCAACGTCGTGTACCTCCAAGGATCAGGCCACAGGGACAAATGGTTTGTTCTAAACATGCATGGTAGCATTTTTTATTGAGAAACAAACATTAAAGGTTTGTACAGCAGCACAGGTATGGCCCACACAGCATCCATGCCTACTATTTAGGTAAGAAGATAGGGAAATAAGCCTGTTAAATTTGCATTTTACAAAACAGCAGGGCCCAACCAGTGCATGTTTATTCTTCTTCCACACTCAGCTCAAGATTGTGTTGTTCACACTTAGGACAGGTCCCTGCCCGTGGCGGGGGAGGGGTTGAAAGTAAATGATCTCTAAGATCCCCTCCGACCCAAACCATTCTATGACTGTATGAAAAGTCAGGCTCCACAACTCTTCATTCTACAACAGGCTTGGCAGTGCTGGGTTAATGGCTGGACACCACAGTAGAGGTCTTTTCCAACCTAAATGATTTTATGAATCTGATTTTCCTGCCTTTTTTTTTTTTTTTTTTTTTGAGACTGCATTTCTTGTAGCAGCATTACTACAGCTCTTTACCAAGAAAGTCTAGAAGATTTTTTTGGTAAAAGAAAATGTATTCTCACCGTGAGATCTTTTATAAAAGAACTTTGACTTAAAATTTTTAAGTTCTGTCACACTTCTAGTTATTCTTAACAAAGACGTACACTATGAAGAATCCAAGAAATATTTGGGATGTGGGAGTTAAGGCCATTTTCTCCCAGTCATTTCCCCCCCCCCATTCGAGTTTGTTTCCCAGAAGTGTTCTTAAATGAAGCCAGCAAAGATGTACTTCAACAGTTCCAAACAAGAAAAAACAAAAAACCCCCACCATTTGACATCTGTATACTTCACAGGTCAGTAATGAAACACAACATCATGCATCACTCTTGGCTTCCTAGGTTAAGTTACAAGCAGTACACAGTGCCCTCAAATCCAATAAACTTGTTTGTACATTACAGAAAGTATCATATATACAGAAACCAAATCCCACCTCCTCCCCACCCAAAAAGACAGTCTGACAAAATGTCACATCAGAGAAAAAGTCGCTGTGCTTGCATTGTCTGTGCTTCAGATTTCATTAAGTTCACACCCAACAACTTAAAACATTGTTTGACAGCAGCTGGGCAAATACCCTACCTGGGCAGTACCCAAGAGGTACCTGCAAATATACCTAATAAAGGAAATGTTTAGCCCTAAACTGAAATACCCAAATGCTACAAGATTTCCTTCACTTTTTATGAAGTTTTATTTTACCCTCCTCAAAGAAGGGCCTCACAGTGCAATACAGAACAATGGCATGGGACTATTCTCCTGTCCATGTCCCCAACCTATTTTGAGTATTATTGTTCCCAAAGCTTTTGGGGGAAACCTACTGCTCTTCCCCTGCTGCATGTTTGGGCAGGTAAACCTAAGTCCAGGATGACTGAACAACACTGACCAACTTTGCCCCCTCCTTAAAATCAAGAGTCACTTTGGCTGATGATAGAACCACACCTCCCACAATTAAAGTGGGGGTTTAAGGAACAACTTCGAAATTACAATCCAGTTATTTTCACATCTGCCATGATTTCTGCTATGAAATTGCTACAGTAAGAAGAATTTCTGTTAAAGCAGCACGTTCCAAAGTGTGTAACTGCAGTAGCTACAGGTGGAGGTTATGGCATCTCCCATTGTCAGTGTTATTGCCTTATCCAAGCCTGTACATCTTTTTTTAAACACAAAGTTTGTGCTACAATTCATTTTAAAGTTGCAAAAAGGCAAGAAAAGGTGGATTGAATGCATCAGTTTGCTATTTGCCATCCACCTTTCTCAAGGTTTGATAGGGAAGGGATTGGTAACAATCCAGAGGTTCAGGTTTTCTCTGCTGAGACTTCCCAGCCTGAGAACTGTTAACACCATTACTGCCTTTGCCTTTCAGCTTGACAAGCCCTTGCAGCACTCAGTTTTACCTGACACCAACAAATTAAACTTAAGGCATAGCTAATGACCAGCTCCACTAGAATCAGCTTCACAGACATTTTCCTTCAGTGTTTTCTTAAGAAAATAACAATACAGGAAAACAAGGTAGTTCACAGCACAGTAACAGCACTGAGTCAGATGGAATTCACAATATTTAATATATATCACCCAAACTGAGGGCTGTCTTCCAACAGATCTGCATTTTTCCTGCCTTCCTAAAGCTACTGTTACAGTTATTATAGCTAAACTTTCAGCACAC
Organism: Myrmophylax atrothorax; assembly: GCA_026770055.1. NCBI lineage: Eukaryota > Metazoa > Chordata > Aves > Passeriformes > Thamnophilidae > Myrmophylax > Myrmophylax atrothorax. The sequence continues at coordinate 112,799,918 of JAOXXN010000446.1, read as the reverse complement.
CCTGCATAACACTGCACCCACATGTGGCCTTTGGAAATGTCCACATCTGTCTGCAAGACAGCTTGGTGCTAAGCAAGTGTCCCTGCCATCACAGAGGAAGCCAACAGATCCTCATTAAGTCTGCAATTTAGTACAGCAAAATGAGTTTTGTACTTCAAACCCTCTCCTTGCAGTATTGACTGTCAGCCACACGGTTTGTTTGGCAGAGCACAACCAAACCCAAGTGTTCCCATCCTTGCCCTCTGCTGGGGGGGCTGTGGATACAGCTGTAAACTGCACTGAAAATTACTCAGTCTGCTACATCTGCATGAATTTTAAAAGTTTCTTTCTCCTTCAGGCATTGTACTCAGCAGCAAAGTGCTAAGAAATAGTATCTCACAGAGGGAGAAGGGAAAAACTCTGCAACTAGACAAGTTTTCTCACTTCAGACCAAGTTTTTCACACAAACCTTAGTCAGCAGCTTCTCACCTACCATTTAAGTGAGCTCACAAAAAACCCCCACAGCTACACACTAGCAAGAAGATTTATTGCCACACACAAAAGGATCAGAATAACGTGTAGCTTTGTTGACTCAGAATTAATATTTTTCCCTGACAAAGGCTTTTCTCCAGAAGAACAAACTCCAGTCTTACACCTTTTTTGTGTGCTTGTTCAGAGCATGTATGGCTTAAGATTTATATGGCTCCTCCTTGAATTGCATGTCTAGTCCTGCTCATCCCATTCTAAGGCCTACCAGGCACAGCAGACAAAGCACAAGACACAAGTCAAACTCACACTGACAAGGAGTCTCTGGTAGCAGATCACATGAACATCCAGTGACAGATTGAACACTCATGCACCTTAACCAATTCATCTCCCTTAGTCTGAAACAACCTTCTTACCACAGAAATATAAAAGACTCCATTTGGATATACAGATGTGGTGCTTGTAAGTGTCTTTATCCTGCCACCTGCGTGGAACTCCTAGAAAATTTAGTCCAGTGTACAGGAAATAGTGAAAGTGAAGCCTTACATTTACCTAAAATCATACCTGAAATGGTAAAGACCTCTATTTACCTAAATAAATCTTATAAAAATTAAAAATCAAGCAGTTTAATACTGATTCCTAAAGGCAATACCACTTAGATGCATATTTTGGGGCTACAACTAACAGAGCAGTTTGAAGAAATATGCCTAACACTAAACTTAGATGCACAGCACTCATGACCTAGCTGAATAATAATGTTGTTTTCCACAACATTGGTTGTTTATCCCACCAAGCTGTCTGTAATGGTGATCACGCAAAAGCTTCCTTGGGCAGGGAAGAAAAAAAAACAACAAAGAAGTTTACTCTCATTAAGTGACTTGTTAGAATTGAAGAGACTTAAAAAACCTCTCAAGGAACCAAATGAAAAAAGAGAGTGGGAAAAGAAATCACCATTTAATAGTCTGTGAAATGCACCTCAGCTGATGCTATTTACCTAAAAATGGCCATTATAAGGTATTTGAGGTCTGTTGTCACTACATGTCTACACACATAAACAGCTTTCCAGGTCTACCTATGTTAACTTCGACCCCTGGAAGATGAAGTGGCCACAGGGTGAAACAGGAACGTGCTCTTTCTCTGCATCCCCAGACTGTGAGTGCCCCAGAGTACCAATGGATCAGCATCCATTTCCTTTTACTCCACATATTCATGCTGCTGATCCACCTCTATAATTTATTTTGTCTATTAAGCTTATTTTAAGCTTTAAATGGGAAATAATGCCCAGTGTTAATGATCTTGCAGCAGTGGCTGGGCAACTTCAGTGTGTAGGATGTGCACAGGATTTGCTTGGGCGAGGACAAAATGCTTAACAAAAACTGCAGTAAAAACCAGAACCAGCAAGCTGCCCAGGAACACTCCTATAACTGTGGAACAGGTGTCTCCTCCAAAGGCTCCAGGAACTTCAGCAAGGATATCTTTCACGGCGTTGAAGGAACCATTGTTTGGCAGAGGGTCAATACCCAGCAGATGACACAGCAAGGGGTACAAGTCTGTAGCATTCATGCCTTCCTTGGTGGCATTCTTTCTGAAAGCAGGCCCAACTGCCACAAAAATGGGATGCATTTCTGGTGCAGCGTTGTCATACCCATGATTACCAACTGGAAATAAAAGATAGAGAAAGGTCAATATTCTGAAGTTGCAAAACAAGCACTGAACCCTTTCCTAGGATTAGCAGAATGCAGAAAAGGTACAGCCATCAGTTATTCTTGAAGAGGTTTAGAAGAATTCTTTTTATCCATAGCAGAAATGTCTCCTATCAAATACCAAATCTCAGAACTACAAAGTGCCCTTAAAAAACAACAATGGGGAGCACCATTTGAAAAAGAAAGAAAAAGAGCAAAAAGAAGAGGTAAGCTCACATGGCAGTAACAGCACTGTCAATGGCATGCTACCTACAGCCAAGTTGCCTTGATTTTCTTCAAGGAAAAACTCCAACTTTGCAACTGGCCCAGATCTACTAGAGAAAATTAAAAAAAAACAACGTAGAGACAGTCTGTCTATTTGACTCGGGGTTTGACACTTTGTCCGATTTTGTGCAGTATCAACTCTTCAACAAGGAAAAAGACCTCACTCGTGGGTCTCCAGTGCCCCTTCCCAACAGGGACACTAAAAATGAACATGTAAAACACACAGGCATGAGAAGCTGCTCTCACAGCAGCTACTGACTAACTTGTTAAGTCTTGCAGGAAATGCTCTTCAGGGTCATAACCAGCAGCAAAGTTTAAAAGGTTTTCAATTACAAAAGTTAATAACTGATCACATGAAACCTGTATTTTGACTCCTACATAAGCAAAAAGTTACAATTCATGGTCTCCATTCTACCTATAATAAATCTCAAAACCCCAAGGTGAGCAACTTAAAAGTGCTGGGGTTTTTATTCCTCCCAAACACCTGGAATGCATTTTATCCTCTAAGACAAGTGAAAATCTCTGATGTGATTTTCCAATATCCAAAGACTATTTGTAGCAACAGAACAAGGTTAGTGCAAGCTGAGGACTTTCAGAAAATTTTTTGTACTTCCAACCCAGCCTTACATGATAAAAAAATGCCTGTTCATCCTCTACTCAACAAATTCAGTTACAACTTTCATTTTTAGTCTCTCAGGAAGTGCTTGTGAGTTTGCTATATCCTGAAAGACCTCAAATATGAGGCCACTAAAACATGTGACTGATCTTATCTCAGAAAGTTTAACATTTAAGGAAACAGTAAGTACACATTCTCCTCCCCTAATAGTACGGTGCTTCCCATCCCATCAGGGAAAACCCTGAAATTCTACACAGTTTTCCCTCCCAGTCCTAAAGAAAAACAAAAAATGAACATTGGTTGAGAGTGGGAGAGAAAGTACCATGTAAGGTCCCTGACTAGGAAGAATCTGCAAACCACTGTAAAGACAGGATACTTACAGAGAAAACCATCAGACTTATTATGTACAATTTCCCATCCTTTATCAGCCACTGCTAAGATGGGCTGAATTCTGCTGTTGTGTTTGTAATGCAGTCTGTCTGGAATCTGCTCCTTTTTATATACAGTCATGTTGGGATGAGCATTAGCCAAAGCTTCATATACTTCATCCAGTTTGCCTTCAAATAAAGAAAAGAGACAAAAGACAAAATTAAACATACCAATATGTTTGCTGAACTAATCAGTTGTTTAAATACAGCTGAAAGAAGAGGACAAAATGCATGTCCCCAAAAGTGAATTATAGCTGTAAGAGACAACAATGTGTGCACGTTACTGTAAGAAATTCAGAGGATCGTTCACTGTAAGATCTCACCTGACACCAGACTTCACAGCCTGTTCCCAACAAGTGCCTTGCCAGTTTTAGAAAAATCACTCATTTCATAGTTATCAGAATGTAAGCTTCTCACAGGAATGAGCTAGAAGGCATTCAGTTAATTCTCATGGAAAAGGAACCAACTCCTCCTAGCTCCACGCAGAGCCTGAAAGCAAGAAAATAGCTCCTAAACCTGTTCATGAGGCAATGGGGCCATTCAGGCCATTTTCTATCTGTCCCCCAGTTGGCTGTGACACTTTTTATTAATTTTATTTATTTTAAAGCAGTTGCATTGTTATTTGCTTTCCTTGAAAAGGACAAAGAGAGAAGCCACTTTGTTTCTTGGCATGGCTGCATCACCCTAAGCAGTGAACACACAACAAGCTCAGCAAGAGACAGGCTGGAATGGCAGATGAAGGTGGGGACTTTTGGTCTAGAACTGTCAGCCAAGACCATGAGCTACTCCTCTGCATTCCCAGTGCCTGCTCCTTTCCCCTCCTCAGACACAGTAAGTGCAAAACCTCAAGACCTGTACTAACACCACTGAATATATAAGCATTTTCCACTCCCAATTCTTATTTATTTCCAGTTTCTGAGCTTGTCTTTCCACTAAAAGTCACTTAAGATCCACAGCCAGTTGGACAAGATGGAACACCAGTGCACAGACAGGAGGAACCAGAATACAAAGACAGGAATCCAAAAGCAAGCTCAGGAATTGGCACCTGAGCAAATTTCTTCAATCCTCCCCCTCCATTTGAGGACAGATTCCTACTGAGGGCTCTGCAGTGCATACACCAGTGAAATACCAAATCCCTCCATGACTTGGATAAGTATTTTGTGCAACACATGCACAATCCAGTGGGACAGCTGAGTGCACAGCATGTCCGTGCAGGCCCATTTCCGTGACCATTTACAGCCTATGTGGAGTTCTGAATGTATCTCAGGGAAAAAAAGATAGGGAGGAGGTGCCCAGTGTCTCTAAGGAAACCATGTTCATTTTCCCTCAGTTCCTGGAATCCAGTATAGAAATTGTGAAGAAAAACATTAATGTATAATGTTTCTTATTCAAACTGGCATCAAAAAGAACCACTAAACTTAAGAAACACAATAAAGGTCAAGATGAGACAGTAAAAGTGCAGATATGAGAGACACTTACAGCAACAAGGGATTATACTAGTAATAAAGTTAATTTTGTTATGCCACTTTTCTATATGGGATAGCAAGAAGGAAAGACTCCAAATACAGCAATGATTTTATACTAAATTAATTGTTTTAATTCATATATTTGTATTAAATGCAAGAAAAAACCCCTAGCATCAGCAGCTGTGCTACAGGTACCTTCTGTGTGAACATATTATTAGTTCCCCACACACACACTAATACACCAGCATGGTCAAATAATGGCTTTAATCCATCTCTCAGGGAAGACATATGCATCCAGTTAAAGAAATTGCTGCATTTTTAAGCACTCAAACCTTTCCTCAATGTCTCAATAAATTTTACCATTCTCTTGATTTAAGTAAAACAAATGGAATAACAGGTGAAGAGTCATTGTTATGTAGTTAAGTATATGTGAGTTCATGCATAACTGACAGTGAAGATCATTGTTTTATAATAAAAATCACAAGTGGTAACAAGGAAGGATGGAATTTTAGCTGTGCTCAAAACTAATTCTTGTTTACTGTTTCTGTAATAAATACCTGAACCTCTGGGGTTCAGATATTTCTGAAATCCACTGAAATGGCTTTTTTAATTACTCTGTCATTTAATTGTTGCAGAGATACTGTTTCTTTTACACATTTAACTGACAGGAGAATCAAGTTACACACCTTCAAGTTGTCATTTACTGCATTAGGGATGATTCAGCACTAAAGTTTACTTTTACAGCTTCTTTTTTTGCTAATCACAACATTCTGCTCAATCATGTTTGTCTCTATGAAGATGGAGCTCCCAACCTTGGCTTTTTTGTCACCACTGAGGGAAACAGCACCAGCTACGAGCACCTGAGTGTGCTCAGTTAGCGATGATCTCACTTTGGACATACTAACAATTTAGTCTGGAGTATTCTTCAAACTGAAAATGGCAAGAGACATTTGTTTACACATAAAAGTCTACAAATTACCTCCCTGCTGGGACTTTAAATACAGAGAGCTATCCATTACTGATGCAAATGTTACACAATTCTTAAAAAACACCTTTTCAGAAAGCCATCTCAAAACTCAACTTCCAAATTAGCAATTTGTTGTGCGGGCAGGGGTGATATCTGCACCAAATTTTTGCACCAAATAGTTTTAGTACTTAATCATCAAATTAGAGTAGCACCTCTGCATCAGTGACACTACATGTCACCTGGCAATTCAGAAACACTTTAATGAATGCAACCAGACTTAGATTTTGATTCTTTCCCATCATTATCACAATAAAAATGGGATGAATGTAACTGGCTGGCAGCTCAGTGTACCAGGGGAAAAAAAACTAGAGTGAACTACAATAGTTGGCAGCTAATCAAATAGCCAACAGAGGCTTTCTTTTTATCAAAGCTCCCCATCTAACACTGTTTGAGTTAGAAATATAATTCTTCCACTATGGCTTCAGCATCTTGATGAAAGGCAAGATACGTAACACTCAGGTGTTATCTATCCAGAATGCCATTCAGCCTTGATAATACCATTAGATTATTTTACTGCTCACAACGACTCGAGGATCTTTGCCAATATTAGTCAACAACAGACAGATTTGCTCCCTTTTTATTTCAGAAAACTAACCCAGGCTTTTGACTGAGACAGCAAAAAGAACAAAGATGTGATCCTGCAAGTACTCCTTGTTCAAGGCTGATGTCCTGTGGGCATCAGTGCTGCTACCAGCACTCAGTTAGGGAATGACGTCTATAAAGTTTGGATACTCAAGTATCTCTTCAGACAATGTTACTGCTGCAGCTCCTACCTTCTTTTGGCAAAATGGCTACTGCAGGAGAATGGTCAATGACTTCATAGAGCTCTCTGTCCACATACTGATCAAGCTCAATGAGCCTTTCTGAGGACAACTGTGACATTCCGTGATCACTGGTGACTATGACATTTATCACATCCCACAGCTTCGCTGCCTTCAGCTCAGAGATGAGATACCCCAGTTTGCTGTCAACATCACTAATTACCGGTCCCATAAGTGGGTTTTCTGGGCCCAGAATATGTCCCAGCTCATCAGGCTGTTCCCAGTACAGGAGACCAAAGTTTATGGGGTTTTTTGATGTAAACCACTCAATAAGCTTCGAAACTCTGTATTCAAAGGGAACAGATTCATTGTAGGGCATATAATGTGTGGGCAAGACTCCATGTATTTTCACATCTGTTCCAGGCCACATAGCTGCACCAGATTTGTGTCCTTTCCTCTGGTTTGTGACCCATATTGGGCTGGCGTCTTCCCAGAACTTGGAGTTATGGGTATCCATTCTGGTCAGGGAGAAAGTTGCATTCAGGACAGGATCGTACATCTCATTTGCGACGATGCCGTGGCTCTCTGCATAGAGACCAGTCACCAGCGTGTAGTGATTAGGGTATGTTTTCGTTATGAACACGTTATTGACCTGTTTGACATGAACCCCATTCTCAATGACATAATGAAAATTGGGAGTTGAGACTTTATAAATGTAATCCGATCGAAATCCATCAAAAGATACCAGCAGCACTCTGGGCTGGGCTCGCTGGACAGACAGTGCACTTTGAAGAAATAGTGAGAAAATTCCCAGGACTTTCCAATAACAACTCATGGCTATTCTGGAAGGTATCTGTCCCCTCTTCTGAGGCAACATGGCATCTGCTGAGTAGAGACAGAACATTTGTTTCTGTTAAGCTGTTTTGTCAAAGTAATAACTTAGTTTTAAAAATGAGTAGCTAGAATATTTCTTGTATTTATATCTTATAAGATGCATTTTACAAGAGCGTGGACTGACAGGACAAGGGAGAATGGCTTTAAACTGACAGACAACAGGGTTAGATTAGATATTAGGAAAACATTCTTTACTGTGAGGGTGGTGAGACACTGGCACAGGTTGCCCAGAGAAGATGTGGATGTCCCATGCCTGGAATTGCTCAAGGCCGGGTTGGACAGGACTTGAAGCAACCTGGGATAGTGGAGGGTGTCCTTGGCCACTGCAGGGGATTGGAACTAGAGGGCCTTTAAGGTCACTTCCAACCCAAACCATTCTGTGATTCCAATTCTGTTCATAAGACTCAAGGATATTGACTATTTCTACCTGTGACTGGAATTCCTTATCTGACACCATGACATAATATGACACATAATTTCATATTGTATTGGGTTTTGCTGCCCCGCCTGGATTTCCTTCTGCCATTCCCAAACACCTTCTTGTTCAAAACTCAAGTTATCTACTCAAAGCAAGATCCCTGTAAGAACCCTCACATGGGACTTCCCAGTCTGTAACTGACCTAAAATTTGATGCTAATATTCCCTACTTCTTGCTCAACAGCATAATTTAAGCCCAAAACCAGATATTGCTCAATCCAGTCCTGCACCAATACTCCAAAGAGTTCCCTTTACATTCTCATTTTTCAGCAATCCTCTGGGACAAGTCACTACCAAAATTCAGCTGGAAAACAGTGATTTTGCAACAAATAAACTCATCCTTATATTCAGAGTACATAAATATCCTAGTTAATAAAAAACTCTGACAAGCATCTGAATACCACTGCAATGATGGAATAGGATCTGTCATTCTCACAGAATACCAGATATATTCCATGGGAAGTTTTCCCACTCCAGTTCCCCAGTTCCTCTGATTCTCCTCGGTCTCTCTCTCTCTCTTACATACATATTTACACTTGAAAACAGCACAAGCACTGCTGACTGACTGCCCAGAGGGGTTGTGGATGCCCCAACCCTGGAAGTGTCCAAGACAACCTGGGATAGTGGAAGGTGTCCCTGCCCATGGCAGGGGGTTGGAACAAGATGAGCTTTACAGTTCCTTCCAACCCAAAGTACTCTGTTATTCTAGGATTCTAAGACTTGCAGGCAGTCAAATGTTACCCTAGGCTTGCATGTCTCCCAGAATTAAAATCCTGAGTTCTGCTGAGAATACACTGACACTTCAGCGACTAATTCCCCTTTCAGCAAACAGCACAGACCAAAACGCTGCAGAATCTCTCCGTTCCTCCCAACAGGGGATTTCTTCCAGCTGAATTTGAAGAAAGGAAGGGAGAACAGGCTGTTGTGTCCATCTGAGCCCCACCCGCCAAACTAAACGCGGCCCAAAAATTTCCCTTCTGGGGAGCGTCAAGTACAGATTTAGGTCCCCTCAAGTGAAATGAAGTGTTTACTTCTGAATTTTACACAGTTAATTATCTCAACATCACTTATGATTCTATTATTCTAATTCCTTAATTGTATGCTTTCAATAAATAATAAATGATGGGTGATTTGTTTGTTCTTGGGGATTTTTTCCCACGGCCTTTCCATGCTGGTCTTCCCTGGATCCAACCTGAGCACATCGAGAGACCCGGGTCTCTCCAGAGCCCCGCACCACAAAGCTCTGGGGGCCCGAGGGGCTCTGGGGAGACAAAGCCAGCGGAGAGGACACACGGACAAACGGACAGACAGACGGACGGACGGATGGAAAGACAGGCAGCCACCCCGGGCACCGCTCGGCGGCCGCCGCAGCTCAGCACCTGCGAATGCCGAGCCCAGGCCGCCACTCCCGGCCCGGCAGCGCCCGAACCCGCTGTCAGAGCCGGGA
>JAOXXN010000446.1:112767857-112786714 GCA_026770055.1 Myrmophylax atrothorax | reverse complement strand
ACCACAACTACAACCATTACCACCACCATCACCGTCCCCACCCCGGGCCGCCCCATTGGTACCTGCGGGGCCGCGGCGCTGCGGGCCCTGCCCGGCGGCGGGAGGGGCCGGCGGGGCCGTCACTCGGCGTGTGGGGCGGGCCCGGCTGGGAGGCGGGTCCGGCCGTGACGGGGGTCATGGAACCGCAGGTTAATTCGGTGGGAAAATAGCTCTGAGGTCACCTAGTGCGACCTGTGCCCGAGCAGCGCCATGGCTGTGGCACTGAGTGTTTCCTTAAACACCTCCGGGCACGGCGGCTGCCTCTCCTCCCCTGGCAGCCTCTCCCGATGTCTGATCGCCCTTTCTGCGAAGGAATTTTTCTGTTATGTCCAGCTTGAACCTCCCCGCCACATACTGAGGCTGTGTCCTCTTGTCCTGTCACTGGGTGCCTGGAAGAAGAGCCCGACCTCCCCCGGCTCCCCCATCCTGTCAGGGAGCTGTGCAGAGCCATAAGGTCCCCCCTGAACCTCCTTCTCTCCGGGCTGAGCCCCCCCAGCTCCCCCAGCAGCTCCTCACACGGACATGCACTCTGGACCCTTCCCCAGCTCCACTGCCTTTCTCTGGAGTTGCTCCAGCACCAAAATGTCCTTCCTGAAGTGCGGGGCCCAGACCTGGACACAGCATTAGAGGTGCCTCAGCAGTGCCGAGTCCAGGGGAACAATCCCTGCCCTGGTCCTGCGGCCACACTATTGCTGACATAGCCCAGGTGCCAGTGGCCTTCTCGGCCACCTGGGCACACCTGGCCCGTGTTCATCCTCTGCCAACCCAGGCGCCGGGGTGTGAGGTGACTCCAATGTCTGCCCAGCTCGATGAGGTGGGAGCAGGGCTCGCTGGAACAGCCCCTGTGCGGCTGTCAGGAGGGGCAGGTTGTAACAGTGTGGCTGTGTATTGTAAGTTAAACAAATGAAATAGAAATTAAATAGAAATTAAATAGAAAGAGGGCCCGGTCAGGGCTGGCTGGGCTATGACCTCACTGTAAAGGCAAGGAGCAAAATTTACTCTCTGGATATCGGCAAGTGCTTCTTCACTTAAAAAAAATAAAGTACAAAGATCAGTGTCTACAGAGCCGTTGTACTGTCTACTCTTTTATATGGGTCTGAATTGTGGGTCATCTACCAATGCCTCCTGCGGCTCCTCAAGCACTTCCATCAGCGCTGCCTTCGTTCAATCCTAAACATCCACTGGACTGATTATGTGACCAATGTGTCTATTCTTGAACAGGCAGGGGTCACCAGTATCGAGGCCATGCTGATGAGAACGCAGCTGAGCTGGGCAGGGCACATCTCCAGGATGGAGGATCACTGCCTCCCAATGATTGTGCTCTATGGAGAACTCGCCACCGGCTGCCGCAAGAGAGGAGCCCCGAAGAAAGAAGAGATACAAGGACTCCCTGAGACAACACCTCAGCCTTGGCCATACTGACTGCCACCAATGGTCCACTCTGGCCTCCAATCGAGATTCATGGAGGCACACCATTCACGACGCTGCTGCTTCTTTGAGAATGCACGTAGAGTCAGTCTTGAGGAGAAAAGACAACGTAGAAAGAACCATTCCTCACCAATATTGCCAAAGGAGACTTTCCCCTGTTGCCTCTTGTGACCGGGCTTGCTTATCCCTTATCGGCCTTTTTAGCCACCAGCACGCTTGCAGCAAGAGTGGGCAGTGCCCTTCCCAGATCTCCATTCACAAAGCCTAGCCATGATGGTGATTTTTCCCATCTTGTGCTCTGAGGCTCTAAATTTTCCACTTATTCCCTGGCAGATACTTCTTCCCATATTCTGATGTCCAGACCCACAGCCATGCCCTGGAATGAAGACCAAAATGAGTTTGTCCCTCTTCTTCTCATGAGAAATTGAACTGCTGAATGGGACAAAAATCCAAGCAGGATTCAAATTCCTACCTTTCCTAGTTGAGGATCTGTGCTCTGAATGGGTCCACAGCCTAAGCCCTGTGTGAACACAAACCTCACCCCACTTCACGGCAGTGTACAAAACCAGTATCCTCTTACTGGTGCATAGGAACATGCAGCTTAGTAATCATTTCATAGCTGGCACTGCCTATTTGGTATTTATATATATACACATATATATGTGTGTGTGTGTGTGTGACACCTTCCTCCCCCTCACCCCAACTCTAGGAATTGTAACAGGAGACCAGGTTCTTTTAGTTGTTTTCTTAATGTCTTTTTTTCCCTCTTTCATTAGGGTTCTGTTACAGTATGAGCCTGAGACTAGTCCAAGACTAGAGATGCACATTGCTGCTGTGGTTGGTAGAAGCTGCAGATACGGCTGTTGTACATGGGAAACAACTGGATCACATGCGTAGCACAAAGTTCATCATCTGATTCCTGGTTGTGACCTGTACCAGAAGCAGTAAAACTCATTAAAAAACTGCACATGAGTATTGAAATCTCTAGTTGGGTGTCCCTCAGCAGGAATGTCCTGTCCCATGCTATTATTCTCATTAGCTAGAAAAAATTGTGCTTATATTTTCTGTTGGTTCAGGTTTGATTTTGGCCTCTCACTCAGATCCAGAGGTGTTGAGAGCTGCCTCTGCAGTGGCTTGGATCAGTCACTAGAGGGTACAGGTGTACCTGGATTTAAGGAACTGCTCTAAATAGTTGGAAATTATATTTATCTTGGATGCCAGAAATGGTTCAGCTGCTGAACACTGTTATAAAATGAAAACAAAGCATGGACAAAGAAGTTTGCTAATTCCACCAAAATGTTTAATACCATAGTAGATTTTCATTGAAGTACAGAGCTAATGTGAATATTTGTACAAAATATGTGGTTAAAAATAGTATTGTTTTATAATATATACAGATATGTCACATCCGTGTCAGAAATGCAGACACTCAAATGAAACCATGAGTAATGCTTTTAAATCTACAACAACATACACGAAATATTTCTGCAGCTACCCACAGTAGGACAACTTGCCAAACTGACACTTAAGGATCCGTCAGTCGTTACAGATGGCATTTCTTTTGGAAGTTTCTGAACAAGAATTCTGCTCTAAAATGGATTCAAAACATTTACCTTCATTAACTGAACAGCAAAGAGAACACACCTGTATGACACTAATGTAGACACAACTTCCTTGCACTACATAAATGATCAGTTACAATAATTTGTTAAACCAAGGCTGATTTTCTGGTGAGAATAACAGACAAATTTAATCTTTCTTGTTGGATACTCTTATTGATGTGAGGAAACCCCTGACTCAAATGGGCCCTTGATACAGCTCTCAGTTATGTGGATCTGAATCCTGAAGTCTGTCTGAAGGTTCTGAATAGGTTAATTTTTCATTTGAGGCTGCTCACACTTCACAGCTTTCCCAGCCTAACTCCAGCAAGGATCTCACTAACAAGCATCCCCAGTCTCGGCTTCTGCTGCATCGGGACATGCTCCTATATTGATGACTCTTGCTGTAGCCCCAGAACTTCTGTGTAGTGACTGAACAAACTGACAGAAGGAGAGAGAATGCAGGACGGTTTTTAAAGTTTTCTGAGCATCTCTGCAGTGGAGGCGTTTGGAGTTCCTGCTCATCCAACGGGAATGCTGCTGTTTTGCTTTTAAAGGTGCCAGCTTCCCTCCCCTCCAAGCCAAAGCAAAACCACCCCATACTTCAAATAGAGCTGTGGGAAAGCGCTTTTACAACACTTCCTCCTTGGTCATTTTACCCTTGAATGCTGCAGTTTACATGTATTTAAAAACAGAGCCAGCTCACATTAGAAAAACATCTCCTTTTAAGAGAAGCTTGGAATATTGAAAGCTGCTGTGTTTCCCCAGAAGATGGGCCAAACTAGGAAAAGCTGTGTTTGGGTAGCTTTTGTTGTTTGGTTGGGTTTTTTTTTGCTAGCATAACTAGTTAGTCAAGAGCTTTGTGTGAGGGTGAGTATAAATGAGGGTCTCACGGGGACTTTAGCCCATACCTGGTTTTGCTTTTTAGTAAAACAGAATTAAATGTGATTTCTTAGGCAGAGGGGAAGCAAGGAAATTGAAAAGTCTTAAATTCACACTGGTATGTGAGAGAAAGCCTGAAGTGGCTAAAGTTTAGTGGTAAAATATTTGCCACCAAAGAACAACCAAAAATAAATTCAGTTAAGGTTCTTCAGAGGATCTAAAAGCACTGTAACCATAATCAGCCAGAGATCCTCTGGGACACACAGCTCTCTGCCATTCACAGCTGAAGCTCTGAAGCTCATTTCCCAGTGCTGCCTCCAGTGCCAAACAAGATGGAAGGACCACAACTGGCACCTCAGTTACACAGCATTTCAGTCAGGTCAGATGGAGAACCTCATTGTAGTGGGGAAAAGCTCCTTTGGTGCTCAAAGTGAAGAATAAATCAGGCCTCCTGCATTTCACCTCTAAAGTACTCCACAAGAAGTTCACTATTACTACTTTTTCGAATAAAAATGGAGGTTAAGGCCTGTCCTTTCCAAAGGAATCAAAGGGATCATAGTTTACATTTCCAGCAAGACTTTTAAAGGAAATCTAATTTTCGGAATCATGAAAAATCATCCTTTGAGAAGCTAAGTCTTTTATGCCAGGCACAAAATAAAAAAATACAGTTTTTCCAAATCCAACATAAGATCTTCACAGGACAGTTATCAGCAAACTCATCTCTCAGTTTCCAGTCCTTTGCAAGACCCAGAACAAACTGATGAAAGACATCAAACAATTAATTTCAAATTTTATAGCAATGCATGTTACTAGAACTCTTTCCCCACCCTGGCTGGCAGCTGCTGGATGCCATGTTCCTTGTCCAAGCACTCACGCCCACTGCATCATCCATAATTATAAAAGCATGATGAGAACCACATCAGGCCAGGGATGTGCTTTTGCTCACCAGGGACTGTGCTACAGCTTTTTTGTGTACACCAAGCCAAATCCACAGCAAACCAGAGCAAGTTCACATGACTCTGAAACTGCAGCAGCTTAAAATGGAACATGGCATACCCTGCCAACAAGAGGGCTGCTTTCCCCCTAATTTCTACTGAAACAGAGTTTGGCCTATGGCACACATTTAAGCATTTTCAGTTCTACCAGGGGTATACACCACACTACTCAGTTTATTGATATAGTTTAACTCTTTAAATGTTGCTTTTCCAAACGCCAATGCAAGCAGAACACAAAAATACCATTTGCCATATTTATTATTTTAAACTAAGCTCTGAATTATACAAGTGTAAAAGTGATTAATTAGCCAGTAGCTTTTTAATACTCCTATAAAATATGACTAAATAGAATATTTCAAAAGTATATACAATGCAATGGAAACGCTCACGGCATCTGTGACAGTGCTCAGACAAACCACTGGAATCACAGCTTGCGTGGTGGTTCGGTCCATTCCCTGGTACAAACAACAGTTTGTGTTGCTGCAGAAAGCTTTTTCAGTGTTGCTGAATGGGAGGGAGGGGGAAAAAGAACAAAATATAACTAACCCACCCCTCCCACTCAGTTTAGGATCAAATAAATGCTACACAATTTATCCATGGGGAGAATTTTTATAATATAAAGCACTTCACAGTGACTATGTCTGGTGTCTTGTTATGGTTGAGGAAGGGATGCACTTGCCACGTTTTCTTGCCAAAACCAAAGTGTACTGGAGTGTGTCCATGTATGTTGAGAATGGGGGAGTTTGTACTACCTTGTCGTCATTTCAAAAATCAAGGCCACAGAAATTCTTTATTGTTCTGTTTGAAAAGAGGAGATTCCAAAATACCCCTTCTCCATGCACTGGAAATGTGTTCATGCTTTAAACTGTACTGAGGAAGTCATTAAAATTTTGATTTCATATCTGAAGAGGTCAGAAAGGACAAGCAGGCAGCAGGCAGCAGAAACAGCAACTGTACTCCCCTGATTTCCTTCTCTTAATTTCCATGGAGCAGCAGGAGCAATGTCCAGCCAACAGAGGCCCCAGGGCATCGCCGCCAGCTGCTCCCACCAGCTCCTGCTTTGGGAAGGAAATTAAAAGGATGTTGGCTGTGTCACTGTGCCTCAGGAGCCATAATGTAACAATGACATTTCATTCTTCCAGGGTTATGACATGAGAGAATCTACTGACTGACACCTGTGAGAACTGCTAGTCAGAGTGACTGAGCTCAGAGATGCTACAGAAAAGAAAATTCCCGCTGAAATAAGTAGGGGCTTTGCCTCTGATTTACTGAATTAAATAGGACAGTTCCCCATCCAGATGGTCAGCAGTTTTTGAAAGGAGCCTTCCTCCCGTGCCAGGGAAGAACCAGCCTTTAGCAAAATACCAGCTTCTCTCAAGCATCACAAATGCTGTGACTTTGATGATAAGGACATTGTTTCACAACACCTGAAACATTACCTTTATAATGACCCATTGTTTTATCATATACAGGTGATACATAAGCTTTGACCACAGTTACAACAGGCTGCTTTGAATTTTCAGGTTTGCAGTTGTGTTTCTATTTCTGTGCTTTAAGCAATGAGCTGTGTCCCACTGCCTCCTCTGGGTAGCACTACACAGCTTTACAAAGCCCAGAGCAGTCAGTGAATGGGGCCTCATTTTAAATCTGTCTGAAAATGCACTTTGGGGAAAGAACATTTAAGGTTCAGTGATTTAATTTGCAGTATAGTTTTACATCATTTGAGGCCAAAGTCCTTGGTTCAGAGCCAAGTCTCTTCATAGTTTGAGAACATGGACACAAGGACAAGATTCAGCCCCCAACAGTCTTGCCTGTAAAAAAGCCCAGAGTATTACCTTTGATTGGTGATGACCTCTGATCACTTATGTGTTTAAATTTTACTGTCCTTGTTTATACTGGTCTAAACCCCATGGACCTCAGCATTCTGAATGTTCTCAAAAAAGCCAGTTGTGTTACTGCTGAAATATGGTGTATGGCCTATGACAGTGTTTTCAGCAGGAACATCAGGGTATAGTCCTAGGGCTGTGAGTGACAACTTGTTTACTTAAACCAATTCTGAATCCATCACTGAAAAAAATAATTGAAGTGAAACCCCTAAGGAGTTACTTTAAGAAAACTTTACACAGATTCCACGAGGATATTAAAGCCTCACTTTCTGTTCAGTCTCTGCTGTAATTAATGTGCTTCTACGCACCACGATGTGCATAATGTAGTAACAAGTATCAAATTATAAATATATGCTACATAAAGCACTACATCTCATCAGGAATATCAGGGGGCTGTGGTGGTCAGAGAATGACAAATCCTCCCTCCAAATCTCAGAAAGTCCTCCCCATGCATGCTGGCAATGCCATCTCCTGCCCTCACTGACAGAGCAACACACTTGTCCTGGAAGTGCCACAGAGCCAAGACCCCAGCAAGGGGAACTTGACCCTGCTGAAGCTTTGTAGCCTTGATGCTAATTAAGGGTGTGATGGAACCCTCCCTCAGAAACCAGATCATTAGGTTTTATGACAAAAATCTTGATTACAGAACCTAAGCTGACTTTTCAGATCCTAGAATGAGCTTCCAAGATGTATTTACTTATTTTAGCCTGTAAAGGATTTTAAACACTGGAATCTCGCTGTGCCATTTCATAGTCACTTTGGGGAGTACAGCTGCAGCTAATTAGCTTAAAAATCCCACCGTACCTTACACATATGCTCAGTTTCTGCAGTATTAATTTCAGTGGAACTACTCATGTGCATAAATTAAGCGCATGCTTAAATATATGCAAAATCTGAGCTCAAATGTCTAGAAAATATGTTCTCAAAATGACAAATACGCATTAAAAAAATAAATCATCATGGAAGATCTGCCAGACAGGGAATCTGGGATCTGTCTGCTGTCAGCCATGATGCAAACACAGAACAATTTTTGTAACCCAGTATATATTGCAAGTGAAAGAAACATGCAGGACAGAGTGAAAAAAGGGGATTCAGTTGCATGCAGTCTAATTTCAAGTGTGTAAGTATGGTCCTGTTTTCTTTGGCCTAAAAAAAGAGGAGAAAAAAAACAACAAAAGAACTCCAACTAACCTCTCCTCACCTCTACAAACCCAAACTGCATACAGCTCAAAAAGGGCTTTGAAGCACAGAAGTGGGAAGGGGAAAGGGCTGAATATTAGAGATGTACGAGTAATTACTGACAGTTTCAGGGCTATTCACCACACCACTAGGAAAGCATTCAGCTTGTACCACTACTGGAACTTACAGCTATGACAGAGAGCAAAGAATCCCATCTTAAATGAGCAGTCAGTCAGCTTCTCTTCCTCAGACTCAGAAAGCAGTACCACTCATACCCTGATGGAAGATAAATTGACAATCCCTGTTGATATTCTGGTTCCCTCCTCCTCAGAGAGAAGGACTAAGACACCAGACCCTCCAGCAAGAGGCTGCCTCTCCCCTCAGCCCAGAGAGCTCCGTCTCACATCCCTGCCACCATGACAGACCAGTGTTCTCTGCAGCTGCTGGTGGAAGAGGGTGGCTTTCTGCTGCTCCTAAAAATACTGCAAAGACGGTATTTCTTACAGAAAATTCCAGGGGGGTGAAAAGGCCACGAAGCTGCTAGTAGATTAAAAACAACATACATATCCCCTTTAAAAAATAAAGGAAAAAGGGGAAAAACTGTCTGCTGGGAAGTGAGGAGGGCAGAGGAGCAGGCTGCTTGATGAAGGGCAGTAGCAAGTATCTTGGGAGTTCGAATATCAAGCCTGATATCAGCCTAATTTCCACCCTGAACGATCTCTCTGGTAGTGGTGTTTCAGCATGCAAATTACAGCTGTGAAAAGATCCTCAGACTGAAACCCTCCCTTGTTCCTTCAGCCTTGTTTTGCCTTTTCTAGCTAGATCTATTAGTTGGTGTGATATGGTTACATGTACAAAGATCTTTTTCCTAGCCCTTTTGTTATATAGCCTTGATTACTGTGAAAGGGTTTCAGTGACCTTAACGTCCCGGTACTCGGAAGGCAATGGCTGCCTTTGAACAGAACAAAGCAAACAAAAACCAAGAGCTGTGCTGGAGGAGAGAAGCGCTGCTTCTGCCGGAGAGGCTCAATTAGACACAGGCGGCGGCAGACCGGGGCGTCGAGTTTGAATGATTTTTGGCTTTGGAGAATTCTTTGGGTCCTCATCTTCTTCCATGTCGCTGTCGCAGACGTGCACTACGACACTGGGAGTGGACTCTGTTCCTGCGTGCAGCTCATATTTCTCTCCTGAAAGCAGAGAAGAACAGTTACATCAAAAGCTGTCAGCCTGAGTAGCAACATAGACGGTGGCACTCCTGGACCGCAGAACGGTCCTGCACCTGGATAGGGCAGGTGCGTGTGTGCTGCTCCTAAACACAGGTGAGGGCCAGCACGGCTGGACTCTGCCAGCTGTAACAACAGATCCTGCGGGTTCTGCCCTGGGGGCTGTGATCATTGGTCTGTTAGGGCACGAAAAACTACAGGCACCCTGCTGTCTGTAATGGTGCTTTGCACCAATATTGGTGCCGACAGCAGGGAAATAAATCCACAAAGTACGAAGAGGAGAAAAAACACAGAAGTTCATGGTTAAGAAGCGCAACTGGAACTCAACCCATCAAACCTTTGGTCTGAAGTCATGTCACATCTGCTACGCTGGGGTTGCTCTCTGTTGTCGTTTTCCTTCACTTTAGGGTGGCTCCAGCCACATTTAAAGTCCACTAGATTCTGCAACTTGTTGCCCTCAGACAGACTTCAACACTTGATCTAATTTCTCCAGAAATAAAAAAAAATACGTATCTCTGCTCCAGATGGATTTTGAGTTTCAAAGCTCGAAGAGCTGGGGCTGTAACAAATTTGTCTCTGCAGATGAGATTACACAGTCTACCAATGCCCACTAGCAGGCTAAATGCTTAAGCAGTAAATTACATTTTCTGACTATCTACATTCCTTTTTTAAGTCTCCACCCAGCAGTCCTGCAAGGAAGATGAACATGGCTTGGGTGGTTTCCTGCCAGTGTCCACAAACAAAGAAAGGATCAGACACAGGATTTTCAGTCCTGCATTCAGCCTGCTGGCAGTACCTGTGGTTTAGATTGTACATGGGATACAAGCAGGTATTGGTTATTAAATTGCAAGGAATTAATTTAAGACTTTAAGGAAAAAAAACATTCCCTGCAAAATATTCAGAGGTGAGGAAGGTGAGGTCCCAATATACCCAGCTGACCTCTGTGGTGCACCAACTCCAAAATGCTGCAGCACAGGCAGAACCTGGCAGTGCCAGGTGTTGTACAATGGAAGCAAATGGCATTCCCTGCCTCAAAGCACTTGAGTTTGCTCGTGGTACTAATTTGGATTTTTATTTGTTAGCCACTTTGAGTCAGAGTCATTCATGTGAAGAAGAGGTTGCAGGTTTGGCCCTGCATTAGCACACACAGTTCTGCGACTGTGCTCACATGCTTGTTTGTGCTGGCAAATTCGTGGTAAAAATAAGCCTAGGTGGCTTGAGACTAGAGGACATGCTGTATTTTTGCCTAAAAAAATAGGAGGCAACTAGTGAATAATAGCTATAAGTCAGGCATCTTGCTGGGAGAAATATTTCACTGCTGTGATACCATTAATGTTGACATTTAACTGCTCTATTTTTGGCAACCTTTCCTCTGAATCCAAATTGAGCAAAGCATTACAGGTCTTGCTGATAGGCTAAAATATAAAAAAGAGAAATGGCTCGGTTGTGCTGCATTGAGAAATTATATGGTTTTTCTTTGCCCATTTTCCCTGCGGGCTCCAGCTAATTTCTCAGCTCTGGGCTGACGTCAATGCTGCCATCCAGCACTGAGGGCTGCATTGGTCACTGTCAGCGACAGGCAGCTCTGCAGTGCCACAAACACGCAGCACCAGGCTCGTCCTCCTACACCAGTGCTGCCGAGTAAATCAGATTCACTGCCCTCTTAAAAGGTAATAATCCCAGTTCAAATGCCACATTCTTTTACTGCTCGAATCCTTCCCAGAAGGACTCCTTCTGCTGAAAAAGAACAGTGGAAATAAGTACAGACACAAGGAAAAAATATTCAGATGCCTCTGGCAGCAGCAATTAATGTCACTTTGCAAACCAAAATGTGATGCACTTGTAAATTAGGTTTTTAAGGCATACAGTTATTTCTGAGCATAAATGAGCTGCAGACTCTGTTTGTACCCAGGATCATTCATGCCTGCAGAACTGTGGCTCCAATGGCACCAAACCTTTTCATGGCTGAGCTAGGAGCGGGACAACAGTAACTCTGGGACTTTCCTACAGCTGTATCTTGTTCCAGAATGTAACTGTTGTTTGTGGAAAAACACTAAGATGATAAGCACAAATATAAGAATCCAATAGATACAGCCAGATTAGCTCTTCCCTTCTGCTTTTCTGTATAGTTTTTTCTTTCCTCTTAAACAAGACCTCCAGCATAATAAAAAAAAGTAAGTTAAATTTGCAGCAGTTCAACCACTGAAGTAATGGTTGAGTCACTGCCATCGAGTTACGTTTACAAGACCTACGTTGTCACAAGCTATGAGTAGCAAGTCGAGTCAACATAGTTAAGAGTCACCAACTTCTGTAGCCAATACCAATCCAGCATTTGTCCAGCCATCTGATCCAGCTGTCTCTGATGTGCCCTCATTTGTATTCTCAGGCCCTACATTGCCCCACACTTCTGCTACTCCCACTCACCTGAAGAAATCTTACAGGCTAAGCCAAAGAATTCTAGGGGAGAGCAGTCCTTCTCCTTCAGAAATCTTTGGCCAATCTCGGTCCTTTAATAATTATTTTAACTATTCACATGAGCTGAGATAACAATGATAACTCACATAAATTTACTCAAAAAATACCACAACATTTATCAAATGTACTTTTACATCCAATCTCTGCCTTCAAGATATAACATAGGGAAGAATTAAGCTGTGGCATCTCCACAATATAGATTTTTCAGAAAATGTTTCTGACAAGCCCCTGAAAAAAAGCAGTGATGTTCCTCTATTCACTTGCTTCACATAAGAAAAACAATAAGAATTTGAAGTTTCCCCACTCAACAATGAGCACAGCTACTTTTATGTCACGAAGCCCAACCTTTGGTGACCACACGAACCATGAGCAAACCCCTCAGCCTCAGGTGACGCGAGAAAGACGACCACAAGAACAGCACAAAAACGACTTATGATATTTCAGTAAAAGTAATGGCATGGGATTTTCTATCCCTTTGTGAATCACTACTGTGACCTTTCATTGATGGTGCAGCTCCTGTCTAATGAGGCCCTTTTGTCCAGCAAGGATGATGTTCATATACCAAATGAATAATGAACTAATGGTAATGATACTGTGTAGCTACCTCATCCCTGATTCAGACTCAGGAGCAAAGGTTAATGGCGGTTCAGAGCTGCCTGTTCCATGTTAAATGTGGCATTAGCATCATAAAAATACCTTCTACTTACAGTCCCTTCATCCAAGTATGTTACAAATAATAGGGTGCAAATAACAGGTGGTCCTTTGTACAGGTGCATGGTGATGACGGAAGAGCTACAGCCCATCCCACAGAATAGCTCCACAGCATGGATGTGCCATATGTAAAATGGAGGAGCTGCTCCCTGGAAGCCCATTATTGATGTTGCAGGAGCAGGGGAACCTCCTCTCCTGACCAGAGGGAAAGTTTTCTGCACTCACGAGCTCTCCTGTACCCTGCCCCGGGTAAAGGGAGGGAAGGGCAGAAGCAGCCACAGAACAACAGGGAAAGGAAGGACAGATGAAAAGTTTTATTTATCACCATTTGTTTGCCCATCCATCTTCTTTTAATCCTCCCTGGGAGTCATATGAAGTATTTAGGATTTCCTTTGAATTAGTGAGAACAAACATGGCTGTTTGAAAACACCTGGGGACAGCAAATTTGCGCAAGACACAGTTTGACATCCCTGTGTGTGTGATATTTCCTGGGCAGGGTCCTGCTCTCTCCTGTTTTCCTCTTCCCTGAGGAGGAGTGAGCCAAACACAGGGCAGAGCAGGGGCAAGAGCTATGCATCCTCCTCAAGAAGCCCAACTAGAGCATGGCAGGAACAGCGACTTCTGACTTCTGAATTGCTCAGAAACAAAAATGAAACCCAGACCAAACAGCCAAGTGGCACAGACGGCTGCCAGGTCTCCTCTGTGTCCCAAGAGCCATCATTGTGGACCCAAGAGCCACCATCTGTGACACTTCAGAATGGTGCTTTTGTAATGTGAAAAATGTATTTTACATGACCTGGAGTGTAGCCTGAGGTGCAAAGTCTGCTGGAATGCTGATGAAGGGCTGGGAAATGTGGAGAGAACCAAAACTGGTAGACTTGTCTATATGGGCCACTGGAGATAGTGCCCAGCCTGCACTGGTTTTCCAACAGTGCCCGAAGCTGTGGAGGTGAGTGGCAGCTGAGAGAGTGTAAAATCACACTAGGGAGTGTATGGAGCAGGTGAAGTGCTCACCACTCTGACCTATATTGTGTATTATTGTGTGGTGCAGACCTCAGGAGCAGAGCAATGATCTGTGAATCAAAGTCATGGGACAAAGTGAATTTGTGTGGGCAGCGAGCAGGGATTGAGGTTGGCAAGTGGAGGCCAGGGTAGCACCTGGAAAAAGGCATTCTGCAGTGCAGTTAGAAAGTAAGGTAGTACAGAGCAATCTGTTGTGAAGAAATTGGGGTGACAAATTTGAAAGAGGCAGTGGGGGAAGGAGGATAGATGTGGGCAGGTTCCAGAGTGGATAGGGAGAGGTCTGCTTTCCAAAAGAAAGGGCATATTTTAGTGCCAAGAGGATGGTTTGTAAATCACGGCACTACTAAATGGCAAACAGCTGCCTTTCCTTTGAGAGCAACAGCTCTGCTGTAGATATAGTTTGGATGTGGAGATTCCCCCTTCCTCCCCTTACAAGCATTTCTCATATAAAATTTTTCTGGTCTTCCTCAGTGGGATGAAAAGACTACACAACAGCTTGTAAGCATTTCTGTAGGAAAAGGTTAGGTCCAAGTCAGGCTAGGCAAGGATACAACCTGGACCTGACAGGCAAACAGCCAACTAACCACCCCAGCTCAGTGCAATGCCTTTACATCTTCATTGGCATTTCAAATCTGGAAATTCTCTTGACAGTGGGAATGCTTTCCATCAAACTGATTAATGATCACACTTCTTTATTTGAAATATATTGAAAAAATTGTAGGCTGGTGGTCAGCACCAGGCACAGTCACAGTCCCTGGCTCTGACTGATCTACAGCATTCTGTTCATGCCTCATTTAAAGCCTAATTTCTGCATCTGCAAAAAGTGAGAATATACATCAATCAACCAGGATCTTAATTAAATATGCCATGATCTTCCGTAAGAAGTAAATGCACCTTCACTGATCTCAATTTAAAGTGGAAGGACCAAAAACCAGCTTCCCTTTGAGCACAGCAGGAAGAAACCTGTTCTATTAGACCTCTGAGATGCCAGTCCATCACTGCTGCAGCAAAAACACCTGTCCTAAAACTGAGCTTGGAAAAAGAGGGCACACAGCAAATCTGTTAACTCGCTTCTAACATATTCATTACACTCTGGAGCAAATCTCCCAATGTTTTGCACTCAGGGGCAGTTTTAGTCTCTAATTTTGTGGCTATGATGATTATGGCAGTGTACTGTGACAGGAGGTGACCTGTATTCATGGAATGGGAAAGGAGTGTATCCAAGTGGTGCATCTTGCATTACCAGCAAAGTAGGTCAGTAAAACTCACCTTGTGCTGAGGACATACAAAGACACTTCACTATTCACTAGCTCAAATGAGTTTTCCTTATCCTTAGATATTTAATTTAACAAATCACAATATTTTATACAGCAAAGATTCCTCACAAGGTAAAGACATGGAAGTCAGGCTCCAACACTCACAGTTCTGTAAACAATTGTGCTAGTGTTTTTCAACAGCTGATAAGCCATAGTTACATTTTTTAATTGTGTTTCTGAATGAAAAAAAATCTCACTTTGCTGAGGCTACCAGTGCTATTTGATTCCCAGCAGAGTGTCTTACTGCTGCGATACTGATAAATGAGTGTTCGTGGGATTTGTTTTTCAATGAAATTCTAAACATAGTAAATGTACAACTGAGAACAGCAGCACTATTTTAAACCCGCCACTGCAGTTAACTAAAATTGATCCCTCTAACGAGTGCTAAAAATAGAAAGAAGAGAGCACACAGTGACTTTTCATATTGCTCCCTGCAGGCTCCTTAAATCTGGGTGAATTTGACCTTCACGCAAAGCTGTCCCAGAGTGTGGGACAATGAGTGATATTTCACATTCCACTGCTCCAGAACAGGAATTGATTTATTACCCAGCTAGCTTGGGAATTTGTTTACATGTTTCCATTTATAACACTCCTGCATCCAAGGAATAAAAAAGGGAGGTTTTTGGTTTTCTTTTATTCAGCAGTTTAGAAGCAAAGTATCAATTCTGGAAATAATAATATGCTGTATAATATGAAGTGTTACACCTCACTGCCTTTTTCTACGGACTTTGCTGCTACAGGGGAACAAACCACAGGAAACTGGTGTTCTCCTGATATGTATTTTCCTCCTGCAAGGGAATGCATGTGAAAAAGACAGGAGATAATCCTGCAAACCTGGTGAATAATGAAACATCTTCCTGCACCCCACGCACCCCAGCTCTGGGTTACTCTGGTGCAGTTGCACAAAAGCCCCAGTGATAAGATGTCTGCAAGTGGAAGCTGCCCTCAGAGCAACCAAACAGCATCTCCAGTAGCTGAGGAGAAAACAATTCTCTCATCCCACAAGAATTTAAAAAATAAACTGCTAAATTTTCATGAGCTCACCCCTCCAATTGTTAGATTGGATCTGAAATGTTTTATTTTGGTATGATGATTATTTAATAAGCTATTTTTTCTTTGTCGTTTATGAATGTAAAGCAGATTAATTTCTAAATGATACTGTTTAGACCTGAAACTGGAACATTTTCTACTTTGAAATTTTTAAAAGAGGATGCTTTAACAGCTGTGAAAGAAAACCATTTGTAAAGATGGCTTAATTAAATCAAAAGTATCCCTCTCCTAAGAAAAGTTTTGGCTTCATCAGATGAGCATTTTCTAAGAGAAAGCATAGTTTGAAAATCCCAGCTATTTTCAATTACTGGCATTAGCTGAAGGTGGGAAGACAGAAGAAAGCCTGTCTGCATTACCGATTTCTGTGTTGACAGAGGGTACAACTTATCCCATTCCTCCTTCATGCAGTTTTCAGCAGAAAATGAGCATTGCTAACAAAGCAGTCCTACTGGGATTGGGGAAGGGTAGTTCACTCTCGACAAACTTGTTAACATGAGAGATTCTCCACTCCAGTGGAGGTGCTGTGATGCCTAAACATTTGACAAGATATCTGCATCTTGGAATGCAGTACTGAGCAGATGTCATTTAAAGGAAAAACTCCTCATGTTCATGGCCAAACATTTGTCCAGTTCTCACCTAAGCCATCAATTGTCTCATCTAAGCACAAACACCAGCACAATAAATTTGGTAAGAAAGCTTTGATCTGCTGTTTAATCCAAGCAGCACTCACGAGCTGCAGGTAACATACAATTCTGTACATATATATGGCAAACCTCATTCTCAAGAAAAGAACCAGTTGGCATCCATCAACTTAAATTCAGAGCTTAATGCAATTTACAGGCTTTATGCCAACTCCCTCTATAGCTATCACCTATGCTGATAATTCTTGTCTTCTTTTTCTGACATATTTTCACCCAAGGGCCACAGGCTTACCTGGTCCAAGCTTGGAAACTGCATAAAGGAGGTCGTAGTTGATGACAGGTGTTGCATCATCTATTGGTTGCCACCCTACAGGTGGGGAGGCTGGAGGCGAGATGAGAAACTGTTTTGCAGGCTGTGGTGGTGCCAAATGAAGCTTGTCTCCATCTGTCTCAGAGGTCTGAATCTTTAAAGCATAACAAAGACATTGGTTAGTACAGGATAGAATCATAGAATGGTTTGGGTTGGAACGGACCTTTAAAGGTTATCTCTTCCAACCCTCCTGCAATGAGCAGTAACATCTACAACTAGACCAGTTTGCTCAGAACCCAGTCCAACCTGACCTTGACTGTTCCCAGGGATGAAGCATCCACAGCTTCTCTGGGCAATCTGTGCCAGTGTTTCAGTCTCATTGTAAAAAACCTTTTCCTTCCATCTAGTCTAAATCTGCCTTCTTTTAGTTCAAAACCATTCCGTCTTGTCCTATTGCAACAGGCCCAGATAAAAGGTTTGTCCCTATCTTTCTCACAGACCCCCTTCAAGTACTGAAAGGGGAGAACAAGGTCTCCCTTCTCCTCTCCTGGCTGAGTGACCCCAACTCTTTTAGCCTGTCTCCACAGCAGAGGTGCTCTAGCCCAGTGATCATCCTTGTGTCACTTCTCTGGACCTGCTCCAACAGGACCATGTCATTCCTGTGCTGAGGACCCGAGAGCTGGATGCAGCACTCCAGGCGGGCTCTCACAAGGGCAGAGTAGAGGGGGAGAATCACCTCCCTGGACCTGCTGGTCACTGTTGCTTTCACACAGCCCAG
Source organism: Myrmophylax atrothorax (assembly GCA_026770055.1). Lineage (NCBI taxonomy): Eukaryota > Metazoa > Chordata > Aves > Passeriformes > Thamnophilidae > Myrmophylax > Myrmophylax atrothorax. The sequence continues at coordinate 112,769,180 of JAOXXN010000446.1, read as the reverse complement.
GACAGGTTGGCTTTCTGGGCTGCCAGAGCACATTGCCAGGTCATGTCCAGCTTTTCATCCACATAGGACGGCTAAATGCAATGATTACTCAAATCACACACTTCTAAACCCAAATGCCGCCCAGGCAGGGTTTCAACGTCAGTCTCAGCAGAGAAGGCCTGGAGATGAATTTAATCTCAGCCTTACAGATGGTGCCTCTGCAGTAAATGCACAGTGGGGAGCTGATCTATCAGCAAAGCTACACTGTTTGTGCCTATTGTCTACCTTCTCTGAGGATAAGTACAAAGCTTTGGTATTCGCAGCTGCTAGTTCAGACATTTTTTGAGGCTGAAAAGAAACTGTTGTGATCTCCTGGTCTAAATGCCTAAATAAAAACAGACATTACACAAGAAACCAGTAACTCCTGCACCAAGGCCTTATAAGTAACTTCAGAAAGATTTCTAAATATTTCATTTCTTTAGTTGAAGTAATAAAGGAATCTATCATGTTCCTTACGAATGTTCTCATCTTATTTCCATCTTAAATTATCTAGTTTAATTCCTGCTCTTTTATGTTAAAGAAGCTCTGACATAAATGAATGATACTACAGCCACACCTGAGCAAGGTTACAACCAGCTCAAGCCCAGAACAACAAACCGTATTTCCATGACAGCAAACATGACAGCTGCCAACCCTGCCATACTGGAATGGGGTTTGCAAAGAGCCAATCTGGGTCTCTCAACTCCATGTTCCCCAGAACTTTTAGGTCTGGAAGTGGCTCTTCAGTCTGGCTCAGGCCATACACTGCTCCAGACTGTGCTGCTTCCACATATTCATGCTTGGACATGACTAATAAGCTCTTTTAAGACTAAGTGTACTGGAGAGCACAGTGCAGATACCAGAATGGCTCTGCAGGAAATCAGCTTAAGATAGGGAGACTAATCACTACTGTGCACATTTTTCTTTTTCTTGTTATCCCTAGTTTCTAATTAATGTCTTGTTTGTTCAGTAAGAGTGAAATGATTCTCAGATCTCCTTAACTGCAAGTTTTGAAACATTTCAGAAAAAAAATCAGAGCCAGATCTAGGAGATTAAGGCATATAAAATAGGATTGAGGCAGATTCCCCAAACCTAAATCCAACAGTAAGATCTTCTGAACTCATCTCCTGCCAAGGCTCAAAACAGCTCCTATTCTGACCAGGATGAAGAGGATCACAATTTAATAGCCTCTTGGGTTTGCTTGATACCTTCAAATGAGTCAGCGCTTAACCTCAGACCTTTGATGTGCCAATCTGGCAGCTCAAAGCACACTTACACTGCTCATAGACACTAGTGGGTGTCTCA
>JAOXXN010000446.1:112736131-112759250 GCA_026770055.1 Myrmophylax atrothorax | reverse complement strand
TGCACTTCGCTGGGAACCAATCCTAAAGAGACCCACACTGACCACAAAATGTGTCAGCACACAGCCCTGGTCCGTGGCTCCCCCATCTGCCGTGCCACCCTCACACTCTGAGGCTGTTGGGAGGCATCTCTGTAGAACTTTCAGATCCTGAAGGAAGCGTCAAGGGTTTTCCCTTCATGTTGTGCCAAAATCATTCTGACAGAAGAAATATTTGATATGCTTCCTGCTTACAGATGCAGTGTCTTGTTCCAAAGACAGACTTTGAGAAAGTGTAACAGACGTTACACAGTGTTGTGAAGACATTTGTAATTCATCATTTCTCAAAAAGCTGTGATGACAAAAGGAGGGTGGAAGCTGGATGTAGTTTTCTAGTCTCACCTCAGACTGGGACTAAGCCAGTAAGAGTCACCCCTCACTCCCAGCCCTTGTGCATTACATGCCCACCAAGGCATGACAGCACTGCAATGGCACTGCAAACCTCCTGGTGAAGAAAACAACACACATTTCCCTCTTGAAAAACCAGCCGAACCAAATAAATTTATGTTCAGCTTCCGACTCATGAGCACAACAAAAGGTACAGAGATAGTATCTGCCCCAAAGCTTAATGGAAATGGCATTCACATTTCGGAAGAGGCTGACAAATGTCAGGAGCACAGAATTTTGCTGCGTTGCCTCTTCTGTTTTTAACCAGCTCACATCCCTGTTTACCTCAATGTGACGCACATTCCTCCTGCTTAGCTCCACTGATCTGGAAACCAAAGGCTCCTTCAAGATGAAATAAATTGTTCCTGTGGCAATGCCAAGGGGGTGATTTAATATAGTTTGGAGACTTCTCAATTCAATTTCACACCCAACGACTGAGCTAAAAGAAAAATCCACACTTTACATTTCTTCTTTATAGGAGCACTGTTATTTTACTGTATAACCAGCCACAGCTTTTCTGAGCACACTGTATCTGAAGTACTCCACTTCCAGATGCTGTATGAGCTCCCTGAAACACTGGAAGTGCTCTTTCAAACCAGCTGGCCAAGTGCACATTCTATGACCAGATCCATTAGTTTTGACCCCAGTGCCAGGGAGTGTTCTGTAGAGACATCATTCTTTGTTCCCTGAGAAGCTACTTTTTATTCCTGTGCTGGCAACATCATTCAATACTTACCTTCCCCCCGCCCCCCCTTTTTGCATTGTATTTGGCAGTGAAAAAAAGAAAAAGAAAGAACAGGTTTGTGGGGGATTTAATGCAATTTGTTTTCCAAGTAGCAGTCTTACCTTTTGGCTTGAGAATGATAAAAATAATTATAATAACCAAAGACATGAAGAAAATATTCAGACTGCCCTGAAAAAAAAAAGCCTACTTTTGTTTGCTTTAAGATTTCAAATAATAAGTGAGTAGAAAATGTATATATTGAACTCCAAGTTGCTCATCTGCATTGGATTTAAGAATGTACACAGTACAATACCAGGTATCGATTTTGTCTTGTTGCTGCAAACATTTAAGCCCAACGATTAACTGGGAGAAATAGGAACAAATTAAAGTTCTTATTATCTTAATGTGGTAAACAAAACAAGGAAGTAAAACAACCCTAATTAAGTTTTACCACAAGCTGCTACATTTTTATCAGTAGGGGTGTTCCAGCAAAACAGTTGGTGCTGAGGACTTACTGATCAGGTGCCATGGACTGAATGCCCATTAGCTGTTGGAGCATATCAGGCACTAGAGTGCATCTTCTATATTAATTTCATCTGAAAGGCATCCAGTTCATGAACTGCTCTGCCATGTGAATGAAAAGCACAGTTAATGAAGAGCAACAGGAAGTTGCCTTGTGAGAATCCCCAGCTCAGACTCAAAATGCTAATGGAGACACAAGCTGGTATCTCTCTTAAAATAAGTTATCTGACACTAATAGAAAAGAAAAAAACTAAACCACCACAACCAAAATGAAGTGCTAGGGCCAGTAATAAATAAGGGACTGGTGGTCAAACCTGTGCAGGAAGCTAGGATTGAAATTATTCATTTGGAGAAGCTGTGTGAAAATTACTCATATTCATAGAATTACAGAATAGTTTGAATTGGAAGGGACCTTAAAGGTCATCTCGTTCCACCCCCCTGCCATGGGCAGGAACACCTTCCACTAGGCCAGGTTGCTCCAAGCCCTGTCCAACCTGGCCTTAAACACTTCCAGGGATGGGGCAGCCACAGCTTCCCCAGGCAACCAGTTCCAGGGCCTCACTACCCTCACAGGAAAGAATTTCTTCCTCATATTAACTGTATAAACTTTGGGACCATAAGAAAAGCTACAAAAATATCCATCTTCTTACAACACTACTTTTCACTATTTTACTGAGCTGTTGAAGTGTCAGGGGACACCTCTGTTGTCAGTGATGCAGTGTTAGGACGTCAATGTGCAAAACACTAAATGCAAGAATGAAATATCACAAAGAGAATAGTAAGAGCTGAGGAACTGTGTTTTATTTATACTCTTGGAGATGTAATGTTGTAAAACAACCACAAAATACATACTATTCATTCCCTGACTCTGTCAACCCAGTTAAAGTAGAAAAATAAACAAGAACAAGCCATGGGACAGTTTAAACAAATAAAATGCTTGCCATGCCCATTCCTGATTTACTATTTTGCCTACAGTGATCAATATTTATAGCATTTCAGCTGTTTTTCATTGGTCATGGGGAATGCTTTTTCCCTTCCCTCTCCCCAACACTGCAAACTGCACGAACATGACTAAAAATACAGCAATTTGTCTGGATTTGGAAAGGACACTGACAATTTTGAAAGTGACTGTGAAAAAAACCCAAGTAGGAGAGCAGAACAGAATCTCGTCCCATGCTGCTCCATAAATGTTATTTAACCATCAAAAAAGGTACACGGAGAACTACTGACCCACCCCCACACATCCTCTCATCATCCTCTCTTGCCTTCCTCCCTGCCACTGCAGCCCACAGTCAGTGGGCACGACCAGCAGTACCGTGACCACACTCTGGTTGTACTGTTTGAATGTTTCTTACCCTTGCCAGTCTGTCTCAACCATCTGTCATTTGCTGTCTTACACTTCATTTGCAAATTACTCAAGCAGATCTGTTGTCTGTACATCCGAACATCTTGTAGGAGTTACAGCCTGAGACTGGAGCCTCTCTGTACAATGAAGATAGACAAAGGACATGAATAGGCTGCCTCCAGTTGAGTCTGTAGCAAACCTACATGAACTACACATAAATAGCATTTTCAGGTTTAATTGTTGCCACAAAAGTATCAGAAATAAACATGTAAGGAAGAGGTAAAAAGAAAACTAAGGAAAAAATCATCGCTGGGCTGGAAAAGAGCAAAGGTGTGCACAGAAAGCAACATTCTGTTTACAAATGTGACAAACAGAGGGATATTGACATCACATCGACACAGATCATGCCTGACATGAGCTGTTAATGTTCACTTGCAGCCCATAAAGCCAACTGTGTCCTGAGATGCACCAGGAACAGTGTGGGCAGCAGGGTGAGGGAACAGATTCTGCCCCACTGCTCTTCTGTGGTGAGATCCCACCTGGAGTGCTGCCTCCAGCTCCAGGGCCCACAATGTAAAAAGGACATGGAGCTGCTAGAGCAGGTCCAGAGGCGGCCACAAGATGATCAGAGAGATGGAGCACCTCCTCCTTCTGTAGCTTGCCAGTGAAAATCCATATTCATCATCAACAGTCTGTTCCTCCTAACTTCAAATGTCAGAACTTCCATAGAATAAAATTATTATATTTATACATTGCACTGAAACAGTTCTAAAAGACTGCAAGTTTCTCCTTCTCCCACGTTCACTGATTTGGAGCCCTCAGAGGAGGATCAGATGAGCTATAATCTGCTGGGTATAATTCCTTTTAATGCTGTTATCACTCTGAAAAGTTTAACCATGAATTTAATTTTGCAGATTGTAACAGAAAATGGACAGAAAGCACCTGCATAAACAGAGACGATAGACTCTTCCCTCCATGCTGCTTCTACGTTGTCACTGGAACCCCCAGTTCAGCATTGTCCTACAAAAAACTGAAGATGCTTTCCATTTTTGAAAGACTTTTACAATTAGAGAGGCTGTTTTGTCCCCCATCAGAGGACACAATCTTTAGAGGACGCCAGGATCTCCAGCTGCACAGATGCTGAAATACCAAAGAAATGCCACACAGCAGTTTACCTGCCTAGTGAAAAAGATTTCAACAGCATATTATCATTTCCAATATATACCAAAATGCTTAATTGGCCTCTAGAACTTTATAGTGCTATAGTACCTAATGAAACCAAGAATTCAGCACACCTCAAAAAACAGGCCTTGCGTAGGCCAGGAAAGAAGGTTTGCATGGACTTGGTAAGCAGCTTCCCAGCATCCAAAAAGGGGTGGCTGAGATGACAGACCCAGGCTCTGTATCAGGTAGAGAAGGACAGAAAAAGAGGTAATGGTTTCTACTTGCATCAACAGCCATTAGTACCCTCCACTTCCAGACAGGCCATAGAACAGGGAATTTCAGTCTTACAGTGATATAATTGTTTTATTAGGCAGATGGAAGAAACCCCAGGGTGAAAAAGCAAATATTCCTGACCGAACTGCTCCCATGTCATTTTTCAACCAACTGGATAATTTCCAGTTGGCACAGATTTTGTTTAGAAACAAGAATTGGAAAGTAGACTAATCCTATCTTAGAGCTAAAACTAGCACTGCTCTTCATCAAAATCATTTTCATTTCCTGATGTGAAAAATATATCAGTAACAGCATGATATTAAAAAGATACTGGACTGGCATTATGAAACTGGAGCTGCTCTCCACAGATACAGAGCAATTGGTAAGAAGGAATAAGCCCTGTGACTGGCAAGCAGGGTGGTAACAAATGGAGATTTTCTCCCTTTTACGAACAAGTTTTTAAAAAATAAGTAGGACATATAAAAATTATTAGTATCCCACAGAGTTTCTTGCCCTGTGGCACTGTTTCACACTGCCTGTGTCTCACAGAAGGGTGCCTTGTGAATGCCCTTGTGCCAGTTTGTAATGTTGGAGACAGAAAAATACAATCAGAGAATATGCAGAGTTGGAAGGGACTGGCAAGGATCATCAAGGTCCAACTCCTGGCCCTGCACAGGACATCCCAAGAGTCACACCGTGTGCCTGAATATCCTCCAAACGCTTCTTGAACTCTGTCAGGCTTGGTGCTATGACAACTGCCTTGGGGAGGCTGTTCCAGTGCCCAACCACCCTCTGGGGGAAGAACCTTTTCCTGATATCCAACCTAAACCTCCCCTGACACAGTGTAGACTCAAAGAGTCTGACTTTGAGGTCAGTGAAGTTTCTAAAGCACTAAAGTTTGGTGCAAATAGATTCTAAATGACAGGAGAAGTGGGACTGCCAATTTTGGGGGCACTAGTCAGTCAAAATAATGAGGAGCAACCTGCCCACTACTGTGGCTTCATCTTCAAATGTCAGAGGGTCTCCCAGGCCTGATGCATGGACTGTACCTGCACATCACTGCATCTCAGAAGCAGCATCAGTTGTAGCCTTAAGAACAGAATCTCCACTTTTCAGGTTCAATTGAAATTGAAAACTGTGTACTTAGTAAGTATGGGTGTATTTAATTAGGAAGGGCAAAACCACAACAGAGCTGGACTTCCTACATATAAACCTCAAATTCTATGTAAAACATTTAGGGAAGAATAAATTAACATGAGTACCTTACAGGTAAGTGGTCTCAACTGAAAGAGGGCAGGTTTAGATTGGACATAAGGAAGAAATTCTTCTCTGTGAGGGTGGTGAGGCCCTGGCATAGGTTGCCCAGAGAAGCTGTGGATGCCCCATCCCTGGGAGTGTTCAAGAACAGGCTGGATGGGGCTTGGAGCAACCTGGGCAGGTGGAAGGTGACCCTGCCCAGGGCAGGGGGAAGTGGAACTAGATCGCCTTTAAGGTCCTTTCCACCCCAAACCATTCTGTTACTCTATGATTTTCTGATTCTAAAATAGAGTAGTTTAATAGGCACCAATCTACAGTCATTATCAGCCACATCATTTTACACACAAGTGTACACTCCAATTAAGCATCATTTTACCATTCTTATACCAATTACTTACTCCCAAAATAAATTCTCCTTATCCAAGACTTCTCTTTATGTTAATGTCTTTCACTCCACTTCTGTTTCACTATAACATACATAAACTCTAAGCCTATATAATATAGTTAAAGCTTAAGCAGAAATGTTAGCAAACACTGAGCCAATGACATGACAAAAACACCGTGTACTGTTTTCTAGGATGCAGCTCACACTGAGTAATGTCCGGTTTTGTGACTGCTACAGTATGTCAAGCTCTTTTCCCCTATCCCAAAAAATATCGCTACTTTGGGAGTCAAGATTGTAGCCAGATAACTTACATCACTACACTTTTTCAATAGTTTCAGTCTAGTTATCTAGTACAAAAGCATGAAATAGATGCCTAAACACCATTCCTCTTTATCCATGTATTTTTAAAAAATCAGGCAAAAATGCATCAACTTCCCAAACCTCTAAAATTTTAAGTACACCAATTATTTATTTCTGGCTAACATAAGCAGCATACTCATTACTATTACAGCCCAGCATTTGGCTTTACTCCCAGCTGTCTTGATTAATAAGAATTTTTTTTAGTTCAGCAACTCTCAGATTCTGGTTCAAGGACTAGCAGTCGCCTGCAGAAAGCTGGCTGGTCACACAGCCCTGCAGTTCCTCTACTATAATCAGCTGTTTCTAAAGATAAAGGTACCACATTTCACACTTCAATGGTTTTCTTCTTAGGCTCTGGAAAGAAGATCACAAAGTGAAATCTCATTTTTAGACAGAAAAAAAATATGTGCAACTGAAAAGTCTGACCAGTTAGCAGAGACAAACTGCATATGCAACAGCAAACTTGGTTAAATTGACTTAAACTGTCTAGTGGCCACATTAACACAGAATCCAAACTCATGAATGGCCACTCAACAGAAACAACATGCTCAAGAACACCACAATACCCACAGCTTTTGGTAAGCTTAACAACAGTTAGAAAGTAACTGCCTCTTGCAAACCACTATCCAAACACTAAGAGGGACTAGGTTTTTATTCCACAAATCCAGGCTCTGTAACAACTCCAAAAAGTGGAATAACCCCTCACACCAGACTAGCTGCGACAGGAGAGTGTAAATGCTGCCAGACTGGTCTCTTTGCCAAGCTTTTAATGTTCTTGCAGCTTTGCCATGTCCTCTCCAGTCATCTGCCTTTCTTTAGAGCACACTGCAAACCAGCTGTGGTAGCCCAGCCTCAATGTAGCAAAGAGACAGAATAAGTGACAGCACTGTCTTCTGTGCATCCAGGAATTACATGCAGGGAATATATCCTGGGCTTTATAAAAGGAACAGTGGCCAGCAGGTTGAGGGAGGTGATGCTCCCCCTCTATCCCACTCTACTGAGACCTCACCTGGAGTCCTGCATCCAGTTCTGGAGTCCCCAGCACAAGACATAAAGACAAGGACCTGTTGGTGTGAGTCCAGTGGAGGCCAGAAGGGATCAGAGGGCTGGAGCACCTCTCGTGTGAGGAAAGGCTGAGAGTTGGGGCTGCTCAGCCTGGAGAAGAGAAGGCTATGGGGAACCTTATTACAGCCTTCGAATACTTAAAGAGGATATATAAGAAAGATGGAGAGAGACTTTTTACCAGGGCTTGTAGTGACAGAAAAGGGGCAATGATTTTTAAACTAAAGAGGGACCTTAAGTGCTAAGATAGAAATTACACTGAGGGTGGTGAGGCCCTGGCACAGGTTGCCCAGAGAAGCTGTGGCTGCCCCATCCCTGGAAGTGTTCAATACCAGGTTGGATGAGGCTTGGAGCAACCTGGGCAGGTGGAAGCTGTCCCTGCCCATGGCAGGTGCCTGGAAACAGATGATCTTTGAAGGTCACTTTGAACCCAAACCATTCTGTGATTCTACATCCGTTTTGATTACATAAGTATGATACTGCTGACTATCACCCACTGCAATTCACCAGAATTGAAGAGATTTGCATCACACAACTGTTTAGACATGAGGGGTTCTTTATAGAGACTTTGATTTCTTCTCAGGTGTTCTCCTTTGCACTAAATTTCAGCCTGTTGCTTATGTAAAGGTTGTTCAGAATTTTGACCCTGCCTCACCAGAACAGTGTCATCCACACATTTTTAAGGGTTTTCTCTCTTGACTACTGTAATTAATCTCAACCTAATTCCAGGAAGAAACCTGTGAGTTTATCTACTTCAATGTCTTCACCACTTGAGAATGAACTGGTTCTGGTTTAGACACTCTGTAAACAACTATGCACCCACCTTAAGGAAATCATATTTAGAGTGTAGATTACTTATGGACATTACTTGAACAGTGTGTGAAAGCTTCAGTCAAAATAATTACATTCCACATCTCTTCTACCCTGCTTATGCTGCTGCCCTGTCAAACAAGGAAGGCATATTGGTCTCACATGATTTGGTCTATACAATCCAGGCCTAATTACCCTCAAAGTACTTACAAACTAATTTCCAAAATTCAAGTCAGATGAAAATACCTGTAATTATTCAGGCCTTTCTCCCCCTCATCCTTTTAAACACAAATGCTACTTCTTTCTTTCCATCTCTCATCCTCTGCAGTCTCTTTGTAACCTATGAACTCTCAAAGATAATTTCAAATAGTAATAAATTATTTCAGCTACATCCCTAAAGCATTCTTAGGTAGATTTTAGTGGGTCCTGCACACTTAAATAACTGTCTTACCTCTGTATTTTTAGCAATTTTTCTTTGCTTTGGCCACTACTTTGGTTGGAGTTTTTTCTATTAATTTAGCTGATTCATGAAATCAACCACACCAAACACCCCACATTATGTATCTTGCTGTTAATGGATTTGCAAATTGCTTTTCCTCTTAATTTTTAATACATCACGAGAGTTTCCTTGTTCTGATTTAAAAACTATGCCAATTGAAATTTATTTTGGGATTTTGTACACTTGATTTATATATATTTATATATATCTCCTTAAACTGCTGTAAAGCAAAAGGAGTATCTGATCTAGCCCGAAGAGTCTCTTAATGTACTCCCATCTGTCCTTTCCATCAGGATAGATAATCTCCATTATGCATTCAAAAGTGCCTCCTTAGCTGCTAATTCTCATGTACTTCTTGGTCTCTCAGATAATCTTCTTAGGAGACACTATTTACCAGTCTGATAAGGTTGCTCAAAATGACTTTTCAAAAAAATAGTTCTCCTTGTTCATCTGATTTCAGACTTTATTTCAAAAGCTTACTTCAAAATAATTTTCACCAGCAGTATTTGCCATTATTAATTTCTTCGTTAATTGGTAGAATCAAAAATAGAAAATCAAATAAAATTACCTACCTCCATTTGCCAAAAAATGAACCCAGAACATGCTCTTTATTTGATATATCACATCTTACTGTATCACTTACTGTTTGGATACTTTCAACAGTTTAAAAATTATTAATTATTTCTAGTATCATCCACCACACTGAACAAATACAACAAGGGAAAGCACACAATCCCTTCTTGCATTCCAGAAGAATAAAGCAGAAAGAAAGACAGAGAAGGTAGGAATTAGATATATTAAAAAGAATAGATTTGGTTTGTTTTTTGTAAGGTTTCCAAAATATCTTCTATCCCATGCATGCATTTGTAGTTTAGTCTAGCTATGTTCAATCATTTAATTCCTTGTGAGACTTTTAACAGCAAAAAATTTTGAGGAGGGAGTTGAAAGGAGAGCAGCAGCAGCCCAGAGTAACAGTTCACAAAAGGATTTTATTACCTGGAGGTGGAAGACGCTCTCAGGAAAGTAGAAAGCTGTCAAGACTAATTTAACTAAGGTTTCAATGATGCTAACACCTGCTTGCTGAAAGCTTTGTCACAAAGTCCTCCTTTTTTAGACTGTCAATGGGTTTTTCTGGCATCTTGTGTCATCTTTTGCTTAAGCAACTGCTTTCCTCCTCCCTCAGGTTAAAACCACAACCTGGAGGACTTCCACCTCTGACCTGCCCCTGAAAGTATTTGCTTCTCTTAAATAGATGTTCCTCTTTGAGGGAGAAAGGACATTTCTGATGGTGGGTGTGTTTTTGGTGGGGTTTTGTTTGTTTGTATCAGCACTTGCAAATAAAATAAAATAAAAATCCCCCAAACAAAACACAACACACATCACATAACCCCCAACACAACTAACAAGGACCCATACTAAACCAACAGCCACACAACAGTGGTGGTTAAAACAAATTTCCCAGTATAAGTCTAATTATTTAGACAGTAAGTTTTTATTCTTAGTGGTTTAGTTATTGCTTTCCTCTAAGAAACTTGCAAAAGTAGCCAAAACTGAATGAACCCTGTCATTGGACAAGAGAATACACAGCAAAAGATGATGAAACTTGAGGCTGGTAAAGTCTGAGTAAGATCTGTACAGCAAATAAAACAATAATCCTCTTATCTCCTCCATAAATGGAATTTCTTTTACTGAGAGGAGTAGCAGGTTTTTATACTGTAACTTGTTCATCAGCATCACACCAGCACGTCTGGCCTACATGAGTAAAAGGACAAGTGAGATTTCTGCAAAGTTACCACTTCGCTGGCCAGGTCATGGTGTAACACAGCAGAAGTCATGCTGCATGATTCAGCTCCCTAAATTCCTCCACCTTTTTATGGCCAGTGTATTGCTCACTACGGGAGATGAAGCAGAGAGATTCCTCTGCGAGTGACAAATTGAGCTGCAGAAATTCCCCTGTACAGCTGCCTGTTGCTACTGCTCTGAGCACAACAGGTTCATTGGGTTTCTCAGCTCAGTGACTATTATTTCAACAGATGGGAGTATCTGGTGCTGCAAAACTGGAGGCCCTTCCATGCTGCAGTACATTGCTCCTGCTGAATAGGAAGCTGTACTGCAAGATCAAGTCAGTCTCTCCATCCAGATGCTGCCAGAATCCAATGCAGATTCTGCAAGGTAGCAAGTTTGGGCTACTTAAAAAAATAACCCAACTAAACATCAGCTACCGACAAGCAAAGCTTCCTGCTCTCCAGAAAACGTCTAGAGCTCAAACAATATTTGAGATTGAACATCTACAAAATCTGATTATTAAAATTGAGGATTATTAATTACAATAGCTCTGATGCATTCCAATCCAGTTTCACAATCAGAAAACTTACTTCCTGGTTCCTTAATTCTCCATCTGCAAATACTTGGAACTTTTTATCTGTAACACCACTTTGAGGTTTTTCAGCAGCTCCAGGTGTACAGAACAGACACACTGCCACTGGAGATGCTGCTGCAGCAGCCAGCCCATCCAACTGGTTTTCCATTCTGCAAGGACAGTGGGGCTGTTCACTCCATCAGAGCTGCTACAACCAAAGGCTGCTCCTTGATTCAGCAACAACAGAAATTCCACATGGGGACAGTTAAACACATCACAAGAACAATAATGCTGAGAGAAGGTGGTCTGTGCTTTCAGGAACTAACACAAAACAAAGAAGAAATCAACCTGAATTCTAGATGGAAAACAGATTGGAGCCAAGCTCAATGGCTGCATGTGCATGTTAGAAGTCATGGCAATGAGGAAAAAAAAGAAGACAAGTTGACTATTTGGCCAGAAAAAAATTAAATGTGCAGTACCCTATATTGCAGTTAGGGCAGAGAGCAGCTAAGCTGTCATGCCTCGCAGTGGCAACAACTGAGGCTCATCTGTTTGACCTACAACAAACACAAGAGTCAAGACTCAACACTGGAAGTCAATAAACACAGTTACTTCAAGGAGAGTTGGACAGTACAGTCTCAGAAGAACTTCTGACACGGGGGAAATTTTAATTCTGTTGGCATTTACAAGGAAAAGGTGCTTATTGACACTTAGTCTTATCAATGGGGGAAATTTTCACAAAACGCTCTTGCACACAACACTGGTACCACTGTAAATATGTGGATAGAAAACACAGTCTCCCAGCAACTGAGCACTGACTAGAGGCTTTGCTTGCCCAGCTTCTGGACCTTGGCAGCCTGTGTGTTAGCCAAGTGTTTGACAAACTGTGATACTCTTCTTCTTCAGCACCTCTTTGCCAAGAAAGAATTCTCTGCTCAGGACCACATTGTCACGGCTGTTTGCACTCCAGCGTATGATTAGATAACACCTTCCAAAGCAAACAGGCTGTTCGGCACATGAACGATCAGAACTGATTAGATTATTTAAGGCCTTTGGTAGAATCACTCCTAGAAAAAATTAAAGGAAGAGCTGTCCAGCCATAAAGAATGTCCATTAGTCTATGAGCAAAAAAAATCATTAAAGGTACATACAAGGTTGGTGTAGACCTCTGCCTCAAAACCTGCAACTTCACTCAGTATCAAAGCTTAGTCATGCTAAGCAGCAGCAAACTGCACCAGTAAAATCTGAGACAAAAGAATGCACATACACAGCACCTTCAGAGGAGAATGACTAGATCACTATAGACCTGAAAATGACATGTTCTAGATTTTTTCTTTTTTTTTTTAATGAGAAAAAAAAGAAGAATTTGGGTACTTCACCTCTCTAGGTTCTTCTGGGAATTCTAACCAAAATAATTATTTAATGACAAATCAGTATCACACTTATATGTGTATTACAAGTACCTCAATCTAGAGCTGTACTGATTAACTTTTCAAATCTGCTGAAGAAAATCATCATCTCTTCATTGCTCCTCACATAGTCTGAGCTATTTATCAGCATAATTACAAGGTCCACTTTACCTTATTACCTGCCTCGGATTAATGCTGCACCTTCTACCAACGCATTCTAGCTGTTATTTATTTTCATTTGACAAATTGTTCATCGTCTAGTTATCCTTATGAAAGGGAAATATCTTCATATGACTTTCAACAGAAAGGAGGATCAAAGAATACAAAACCCTCTGACTTTTTCTGCTGTTCACTGTTAGCATTAAAAGGGTCAAGAAGGAGAAACAGAAAGCTTGTCCATATTCACAGGTGTGTAAGCATCTGCAGCTGCCACTGACCTCTGGTGAAACAGCAGCATTCCCTTCTTCTGGGTCAAGGGAAAAACAAATACAAATAACTGAAGGTAAGCCTAAAGGGCACATCATGACCCTTGGATGTCTTACCACTGTATCACTTACTTTGGAGAGTTCTTGAAGAGTTCAGATGCCTTCACCCAAAGCCCAAAGGCAAAGCCCAACCTAGTCTGTAACACAAGTTATCAGCAGCACCTCAGCCAGTCCCAGGTTTGCTGGCTCAGAGTCTCTCAGTGCTGACACTGATGCCCACAGCAGGGTCAGTGTGCTGGAAACAGCACTGTGGCATCTGGGAAGCTCCTCTTATTACTCACTCTAGATGAGGACAGACAGTAAGCAGAGATCAAAAGACACATACGTCTGTATCTCCAGCAGAACTATTGGATCCTGCAGATTTCACAGACACAACCGTATTTGCAAATAGAAGGAACTACCAACTACAGAAAATGCCAAAAGAAGTTACAAAGAGGCATTTCTAGCCATCAGGGTATTTTTGGTAGTCATGCTGTTGTTTGGTTTCCTCATTATAGACTGTCTGTGGAGTCTTATGACTGTGCAACAGTCTCTTCCCACAGATCAAGCTCATGTGGTTAAGGAGAAGAATTTGAACAAAGAAACCCAGAAACTCTCCCAGCAAGTCATGCTTTCTGCCACTGGACAGCTGACAGTCTCCAGCTACACTCCTGCCTTTTTCTCCAGCTTTCTTCACTTGACTCTAATCTTAGAGCACTTAAACCTCAGAACATCTTTGTGAATGAGCCACTTAAACAAGTGGAGAACTGAAGTGGAGAGCAAAAACCACAGGCATCTAGTGTGCTTTTGCCCTCCAGACCTCAGAAGTTTAGTCTGCTAAACTTCTCAAAGGCAACTGCAGGGCAGTGCCTGACCTGCAGCCCATCCATCCCAAACAATTACTATTAGCAGGATGCTCAGTGGAGCGTTGGAACTGAGTAATGAGTTTACAGATTGACAGAGATCCTGCTCCAGTGGATTAATCCTCCAAAGCAATACAGTCAAAACAGTGAAACGATTTAAACTACTTCCCTTTGCTGCCTGGCTCATGTCCACGCTGGGTTTTTTTGCTGCATTAAGATAATGGTCCCATCCACATTACTGTCTTCAGATACAAATGTGATCCGGATGGATCATTAGTATTTCTTCTCTGTTCAGTAGTGTCAAGTTGTCCCAGTCCTACCTTGCTTCTGAGGAGAATGGTGCATGTGAACATAACTGAAGAGAGAACATGTAGAATTAATCATGTAAGAGCATGTTGCTTAGAGTAAGAAGTATGAGTGTAAACTCTGCCATTGTTTCTGTGATGTCTGGAATTCTCTGTTAGAAATAAACAAGATATTCATTAACTAATTGCTTATGTGATGAAGATCATTACATAAAATTATCATCTAGAGGCATTGAAAGAAGAATTTTAATTATTCAGGTGAACTTCAAAGCAGAACTGCACTTCGTGATATCTGTGGTTGCCTTTCAACTTCATTAGTTCCTGATCTACAGGCCCTGTACAGTCAGTAACATGTTGATTAGCCTGACCTAATTTTTGGATTAGAAAAGACAATTCAATGCAGCAGCTGATCAAAACTGAGAGGCTTGTTGGAGGGGTTCATGGATGGCAAACCAACAGTGTCAGGGCTGTGAGCCAGCTGCCACTTCCAGGGCAGCCATACAAGCCTCTGTTTGTTGAAAGGATGAGATGCTCCAAATGTTGCGTCTAAAAAGCTTTGCCTTCAGTCCTAAGCAATTGCTCCCCTGCTCCGGAGGCCAAATGGAGAAAAAAGAGTGTTTCTGAGCCTGCCAGATGCTAAGAGCACAGTGCATACAATAAGCTTACCTCCATAGGTGGAAAAGCAGCAATAAGCTGGAGAGCTCCAAGCCCTGTGCCCAGTGTCAGCTCTGTATAAGAGCTGCCCAAGCACTGAAGGGCCAATATTCTTGAGAAGAGGCAACTTCAAGGAGTCCCCAGTGCCACCTGCAGTGACAGCTGCTGCTCCAGAGCTGGAACACACACTGAGCTCTGCCACTGCAGGCCTGGCACCCTCCTCGAGCCTCCAGCAGCAGTCAAACCACAAACAAGTGGCAAAGCGATGGCTCCCTGCAGCCAGCATCCTTCTCCCAAGCCTCATGGGAGAACAACGGCTCCCTGCAGCCAGCATCCTCCTCCCAAGCCTCATGGGAGAACCATGGCTCCCTGCAGCCAGCATCCTGCTCCCAAGCCTCATGGGAGAACCATGGCTCCCTGCAGCCAGCATCCTTCTCCCAAGCCTCATGTCAGTTCTAAACCTAAATTTGAAATAAAATGGGGTATGTTGTAAGCATATCCTAAGCCCTAAACACAATCTTTGCTGACATCAAAGAACTACTTCTACAGGACTAATAGCTCATTTTATCAATTCTCACCAAGCACGACACGTATCTTAAAATCTTTAATATCTGTTCTACCACTGAAGGAACATTCCCTTCACACAGTCAGAAGTTTCCCTACCAAAAAAACTTCCCCCTACATGAAAAGCTTTATTGGAGAAGAAAACTGAAGGGACAATAGCTGAGACTTCAGCGGCTGATGCTACTTCTGCCTTCCAGCTGAGCAGCAGAAGGGCTGCACAGAGGGCTACTCATGGGAGAACAGGGCAGGGGAGAAGGCAGCATTTCTGTGCCCTCTTTTGCTCTTTTAACTTCAACTTCCACCCCCCAAAACAGCTTCTGAAAAACAGCCTCTTTCCTTTTTAACTCTAAAGCCTGAAGGTCCCCACCCTATCAAAGTCAACATAAACACTTCTATGCTGACTGTGACCATACTGTCACAACAAAAACCCCAACCTTGAAGTGAATGCCTTTGGCAGAGAGGAAAAGAAAAAATCGTTTTTTTTTCTTTCCCCTGCAGTTCTCCTTGGAGTGATCAAAGAGCACTAGGTCTCTCCATCTTTAAACTATCAGTTGCAATGAAACTCTCACAAAGAGGATGCCCACACTGCTGGCTGCTGCGTGGAAAGCCCGGGGATGAGCACAGAGCTGGACAGCAGTGGGCAGCAGTTTGGTGACAACTGGGTGGAAATGAGCCTGCAGTGAGCTCTGGGTCACGCAGGACACACTGTTGGCAGCATCTAAGCCAGGCAATTTTGAAGTAGACTTAGCATTTCTAAGCTGCAGTGCAGTCTGCAGTGCAGTCTCCATTGTAAATACACCCAAAGTCTTTGCAATCAACATTGTAATTCAGACACAAGGGGAAAATAGCCACAAAAAAGGGCAGGTTTAACCAATGCAAACAAGTTACAGGAAGTCCAAGTAACATGAAAGGGATTGCAGTTTCTGCAATGTCTATGTAACCCTTTTGTTCTCTTTTATCTCATGTTCCTGGCTCACACTTTCCAGATGCTGCAGCTTAAATAAGGCTAATCAAAGCCTTGCCCAAGTCAATGGAACACTTTCTGCTGATTTATGGAAGCTGAAATTCTGTTTTTTCATTGCTCTGAAATATGCATAAGGATACAAGAAGCTCACTACAACTTTAATATCTTACATAGTCTTACTCAGAACACGCACCAACACTAAAAGATAGTTGCTGCAGATACAAGTTTGTATCAATGAAGGTGTAAATCCTACATGTTAAAAAATATGTACTTAAGAAAAAGAAGAAAAGAAAAGGAAAAAGCAGATGAATATTTAACTACTTCAAAATCATTTGGGAAACATGTCCCAGTGTAGGCAAGACTGCTCGTCTGAACCATTCCTCTGAATTACTATTTCATCTCTAAATCCAGTATGAAACTGTTTGGAAAAAGCTT
Organism: Myrmophylax atrothorax; assembly: GCA_026770055.1. Taxonomy (NCBI): domain Eukaryota; kingdom Metazoa; phylum Chordata; class Aves; order Passeriformes; family Thamnophilidae; genus Myrmophylax; species Myrmophylax atrothorax. The sequence goes on along the minus strand of JAOXXN010000446.1, from coordinate 112,742,409 downwards.
CCTAAATTAAGAAGAACCTCTTGCTGCCAACACAAAAGCATCTGTACAAACTATACATTATCGCACCTGCTAACAAACTAACAGGGAAATAAAAATCATCATAACCTCTTGCAAATCAAAGTAGTTTCATTTCCAGATATTTCCACTGCCTCCAGTGTTTGACTCAGAATCAAACAGAACAGAGGTTCAAAGTTTGACCTCCAATCTGTAAATCATTTTTACTCTGTTCCATTCTTTCAATACTAAGAACAATCAGATTAGAAACTAATTTTCTCTGTACCTTTGTCCTTTAAATAAACTGCTGAATAACACTGTATTATGCCTGTGAGTTGTTTCAGATGATCTGTGAAAAGCATACTTAAAATTCCTCTATCAAACTTAATTTGTAGTGATTTTCTTGCAGTAATATGAGAAAAAAATGAAAAAGATAATTGATTTCAACAGTAAGCAATTACACACAATGACTCTTCTCCAGCAGTTGTCTAATTAAGAGACTATGAGCCCAGCATATCAAGCCTTTGATTTAAGCATTGTTTTTCAGGTAATCACATGCTACGCAAGATGCACAACTTTTTGTGCTGTGTTACATTGCAGATGCACCAAAATACTTGCTACAAACTTTTAACCCTTTGCAAAATTTATACTTGCACACATGATTTGAATCTGAAGGAAAGAAACAATTAATGCTGAACTGTGTAGAAATATCTGAAGGTTATCATCATTGATAAAAACATTTATGGAAAGGCTGATCTAAAAAGTGACACTGGACTAAAAATAACTTGACAAAATTAACAATGAAAGATTCTTTATGAATATGAAACATGCATATGCACAGATGTCAGTTATATAACCCATTCCTTATATCCTTAAAGAGTAAACACCAGCCTATTCTTTCAGCTTATCAAAACACAGTAAAAAGCAGGCACAATTCCTCTCCCATATTTCTCTCCCCTAATTAACAGATTTTTTTTTAACTGCGGGTCTTTTAGTACTGCAGCAGAATCTCATCTGCCACTTTACTCTGAATTGCTACATACAAATGCCTATTGCTCCCAAAGGCTTTTCTAAGAAGCATCTGTAACAAAAGAACTGTAGGCTCATACCTTAACCTCTTGGTTGGCAAAAATCTCCACATCAACCCCACAGGCAACCAGAGTAGAAACATCACAGTCCATGCTACGGGCTGGCATCCCCCGCTTTTGAACACAGAGTTAGGCAAGCTCAGAGTAACAAATGAGTGGAAGAAAAAATAAATAATAATAAAAAAATCTTCTGTTCAGTACTGCAATTGAACAGTCCAAAATGCTGCCTCAATGACTACAAGCTTCCAGCACAAGCTCTTTGCACTTAACTGAGTTGCTCCTTGCCTTTTCCCCTACACCCACCAACTGAGCAGGCACAGCATAGTAACAGCGCTATTCCATCTCTCATGGCAATGACATCACCACAAAGACTGACATAAGCTAAATCTATTTTTTCAACCCTTTTATCTCTAGGCAGCACGGTGGATCAAATTGAACATGATTATGTGCTAAATCTGAACTCGGACTAAATCAATTCAAGCAGCGTTCACTGTCAACTGAGTCATAGCTGTTGTTTCAGCTGAGTGCTTATGTTGGCAAAAAAAAAGATCGCCTGACACTGAAAGCTCCGCTCTGAGTGTAAATTAACCCAGCATTTAAAGCCACTAAGCTCAAGGTAGCGTTCATTACTTTATTATACTTCAAAATCTACAGCAGAGCACTGATGAAAAAAAAACCAAATCAACAAAAACCTCAGCATTCTGCTTCTAGTAACTCTAAGTCTTCTTTTTTAATAAGGCACGCTCTATAACTCCACGCATGGGATTAGAGAACATCTAGTCCTATCATCAGCAGTGATCAACACACTGCAAATTTGATCCCAGTGCTTCCACACACACGTTGCACTATGACTCATCCCCAGGAAGATCAGAGGCATGTCAGTGTGTGATTTGGGAGTCAATACCCCTTCAAAGAACAGAACATGAAAATTTCCATGAAATTAGGGATGTGCACTAGGCAACCTTTATACCATCCACCCTTGGTTAACCCTTCACAAATGGAACTCTTCAGCTGAAAGAAAAAGATACGAGTAAAGTGAAGATGCTTTACACCTGCTGACTCAGTGGTCTGTTTATTCTTTGTGAGTTAATTTTTTTTATTGATAGAAATAAAATATCTACAATTTTGAGACTTCTGAAGTGATCTTTATCCCAGACTAGCAGCATTATTTCTCCTCTAACATTTAATTCTTGTGATCCAGAAACTATTTGTAACCGTTGTAGGTCTAGAAATGACATTTATGTATGTCAGATTAATGGGCAGAATTAAAATAAGAAACTATTGATATGAACATAGGAGCAGTGTGAGAGACTGCTTGGCTTAATTCTGCTTCGCTGACAGATAAAACATCGACATTGGATGTTAGGAAGAAATTCTTAAAAGTGAGATGTTGGCACAGGTTGCCCAGAGACTCTGTAGATGCCCCACCCTTGGAAGTGTTCAAGGCCAGGTTGGATGGGGCTTGGAGCAACCTGGGATAGTGGCAGGTGTCCCTGCCCATGGCAGGTGGTTGGAACAAAATGGTCTTTAAGGTCCCTTCCAACCCAAACCATTCTGTGATTCTGATTTTGCAGCTTGTACCCCATTCTGTGATGATGCACATACTTTGCTACAGAATTTTTAACCAGGTTGTCTAAAACTCCCTCAGAAACGCATGTTGAACCATGGTCAGTTCGGGCTGCAAACTACCATACCCCTGATGAAATTCAAAATGAAGAAAATATATCAAGTTGTATGCACCAGAACTGTGCATTCAGACATCTAAAAGCAGAAGCAGCTCCAGATGAGCCTCCAGCCAACCCAGCTTCTCTTGCCTTACTCTTTTGCAAGCACTGTAAATTCTTTTAAGTGCAGGGACTTCCAGATTAGCCAATGACAGACCAAACTCCAACCAGTTACACATTCTTCACTCCTGCGAGCAGGCAGTGAGGTTCTATGTTGATACAGAAAAGCCAAAATCTCTTACCAGAACATTATTTTCTAAGTTCTATTAAATTGTTTCCCCACTTTTTAACTTATAATAATCTACTCAGAAGTAATCACAAACTAAGATCCAGAACCAAGACAGAGACATATCCCAGCACTAAAGATTTTACAAACCCAGACTATACCAATGAACAGAAAAATGGATAGGGCAGCATAAGGCAGTGAATGAATCAATATTGTCTATTATTATCAATTGCTTTGTAAACTGGTCACTTAATCACTGTCAAGATTTTTCATAAACAATAGGAAACCACTTTTTATAAAGAATTTGAAGTTAACATTTTTGTGCATGTTTAGAGGAACTTTTATTCATATATTCAAATATAATATACATGTGATAACAGGAAAAAAAAAGCCATAAAGATGCCTGATTGAAGTTCTACACAGACAGCAATGGAAAAAACATGGCATCAGAAAACTGAGAAGTTACTAAGTGGTTATCAAAGAGCTGGAAGGAAACATTGAAAGCAAAGATGAGTCATATGCATCTGAGTCTACCGAAAGTTTTAGCAGCAATGGAACAACAGGACAAAAACATAGCAAACATTTGAAAAAGGAAAACATCTAGAATTAGACAATGCTGGTCACTAAGGTCTAGAAAGGCACCCAAAGTGAAAGCAATGCCTGGCCTGAGTATGGTTTCATAAACAGCGATGGAAAAAAGATCTTTCAACACAGAGCTACAGTGGATAGTTCCATAATAATTTATTTCCCTTTTCACTTTTAAAACTGTCACCTATCCATTTCAATAGCCTTCATCTTATGAAAACTGGTACCTGGTGTCCAAACTGACCAGTTTCACTTCATGATTATTGCTGCACTTCCACTATTCATCTCCTTTCAGAAGAGAATCATTGTGATTTTTCACTCCCTAAGAGTAAGAAAACGTTACGGACATCAGTTACTTTCATTTTTTGCTACTTCTTGCCTATTCCAAAGCATAACCTAATTTTTCCCCTTAAAAACCACTCTAGATCACTAGAGTATTTTAGTGAGCTTCTTAAAAAGATAACCTAGCTGGTTTTGCTTCTCAAAAAACAAATATTACCTAACAGAAAAACTCTGCAATGCTTTTGAGTACTTCAAGTTGCATCTTTCAATATATGTCATATTCTATTTGTTACTGCTCACTTCTCATTTGAAATCAAGACATAGTTCTATGTGATATTTTTTTCAGGGCATTCTACAACTGCTTATAGCCTCATGTAATGTTAGTAAAAAATTATTACTGGACAATTAAAAATTTATTAATATTGACCTATTTCAACAGTTCAGTAGACTTGTTTTTTCAACAAATTTTTTTTAAAAAAGCATTTCAATTTCTTAAAAAAAAAATCTTAACTCTGGTTCTAGAAGGTCTTGCTAAATTCAGTTCACCAAACTCCCAAGAAAAAATGAAGCCATATTTCATGTCTATTTTAAAGTATGAGATTTAATAAATAGAAATTGATAGAGGTACATATGCACTTCAGCATATTACTGATTCCCATTCAGGAGATTCTCCAGATCAAAAACTGTATTAATCACAGCTTTTGCACTAAGATGTGCAAAAAAAGTCAATCCTTTGTTGGCAGGTGCTAAGCCAGAGGATTTGTGGATCGTGTATACACCTAAAAGCTTCACCTAAAAGATAAAAGCTAGACAATACCTATAACTAATAAATACTGACCAACACAAGCAGATTTTTTTCCCAAATAAACAGCTGGTGCTGAGGACCTGACATCAACAGTACAGCTGTTTCAAGAGAAATTCTCTTAGGCTGGCTCTATTACACCCTGTGGATGGGAACGCAGCAGCTGCACAACAGCCCTGGAAGCACCTTTGGTGTAGGGTCATCTGGAGGAATAACATGCAGTGTGCTCTGTGATGGGAGCCAAAGCACCAAAGGTGGAACCCCATTTCCAAAGAAAACAACTTGAACTAGAATGCTCATGTGAGGGCATCCAAAAGTAAACAAATCCATGGACAACCCGTACCAATTTTACAGTGGGTTTAAGACCATGACCACAAATGCTGAGAATGGACAGAAGGCAGAGTTTTGAGCAGTCGCTCAGAAGCTTCTCAATTCATTTCAGGTTTTGAGCATAGTAACAACTGTGCAGGGAATTAAATGGGCACTGCTGACTGTGTGTGAATATTTCAAGGGGGTGAATTTAGGAGCAATTGAGGCCCACTTGTATAACTAGGCTGAATATGGAAATACTAAGTTCTCACAGTTACATGGATAGGCATCAGACAGGTTCTAAAACTCAACAGGAATAATCCTGGTGGTATTGTTCCTTCACAAGCACCAAAGCAATCTCATAGTATCACCAGACTGATGATTAACACTTGATGATCATGTCTTACACTTGAATCACCCTTCAAAGAGACAAAAACCTTCCCCAGTCAGAAGGAAAATAAGCCAAGTTGTTCCAGACAGGGACAATCCTGTGTTCTGGATTTGTACAGTGCCTGAGATAACAGAGCCCTAGTCTACAACCCGGAGCTGTTTTTCTGCTGTACTTATGGCTGTGTCTCAGCTCAATACACATAATAGAACCGTGGATTTAAGACTTTTCTAGCTCAACTGTCAAATCATCAAAACAACTTTTGCAAAATCCTGACCTTCATTTTGCAAGCAAACTACTACCGATTTAGCCTTAGGGGAAACTTCACTGGCTCTGGACCACACAGTAATGTCAGCCACGTTGCAACCAAAACCAGCAGCTAAATTAAGAAGAAAGCTTGACTTTTTTTGCTCACTGGCTGAAGCTTGTGCTCATTATTACTAGTACTAGAGCGGTTATTTCTGTAGCAGCTCTGTTTGCAGGTGCAAACCATATTAAGGCACTGCACAAATCCAGAATAATAAAAAGTAATCCCATTTCAATGACAATTTGAGGTCTGAATGGAACACTGCAAGCAGACTCACATTATGGCTGATTCAAATGTTTTTAATGATGTGCATCAATATTGATCTCATTCAGCTACACAAGTCAACAGTATTTAAACCAGGCACCTACCTGTTGCTAGGAACATATTTTGACAAATGTAATGTCCATATTTACAAATAATCTACAAAATTCACAAATATAATTCACAAATAAAAATCATTTTAATAGCATTATAAATACTTTTAAAACCCTATAAAAGTTTAGTATCGTAAGAGACAGGCCTGAAAAAAAGTCCAGAAAAAAAAAGACAGTTCCAGTTTCTCTGTCTGCAGCA
>JAOXXN010000446.1:112706758-112718877 GCA_026770055.1 Myrmophylax atrothorax | reverse complement strand
AAAAAGAAAACAAACTGAAAGGAAGGTTTATGATCTGCCCTTATAATAAGACTCAGAAAAAAGTAATGCAGAAAAAGGTAATCATTACACTCAGTTCATAAAAATATATTAAATTTATTTTTTCTACTCACATTAAAACCATTTTAAAGTATTATCTTAGAGCAGGAAGTTCATAATTAAATGGTCTGGCTCAGGATTCACTGAAAAGTCAAAGTTGTATAAACGCAAAATGATATCACCAAGATCATTTAAGGTATTACAGAGGGACATGAGTCATATCTACCCAAAAAACCCCTGTTCCTCGCATTCTTAGAATTATCTTACTCATTTTGGTTGTGTTTATTCTTCCACGGTGTAGTACACCATATTAGGTGCTGAACTAACAAGCATCACAGTCCTGATACACTCATGATAATCAATAACTACATCAAAGAGATCAGTCTTTCCTGTTTGCAAGGCTTGAAAATTATACATATTTTTCTTTATGTTTTACACATTTAAAACTACGGATGTATTCAAATATTTCAGGAAGCTTTCTCTCCAGTCCATTCATTTCTTTAACTACCTATATGCATTATAGTGACTGTACCCCTTAGGCACCAATTAGCTCTACTAAGTATTTCTGTGCATATCTGGAGTACATTCTTCCTCCCTCTAATGATAAGACTATCCAAGATTTCTCCCCACTCACTAAGCAGTCAAGCGGAGAAGAAAAGTGATATATTCTTAAATTAGAAGATACGAAGATAAAACTAGAATAAAACTATCTCTTTAACAAGGCTGGGACAGGAACAGCACAAATACTCAATCTTCTCATTTTGCTCAATACACACTGTAAATGTATTTAAATAATTTACTACTACGTATTTTAACTGATCCCATTCATCTAAGCCAGGCTGAACTTGATCCATCTTACCCGTTACCTTGCTTTCAAATAATCCTATATACTTCAGTTGGGCTTTGATGAATAAGTCAATAAATATGCATAAACATGGATCAGACTTTAATCATATCAATGCAACAGTACTTCTCTTTTACTTTACCAAAAATAAAATTAAAAAAACCCAACACAACAAACCTTCAGGGCATCCCTGTAACAGCCAGGCATGTTAAGTGCCTTAAATCATTTCTGGGATGAATTTGCTCTCTACAACTACCTGAAAGGAGGTTGTATTCAGGTGGGGGTCAAGATCTTCTCCCAGGTAACATGTGACAGGATGAGGGGAAACAGCCTCAAGTTACACCAGACAACATAACTCTAGATACTGGGAAAAATTTCTTCACTGAAAGGGTTACCAGGCATTGGAGTAGGCTGCCCAGGGAAGTGGTGGAATCACTATCCCTGGAAGCATTCACAAGGCATGTGGATGTAGCACTTGGGGACAAGGTTTAATGGTGGACTTGGCAGTGCTGGATTAACACTTGGACTTGATGATCTTAGAGGTCTTTTCTAACCATAACTATTCTGGGATTCTACTTTTCCTAACAACATCCCACGTACAGTAGGTAGGATAGTAATGGAGTCCTGGTCAGGAGAGAAATACAAACCTGTGAACACAATTTGGGTCCCAAGTCCCGAATAGGTCCATAATCATTTGGTTATACTTCCTCTCCAGAGCATAGAGAGCAAAGGTGCTCCAAGAATGAGGATTAGCTCGGAGCTGAGGTGACCGCAGTGCAGCAGTGCCCTCACAGGCCACAGAATATGCTGAGTTGGAAGGGACCCACAAGGATCATCAAGTCCAACTCTGGGCTTGTCTGTATCATCTCAATAGCCTGTGCTAAGCAGGGTGCTGGTCACAGTGACCATCAATAGCCCTGGCCAGAGAAAGTGATGGAAACAAGTCCAGGCCTGTCCAGAGACCCAGGAGGAGAAAGAGATGGGACCAGAGTCAAAAACAGAAAGGCTGCAATCCAAGTCCAAGGCCACTCTGTGTGTCCAAGGATCTATGTCATCAGGCCAGGAATGCAGGTCCATCCTGAGCTTAAATGGAGCTCCTGGTTCAATACACAGAGGTGGGACCGGTCATACTGACTGCAAGCCTGTTGTGCACTTGGGGCCCTGACACAACCACCATGTGCTGCACAATTGTGTGATAAAATTATTTCAAGGAAACTGTTCACTCTTGTCTTCTGAACCAGCTATTGTGAATGATTGCAGGGTCCGGGCAGACTCTCAAACCATGTCTGGAAGTTGTTAGGGAAAGCACTATTTGTCCTCAGCCAAAAGTGTGTCATGGACCATTTTAATAATTCAGCTGAAAACATCACCACACGTTATAGTGCTGAAGCCCTTGCCAGAACATGATTTGACTTGCAGCAGGACTATGGCATTAGATATCACACTGTCATGCTTATTAGGATTGAATTCCTTCTCAGTAGATGCTCACCAACATTCAGTTGAGTGACCCAAAGCAAGAAATTTATTTTAGGTTTTAAAGAAAACTATGAGAGGCAAGACAAAACAGAAGTTGCCTTAAACCCCAGTTTAATAAGTAGGCTATAAACTACTGTATGGTCTCTCTAAACTGCTCTCCTCCAGTTTGTCCCTCCTCTCAGCTTTGCTACTAAATCAGGTGTAGCCATCCATTTGTACCACTTCTCCTGGTAGTGCTGTTAGTATGTCACAAAGGACAACAAAACCTATTTTACCAAGTTTGCAAGCAAACCCATGGATGAAATCATTTCAGTCTGACTTTCTACAAGATACTATAGATGGATCGTAACATGTGGAACAAGGACAGATTCAGAAATGCTGAAAATAAAGTGTAGAGTTAGAAGCAGAGTGCAGATACTGAGCCACAATACACTGCAAAACTTAAGATCTAGGTCTACCATAACCTACAAAAGATAGTAATAATTCTGTAGAATGCTTTTGCAGTGCTGAAATGAAACTGAAATACATTTAGGGTGAACACTGTTGCTCATACTGCACAAACTGAAGCAAGGACTAAAAACTGTATTTTGTATTTAATATTTGAGTGGCAGAGTATTTAAAACTATGTTACTTACCATATCTTTCTTTTTTCTCACAGCCATGAACTGTGTGGTGCATGGAGGAGTCAGCAGATGGCACCCATGGCCCTCAGTACAACCACAGAACACACAGTCTGATGGCCTTTAGTTCACACAGAAAGTGTGGAATTTTTTCCTATACCAGTCAGGATTTTCCTTTATGCAGTGTAAATAGTCTAAGTGTGTATAAACTAAATTTATCTTCACTATCAAGATGACTTGATGCATGACTATCAGGTGCAAGGGGAGATCAGAAAGAAGTGGAACAGTGCTTTTCACTTTCATAATTTTAAACCCAAATTCCATAACATTAGTGGTTTTGTTGCAGTTTTCAGAAGTGATGCTTCTGTGTGAGAATGCCATGTTCAAATACTGTCTTTCACCTCACCAAGCACACACCTAAGGCATGACCTCAAAAGAAAGAAAAGAGTAAAAAACAACCAACATACAGATGGTGATTTGGGTGTACCATAAAGCTCAAAAACACAGAAGGCATTAATAAGAACCTAAAGTTTCCCTAAAAATCAATATCATAATATTGACACAACTCATGCCTTATAGTTCTGGGGTTAACACCAGTGCATATACAAGAACATGGATAAAGAATAGCTGAAGGTCCTTCAAAAACAAAGTGAGGTAAGGAAGGCATTAAGTGCTAATGCAGAAGTAGAAGAAAAAGCAAGGCAGGTGCCAAATATTTCAAGATCATCCAATCCAGAAACTGAAGACTGGGTATTTGCAGTGCATAAAGCATGTAAAATCCTAAAGAAGTTACTGTCCTCATGTGATTTTTCAGCTTATGAAGACTTTCTGAGAATCCGGTGCCCGTTAATGTTTGTATTCAGACTCCACCACCTCTCCTCCCCTTCAGTATTACCAGCAGAAAGTAGCTGGTTTTTACATGAAACTAATTCTCATACCAAGTGCAGAATTCTGCAGCATTTTTTCCCCCTCCTGTTAGTAAAAGAACAGGCTGGAAAAATACAAGGTTGTGCTGGGAATGGAAGATACGAGTCTCAGAAAAGTCTCATCTTCAGTAAAGGTACTGATAAGGCTTACATACCTCTCTTTCTGTTTCAAGACTGACAAATAACAGATAAGGATTTAATTCCTAGACCTGAAGTAAACACATGAAATGCAGACACAAAGCTCAGACAAGCTATTTTAAGCAGTTGCTTTTGTTGTCATCACTATACAACACCAATCAAATCATACATTTTAGATCAACAGAAAGACTATGGTGCAGAAGGGCTTTGAATAGATAATCAGAACTATGCTTCAGTAAGTGACAGCTCCACAAAAATTTCCCAGAATCTAAATACATGCACAGGACACACTGCATCTGCTATATGTAGGTCATAAACCAGCAGGGAGTCAGAAAAACTTCCATTCAGAACTCTAAGGGTGATAGATTAAGACAATCAGTAATGAATAAAACAATTTATTCAGGAAAGACCTATTAAAGATACAAGTTTTATTATTTAAACCATTTGAAACTGGAATATAAAAAAGGAAGACAGATTATCCTCCTAAGAAACACTCCTGTACCATTTGTGCTGTGTGTTTTTCCCTTTAACTGTGAGACAAACAGGAGCAATTAGAAGTAGCTGCATCACAGAGTACACAGCAGGTATAATGGACACTCCAGGTAAAGACAGACATGAAAGGAAGATATGTAGTTACGGATTCAAAGGATAAAGGGATTTACAGAAGGACACGGGAAGGAAGGACAGCATAACACCATTCTGTGACATATTTCTGCAGCTCCTGTTGTTAGCAGCAGACTTGAAAGGGATTTGGAACTTTTTGTGACCAAAACCTTCAAGTCAGATGATGAGAAGCAGCTGTATGTTTATTCAGAGGAACGTGATCACCAGCACGTAAGAACAGAATGGGTCTGGAAGGTACTTATTTAAGCATACATCACTATATAACCTCAATTGTCTCCTTGCTTGTTAAAGTGACATTCTTGGGACAATGCACCCAAAACCTTCACAAAGGCAAAAAAGTGAAAGCATGCAGAGCCAAAGGAAACTTGGTAAAGTACATGAAAAATGTTTGATACTGCATATGAGGCAATATGCCTGTGCTGCGTCAGTGCTCCCAGTCTGTACAGGGCCCTGCCCCAGGAACTGAAGAAAAAGCAAGCAAAAATTATTCCAGTTCCCAAAATGGCAGAAGGCTGATTCAGATAGCCCTGTGACTCGACCAAACACAGCCTCAGCCATGTGAAACACCCATCCTCTTCACTTCAACACTGAATGAGCTGACTGTATTTTCAGTCAGGGATACCACAAACTCCAGCTGTTTAACCAACCAACCAACCAAACAAATCCAAAAGCTTTCAAGAAGAACTATCTAGAGAAATAGGAAAATGTCTTTAAATTCACTGCAAGGCCAGTTAAAGACAACACATTCTGACTTGAGTCCACCTTGCTGCAGTGTAATAGATGCCTTTATTGCTCTCTTGTCAGGGATACTGTAAATTCTTTTTCCCATTCTACTGTCATTTTAACTTCCAGCTCATTAGTCCCTACCACATGGAAGGCTTCTCTTATCCCTCTGAGACATACACATTACATCTACCATATCTGCAAAGCCTCTATTTCTGTATTAAGTTTCAAAGCCCAGTTAAAAAGTCATGTAATTTAATCAGGGTAGTGTGTCCAGAAAATGCAATAGAATTAGAAGAAAAGAACATAAAAGTAATAACGTTAAAGCAAGAAAATTAAAAAAAAAAGTACAAGATACATTATTTTAAAACTATTCACACACTCATAGTAAACAGGAAACTGAGAAACGGAACAAAATCCTCACTGATTGAATGGTATTGTTTATCAGCAGATCTGTTGCCCAAAGATTGGATCTGAGAACAGTCACGGAGAAATCCTTGCATTACTGCAGCAAATCCCAAAATTTTCATCAGCTGGAAAAGAATAAGGAATTCATCTGGCACAGAAGAGAACACGTTTTCAAATACACAGAAGTAGTTGAAAATTAATTCCCCCTTTATACAACTCTGATCTCTCACTTTTGTGCTCACATCTATAGCAGATTTTGTCTTAATCAATGCCATAAATTTAAAGTTGCCATCTCTTCTTTTTCCACTCTGCATTACTTCAAACCACCTTCTCATACCCCTCATTTTCTAAGACAACATTCCTCTTCAAGCATTACTTTTCACTCACCTCTGTTAAACATATCTTAACATATCTTTTGTATGAAAGATTTGAGAAATTCCATTAAATAACTGGTAATTAGAGTTATAAATTTATTGTTTTGAATATGATTAAGCCAGAATGTTCCATCTGTAAATGTACTGTCTTTATGCACTGCTAATGGAAGGCTGACCTTCATTTAGAAGCCTTTTCCTTGGGCCAGAAAACTGGTATCAGAACTTGTGGATGGATTAGGACCTCTGACGGTATTAAAATAAAGAACAGCTGCTGCCCTAACCACATTAGAATGGCTTTACTGCACTTTTTGATTACTATCAGCTAGGAAAACAGTATTTTTGTTGACTTCAGAGTGACAGTTTGCTGGAGGAAGAAGGGCAAAACTATGTTAGATTATTAGCAGATACTTGCTGATAAGAACTACTTAGTGGGACAAGCCAAAGACTTTTCTACAAATTACAGAAACGCAGCTTTTCCCTTTGAAAGCTGTAGCTCTTGCTTGTGTCAGCAGATACCAGGAGGGTTGACTTCTTGCTTTAATATGCAACGTGCCAGCATCAGTTTCAACTAGACACAAGGAAACTCCTGTAGAGTTCATGGTTGTGGTTTATTCCAAGTGTGACCTGGTGTCTTATCATCTTGGCTTTACACTGTTTTACAAAAACATGCTATGCCTTAGATTGCCAGACAAGGTAAAAGAAACAAACCTCCAAAAACCCCACAGGAGTAACACTGGTCAAGAATAGCAAGTTTCACCAGTTAGAATAAATCTTCCCATCCCAGAAAAGAACATATCCTGCTATCATCCTGGAAAAGAAAGGCTCAGTATTCTATGTACACGCAGTCAAACCCTCCAATATTTTCAAGCAGGATAATCAGAAGGAAAAAAAACACCATCACCAAAACTCTCCTATGAGCAGAAGTCCCTGCTTGACCTCCCTATTCCAGACAACATTGGTGGAGTTCAGAGGAAAGACACACCAGCCTCCCTCAGTGTTCCAGGCCAGATCAAACTTCCTCAGAGATCAAAAGGCATTTGAGCCCAGGAATTTAGTTCAACCTGTTACAGGAGACAGACAACTGCAAGGTGGAATCTTAATCTAAATTTGTACAGTGTTTAGGGATATCTAAATCAGACCTAACCACAGTTTATCCTACGGTAGCCATTGTGCCAGAGAAAGAAGTGATTCAGAGAATGGTTCTTTACTGACTCACACATAAGACTTTGCCATTCCCTGTGGCTCCCAGAGCCTGTTTTCTCATGCCACAACAGAAAGCCCTCATAAACCTTGGCATGGATTTACTAACACCATTGTTAAAATGTCTCACTATTCAACACTCTGTATTTTAGTAGAACTGATAAGAAAATTGTATTCCTATATTAAAAAAAAAAAAAGGAAATACCCTGAATGGTCCTTTCCCAGGAAAGATTTCCCATCCACCCTGGTTTTAGATAATGCATTCCCTCTAGACAGCAGAGTAGAACATGGCCACAGAAAGCCAACACTAGAAGAATTTTTCCATAGTTGCTCTTAAGGAAAAAAGTACGTTTCCAAATTTAAAAAGCAGACAGTAACTGCTGTCTTGTGTTCTGGAAAGAACATTAATCAGTTTATTTTTGTAATTTACAAACAACTAGTACAGTTAAATGCTTTGAAGCACTATTTTGAATTTCAGCTGCAAGGAATACAGGCCTACCTTTAACCCAGTTGGTCTTTTGCCAGGCACGTTCTCCCATCGAAACAAGGGCATTTGTGCTACCAAGCACCCCGTGCATGGATGGGAAAATAACTCCAAGTACTGTATAAATTAGTAGCATCCACATTACAGGCAGTGGCCTTTCAAGCCCAGAAATACTTAGTACTTACTTTTTGGTTGGTTGAGGGGTTTTTACTGTTTAAAAAGAAAATAATAATAACAAAAAAAAAAAAAAGACCAGCACATTTTCAGAGCACAAATTGGACATTGATTCAACTGAGAAATATTTGGAGCTTGGCAATTCCTGAATGGCACCAGGACAACTGTGGTCAGCTATACCTTCTACTTGCATGGGATGAAGTGGGAATATGCAGATTCAACATGGCCATGCTGTTACAAGTACCCGAACTCAGCATGCCCTTTGTGCTTCTTTGGTGGCAATCAAATCATAAAGCTTATGCAGCTTTCCAGAAAGACAGTAGAAATGCTGAAGCCTTTCAGTAACAGTCAGAACCACCTAAGAGAGAAGCTGGAAGGGATGCCTAAACTAGACTAACAATTCCTTACAGCTCCTTTAGAAATTCAGATCACCTCAGAGAAAATTACCATCAGACCCTATATACATACATAAGTGCAAGTTGTCTTGTTAACAGCTACAAGAGCAACCTTAAATAATCTCCTCATAAATATGCATTAATATTCTGAATATGTAAACTGCACCAATCAAAATTAGTTCATTTTCTTCCTCCAAAACAGAATGAATACTCAATAGGTCCCAAATGTCAGTGAAGGTTAACTTCCCTACTGCCCTTTCTCCAGTGAAACCTCAGCACCTCACTCCGTGGTTTGAGACATGGAGCTCCAAACACTCAGATGCTTTGGGGACCTTACTGCCAGTTATGTTTTGATGGCTCATATTCTACAAAATGTCCAACTTCATGAAGTTACTGCTTTTCTTCTCTTAGCTCCTCAACATAACTCACACCTGACCTGTGAGTAAAGCACAGAACAACAGCCCCACAAAGGAGCTGTTACACTACATCCCATGCCATGTGCCAGTACAGAGCTGACTGACAAGGCCTAGCAGCTGTACTATGAGAAATAAAGTGAGGTTTATGAATGACAAATACAGAGTCATAGAATGGTTGGGATTGGAAGGGATCTTAAAGATCATCTTGTTCCAACTGTTATGGGCACAGACACCTTCCACTATCCTAGGTTGCTCAGAGCCCCATCCAACCTGGCCTTGGACACTTCCAGGGATGGGGCAGCCACAGCTTCTCTGGACAACTTGTGCCAGGGTCTCACCACCCTTACAGTAAAGAATTTCTTCTTATTATCTAATCTCAACCGACCCTTATTCATTTAAGGCCATTTTAATGCTAAATATCAACAGCTCTTTTCAGTTGCAGAAAGAACTTCTATAATGAGTCTGAAAAAGTCAGGATCATCACTCTGGGAGTCAGATGGGATGTCAAATGCAGAGCATAGAAGGTCACAGGTGTTTTCATACAAAATGCTGTATTGCACCAAGATGATTTGTAGGAAAAGTATTTGAAATCAGTTACAGAAAAAAACCCCAATGCAATGGAAAAAGAACTTTAGACCGTGTATTTCTCAGCATAAGATCAGCTTCTTATAGCTTTATTTTAGTGCTTCCATAATCATGCAAAAAAGCAGCACTTAGCTGTCTGCAAACCACCACCCAGGGAAGAGTGCAAAACAGGATTCCCAGAGGGCGGCCATGATTCATGAAGGACGCTGCTCCTACAGCTTTTCATTGCAAGCTCTCTGTATTTTCATTTTATTAGATGCGTAGAGTATAGTAAAGAAACGCTTCCATTTTTACGGAATGCCAGGAAATAACATTCATCTCGTTTATAAAGCCGGACAAAGCAAAGCAGGTGGAGATTCCACAGCACAAGACACAGTCTGCTTCAAGTGGCAGTTTCTGATAATGTTATCATATCAACCACCAACAACCTTAAAAGGTAGAAAAACAGAAAGTAAAACAAAGCAACAGCAAGTGTACCAGGAATGCAGAATGAAGCCTGCATTCCTTTCCAGCCTTGGAGCGTGACTTCATCTTTGCTAGGGTCACCTTCCACTGAGTCCAGGCTTGAACACTAATATTAGACTAAAAAGAAGTGTGCCACCCTCTAAATATAATGATGACTCAACACCTAGAGGCTTCAGTGATGTAATATGACCAGAGAGATTCTGACTTCACAATCTAGATGTTTAAAAATGAAGTCAAAAGGAAGTGATCTTCCCCTGCAGACACAAAGCCTGCCTAGAGCCTCCCAGAGCATCTTCTTGAATTAGCCTGTAGGAAAAGGGAACCAAAGAAACATTTCACACATGGCAGCAGACACACTGGCTCCACTTTGTTTAAAAGGAACACTGAACAGACACATTTCAATTATCTGCTTCAGAGTCAGCATCAGCAGAAAGTTTCAGTTCCAGAATTGACGTATTAAAGTTAAAGACAACACAGCAGACCACTGAGCAGTCCAGTGCCTTTTACTGCACCTTAAAAATAAAAATAGCAGCACGAAGATGTGCTTTGTTGAGAAAGCTGAATGCAAGTACAAAGGAAAAAAGCCTTTCCAAGTAAAGCTGCATAACTCTCTTTAAGTATCACCCTTGGACAAATAGTCCAGCACTCACCTGAAATAGCCTTGAATATTTTCAAGGTCCAAGTGCAACAATATACCTTTAAAAAAAAAAGTCAAAGGAAGTGTAACTGAGGGTGAGCAGTAAGAGCAAGCAGTCATCCAATATATGTAAATAAAGTTGTAATGTGAAAATATCCCTCGTGAAAATAGTAACTGTTTTCATAGTAAAGTCCTTCTATTAAAGTAGGATTATCTTTTCCATTGGCTTGTTAGTTTGACTTTTCTCCTTCCTTCCCCACCCTGCCTCCATTAAGGACATGGTTCAGGAAATGCATTTTTAATCACCTCTATTCCCCAGTCTTATCTTCACATACTGACCCTCTTCATCAGAAGAATTAGGATACACTTCAAAAAATCAGACTGGTAGAGGTTGTGAAAGGACCTCTGGAGGTCATCTTGTCCAATATACCCACAGCTCAAGCTGGGACAGTTAAGAGTCCAGACAGTTTTGGAGTATCTCCGCGGAGAGAGACAAAGACTGTACCACCTCCCTGGGCACTCTGTGCCAATGCTCAGTCACAGTCATGGCAAAAAAGTGTTTCCTGCTGTTCAGAGGGAACCTCCTGTCTTTCAGTTGATGCCCATGACCTCTAGTCCTGGCACCTGACACCCCTGAAAAGAGCCTGAATCAGCCTTCTTTGGACAGTGTCTTCAGGTCTACACACCCTTAAGATCCACCTGGGCCTTCTCTTCTCCAACTCAACAGGCACAGCTCTCTCAGCGTTTCTTCACAGCAGACAGGTCCAGTCCCTTCATCTCAGGGGCCTCTTTCCATTAAGTCCTGCTCTTCCTTGGACTGAGAAGTCCAGAACTGGACACATGTTTGATCACTGTATCTTCTTCATGCAGAAATAGTATCTCCTATTGGTTTAAATTATATTGGCAAGAAAAAACACTTAATGGACTTTGGCTATCACTGCCTAGGCAGCTTAACCACAACTAAAATGCTCAGAAACTGATGAATCATTTTTAATGTGAAATAAAACTATCAAGTTTAACCGGTGCTCCTTCCAATCTGAGACAAAGAATGGAGAAAAAAGGGAGCATACAGGCTGTAAACAGCTTGAGGAAACACATCCTTCCCTCACAGAAGCACATTCTAATAATGACAGCTTTGCTTAAGCACCTCCTGAGGCACTACAGGATCTGAAGAAACCATCTTAAAAGACAAAGATGCTTCACTTTGACAGTGTGTTTACCAGTCTCAGCCTGAAGGAAGTTCGTTGCAGAACAGAAAAGATGGTTTTACAGAACAGTGATACACACATAAGAAAAGCACAACAAAAGAGTTACTATCCAGAAAGTTTAAGGGTTATGGGTAGCAATTAACTGCTGAAACACACCCTTAGGACTTATTAGAGTCATGCCCTTTGGCTCACCAACACAATTGCTTTATCAGGAAAGCTAAAAAGAGCAGCACCTCCCATTCAGTCACACCATCAGCCAAAAATAAGCCTCAGTTTGCCCTATCTTGCCCACGTAAGTAGCCCCATCAGTTTTTCCAAGAGATGTGACAAATCCCAGGGTTTAGGAGCAATTTTATTTTTAGCTT
>JAOXXN010000446.1:112673560-112686235 GCA_026770055.1 Myrmophylax atrothorax | reverse complement strand
TATTAGCTGAGCTGGGGCGGGGGCGGGGAGGGTGGAAATGGCACTAGTGAAGTTCCCAGGGAGAACAGGAATAGTAAATGGAAGCGGAAAGGGAAGGGAAGTTAAAAGGGAAGATGAAATATGGCCTCTAGTCTAGATTGATGCCCTTGGGCTGCCACCTTGGGAAGAAACCTAATGTTCTATGAATTTATTATGTAAATCTGTTTGCAGAAGAAGCCTGTGCTAGAAATGTCCTGCTCACAGGCAGCCCATGAAGACATCCAGTGGCACAACACACTCCCAGGCTCTGAGATGCTCAGAGTCCAGCAGGCAGGACAGCCCCGGCTCCCACTCTTTGCCCAGCTCCCACCTTCAACTGCTGTACAAAGATGCCACTGCTGGCACATCTCTGTGTGGAGGGATAAATGTACCTTGTCAGGTACAGATCCATGCTGGCAGGTGCGGCAGCTCAGGGCAGATGTTTTAGTGATTGCAACAAATCCCTTGGATTTGTCTTGGCTTGTGGGTCTGTAGAGATCTCATTTCCTACACACACATATGCCTGCATGTGCAAACTGTGCATGTCCACAAAACCTCTGAACCAAGCTGCGAGGCCAAGGTCTGCAAGAAAAATTCAGCTGAATATGTTGTTTAACACTCAAAAGACAGATGTTTATTATTTTAAGGAAAAAACAGATAATTGGGATGAAACTGGCTTTTAACAAAGTGGTGCTTGATTTCAGTTCATGGTAAGCAAAGACCAGTTGCCAGGTTTTCAGATAGTAGAACATTCCTTGGCTTATTTTTTCAGAAAAAAAAAAGGAATTTCAAACCTCAGCTTTAATGCCTGAAAACACCCCTATAATCATCCTTTTTTTATCTGTGTATTATCCCAGTTCTATAAACAAGCCTAAAATAGTAAATGATAGTACCAAGATTTGTACAGAAGAGCATCAAAGGCAGTATCTTCAGCTGGAATAAATTACTTAAAGAGCAGAATTCTTGAAGTACCTTGCACTGCTTATCTATTCATTTTAACCTGGGAATCACTCGAGGAGCCATGTCACGATACTGGAAAGCCCTTGATTTTCTTCTGGTATTAAGCAAACAGGACACACTTAATGCTTTTCTGAGCAATGATGGTTTTCAGAATAAAGGCCAGATAAAAGGCCAATGCCTTGAAATTGCCTCTGGATCTGTGTCAACAGTAACAAAGACTGACATTATGAACCCAGTGAAACTTTTGTGTTCAATTCAAAAGGGTTGAGTCCACAATTGAGACCTTTGACATGAGAAAGTGTGACAGAGCCACAGCTTGGGTCGTGATTTACCAATGCAAGACTCCACAGCTAGAGGAGTCTGGGCATGCAGTACTGAGGGACTACATCCACAGAGCCTCACTTGGCTCTTATTTGGGTCAGATCTTCACAGAAATCACTGGTCATTGTCTCTGAGCAAGGACCCAGGAAAAAGGGAATGCCAAGTCTTTCCATTCCCTGATTATGCTTTGTACAGATCATGATCCTCCTTAGCTTTAGGCTTCTCTGCCCAGCTGTGATTACTTAATCTGAGTATTATACCCTCAGAAAAGATGTTTTCTGCCATTGTAGGCTACCTAAAATTTGCTTTATGGAACCAGAATGCCCGCATAGTGAATGTAGATCTTCAGACTTTCCTGATTTATGTTCTGCAGTTTCCTGAGAAGTAAACGGATGCCTTTCCTTCCTCTCTCCACCCTAGGAATGCACACACCTCAGATCAAAAGCTTCTGTTTCAGAAAAATGGACAATTTTGTTGTCAGGACTATTAATATAGAAGTGCAATTTCAGTGCTTGGTAAAACAACTCAGTTTTCTGATCTGGATTTTTACCTCATTTCAGGTGGGAATCTGCTCATTTTCACTTCAGTCTACTGCAAAAAGGCACAGCAAGCTCCAAGGGCCCATCCATTATGGAAATTGGGTGTCCTCAGGCCTTGGTCAAGTCACTTTTGAGCATTCCCTTTCTTAAGCTCACCAGATGGACTCCAGAGCTGGGCAGGCTTAGCAGCATTTCCATCAACTTTCTGATTCAGCTCTGATCTCCCTCAAATTTATCAGCAGCCATTTGGAATCGCAGCTGAGGCACTTACAGTGCTATCAGTGGGGATGTAGTATCTCTGCTCCTGCACTGAAGCCCTTGTTTTCATATCCAAAATCCATGTTTTCCCCTCCAGGCATATAATCCCAGTGGACCTTGGACCCAATTGTTTGCTCATTTGCTATCACTCCTTCCTCACTTGTCTTTTTCAAAACTGCACACTTAAAAAGATAATGTATGAAGTTTCTAAAGCAGTAAAAGCCTTGTGCAGCTTAGGAAAGTCAGACTATAGGTGTAGTTCCTACTCCCAGGTAGCTGCTACTCAGCCTTCTAGGTAATGCTTCTCTGTAGTTGTTGGTTTTATGAAAGGTTGTTGTATTTTTACTCTACAAGAAACTTGTTAATAGTCTTTAAATTCCAAGCTTTGCATTAAAAACGAAGTATTTCTGGAGAGTGTGGGGTACAGCTGTTTCATTGTCCTCTTAAAAAGTGTGACTTAGGAGATGTAAAATATTTCTCCTTGATATTTGGACTGTAACTCTACTAGTAATGTAATTTATCAGGAGCACACATCAGGAAAGCACAGAGCTTATCCAGAGCATTCAAGACATCCGTTTCTATCCATAACCAGGTTTGAGTGCTCTGATGAGTGGGAGCAATATTTACATCTTTTAAGCCATATACACTTTGCAGAACTGGATAATTGTCATTATTACCCCAATGTATAAGTGAGGGAACTGAGGGATGAACTGATTCACCCAAAGAGCAGAGTGAGTCAATAGGAGAGCTGGGAATAGAGGGCAGAATTCCCTGCCTTATCCATTGGAGTCCTCAGATAATATCATTTTATAAATGCTCTATCTTTGTAAAGACTTCAGTGCTATAATTATCCTCCCAGGACTCTCATGGAAACAAGATATTTATAACTCCATTAAGCCTTTCCTAGCAATTTTGTGATCAAAGTGAGGAAAACAAATAATGCTGTGACAATCAGTCACATGTGCAATGTCATTCAGAATGGCCACATGATGAAAGGCTCTCCTTGGTTGTTGCAATTAAGTGCTTGCTATCTTTTGAATGCCCTTCTTGTGTCTAATTCCCCTTCCACCACATACCAGCGGAGAGGAAATATTTTTCTGCCATGTGATGAGCCACACATTTAGAATGTACCAAGTAACTGGGAAAGATGCTTGCTGCCAACAAAGCCCACTGGTTTGTGCTATAAATGCTGCCTAAAATCCGTTAAGGTTGGCCAGTTTCACCTAAAATGAGCAAAGCCACCTCAGTGTTTCCACCAACCCTTGTATGTCTTTAAAACTACAGCACAGATGCCAAGACTAACTGTAAACAACACATTAGGGACTGAGGCATTTGGACCCCGGTTCACCAAAGCATTTAAGCCTGTGCTTAGATCTAAATCCATTCTTATTCCACAAATCCATTTTAAGTGTTTGTTTAAAGCAAAACACATGCTTAAGTCAAGTTTTGCTTGGCATGGTGCTTAAGCCCAGCACAGAGCGAGGGCCTTAGAATTAATTTCTTTTAGGCAGGAAGTAATTATTTTTAGCTCACCTCTCAATGGCCACAGCCCTATCTCTTAGTCCACAGACATCTGTTTGGAGGAGGTATACATGCTAAGCCTGAACTTCTGGGTTCTGTGACAATCAGTGGCACAGAAAAGAGAAAGAGACCACTTGAAATACTTGACTGCTCATTGCGGGTGAGAGAAGCCTTCAGGGAGGTTCATTAGAGGGAAGACATGAAAGAAGTTGTGATTGTTCTGGGAGGTGGTTGCTGATACACGTGATCTTTTCACTGCAATGATTGGAAAAGGTTCACTTGCAGTAGGCCAACAATTTTAATTCCAAATGTTTTCATGAATTTCATATTTCTGAAGGAAATTTATGATTTCAGGGAAAATATTCTTTCTTCAAAACTATCAAAAAAGGTTTGGCTGCAACATGGTAGTTTCCTCTTTTTTTTGCTTTTTGAAACTTTTCATTAATGTACAATAAGTCCAAGTTATTAAAGGAAGTTTGATTTAACAGAGTTTTATTGCTCATTTCTCATTATTCTAGTTTTCCTGTCTTTAAGAGAAGTCCTACCATTGTTTCACTGGCTTAGATACTGGAATTATTGGTCAGGTAGATCTGGCCTATGGCATGTCTGGAGGAGGAGGAACAATTGCATTCCCTTTAACAGCCATACTTCATACAGAAGGTAGAAATACAAAGATAGGTCAAAATACATTATTATTTTTCTCTGTGGGCTTAAAAATCTCCTGCTTTGTACACTTTTGGAAGTGCCATGTATAAAATCTGGTTCTGACTCCTCCTACTGATATGTAGAACAGCTTTCTAACCAATCCCCCACTGAATTTCAGCACTGCTGTATTTAAAAGCAGATTGGACAAGTTCTTGAAGAATAATTTGGATAATGTTAATCCACTCCTTCACAGAGTATTGTGATGACCTTTTAATTCCCATTTAACCCTGTCCCATGGGAAAGTTCTTCCCTCCCCCAGAGGTGTCTGAATTATTTCCAGGCAGGAGGCTCCATTTAGCTCTATCACTTGACTACCACATTGCTTTACTAATCCCCTCCCTTGTTTTTTATCACCTAGGAAAGTACAGTGAGTGCCTGGAGCCATCATCCACCACAGGGCAGTGATGGGATCCCAGAGACAAGCCCACTCTTCTTTACCTGCTTTTTGGTATGTCTCTGCCATGAACAGCTACTTCTTTCTTACCAAATGCCTACATTCCTAGTAAAAATAGGTCCTGCAATTCAGAACAAATATTTTCATGTCTGATTCTCGACTGCTTATGGAGTTGCTAAATCCTGTAGGTTCACAGAGCTGAGGCTGCTGCAGTTCCACACCCCTGAGCCCAGCCTGCAGTGAGGCTGCACATGGATTCCCAGCAGGCACATCCACAAACACAAGTGTAAAACGTGTGTATGCACTGATGACTGCACTGGCCAACTCAGACAGAAACACTTAGCACTCACACAAGCAGCACCAATGGCCTCATCCTACTCTCTGTTCTGGCACATCAGGGTGAAGGTCTGCAAGTGCAAAATAGATAGAAAAATCATCATAGAATGACAGAGTGGCTTGGATTGGAAGGGACCTTAAAATTCATCTTGTTCCAACCCCCTGTCATGTGCAGGGCCACCTTCCACAACCCCAGGCTGCTCAGAGCCCAAACCAACCTGGTCTTGAACACTTCCAGGGATGGGGCAGCCACAGCTCCTCTGGGCAGCTGCACTCACACCCCACACCGAAATGTGCACATTCAGGGGAGCCCTTCACCCAGGACAGGAGCTGAAAACAGGGTGTAAGGAGACAGGACAGACTGTCCTGCCCAGATCAGGCACTTGGCACAGCCACACAAGCACTCAGCAGCCTGTGTATATGCATCAAACCACCTTTATCCCCATATTCATCTATTTTTTCATGTTTGTTCCTTCCCAACCCACCTGGATGCTTCCCTTTCCCCTCCTCTGGTTCTTCCCCTTAACATGCCATAAGAAATCTTGTGCAACCACAAGCTGCTCCTTTCCTGCACCCCACAATGTGTCCCATGCCCACAGGCAGTGTTCCCCCTCAGCCCAAACCATGGGAACTGCTCCTGTTGTGATTGCTGAGTGTCATCCTAGGCCGTGGCCAGCCCTAGGCAGTGCTAGGCAGGGAATTGCTCAGGGCCCTCACCTGCTTTTCCTTCCCTGTTCCTCTGTGTCTGGGGGGAATGTGTTTTTATCACATTCCCAGGCACTTCCCACAGGCTATTTTTGTGGGGTGGGGAAGGAAGAAAAACATATTTCTCAGCAGACACAAGATCACACCAAATCTGAAAATTTGCAGAACATACACCCAAAACATGAACGTGTTTAGGACAAACCGGAAACCACATGCAGTGAGTGATGTGCTTGTAAATCTTCACATTGTGCCTCCAGCTGCCTTTTATTCATTCCAAACAATTTGATGGTGTTCTTTCTTTAGGGACCTTTTACCTCTAAAGTCAAGTTTGCCATTACAGAATTTTGCTTTTTTGAGTTGTCTCTCTTGGGGGGAAAAAAAAAGGAAAACCAAATTCCAAAATCAAACAAACAAACAACCCCCCCAAAATCTCAGGCCCCAAAATCAATAAAAGAGAAAAATAAAAGCAATGCCCTTTTGGAAGAAAAATAGCTTTGCAAAACTGCAAGATACACAGAATCATAGAATCACAGAATGGTTTGGGTTGGAAAGGACCTTAAACACTATCTAATTTCAACCCCCTGCCATGGGCAGGAACACCTTCCACTAGACCAGGTTGCTTGATGCCCTGTCCCATCTGGCCTTACAGGATGTGAATATTTTCAAATTTTAAAATATACACTCCTGGGTAATATCACGCATGAAAACCAAGGGTATAGCTTTCAGTTATGGAAGAGACATTGAAACAACAGTTAAGAGAGCAACTCTTGCAGAGTTAACCATTATGAGCTAAATTAGAAGTTGGATGAATCATTTTCCAGCCATATAAATCATTGAAGTTGTTCCATCCATAATGAAGGTAAGCCAACCATGTAATGAATTATACAATGTGTTAGTTTCCTGTGCTTGTTATTCCCATCGTTTTTACTGTTGTTGAAAGTCT
Organism: Myrmophylax atrothorax; assembly: GCA_026770055.1. Lineage (NCBI taxonomy): Eukaryota > Metazoa > Chordata > Aves > Passeriformes > Thamnophilidae > Myrmophylax > Myrmophylax atrothorax. The sequence continues at coordinate 112,679,535 of JAOXXN010000446.1, read as the reverse complement.
GTCTGTGTGAGGTTTCTTTTTTTTTTGCAAATACTTTTAAAATGATGAATAATCCTAACTTAAAAGACTAAAAATACATGCCAGCTATTATTGTATATGAAATCTGACAGCAGTGAAAGTGTTATCTGAACTTACTTGACAGCTCCTTCAAACAAGTTTTACTAGGTATGCTTTATAGGATTGAATATTCTTAGATTCATGCAATTGGTCCTATAAGTCATGTGAAAGGGAAAGCAAAAGTGTTCTAGATATTCGACAACCAGTCTTTTCTTGCAATCACTTTTTATTGGAAGCTGAACATCGTAGTCAAAGTTTCATTGCATATTCACGCAAGGACCAATTCTGAATCCTGTGGATGAAATAAAACTCAGCAGAAATTTTATGGTCTCCACTGGAACAAGACCTCAAGTTCTTGCAATTTTGTCGTTACAAATGCACTTTATTTGCAGAAAGCTGGCACCTATTGCAGGCAGAGCAGGCCAGATCTTCACTTACCCACACAGGCAGTGACACAGAAGTCATGACAGTGTATCAAGCTGTGGGTCTGATCCGGTGGTCTGTCCTGGATTTTGTGCACACCAACACCAGGGAGATGTACAGTGTTACCATACTGATCTCTTAGCATGAAGCACCACTTTGGCCTTGGTTTAAAGCAACCTGCAGGAGGCAGTGACCTGGTCCCAGGGAGGGCTTTTTCCGCTGGTTCTAGCATAACTTCCGTGCAGGATTTCCAAACATTACAGCTTTTTGTCCTGAATGTTTAGTTGGCAAGTTTAGCATATCAGATTTGCAAATTCTGTGAATAACTGACCCCCAAATTATGAATGCAGCAAGACAGCTTGGATTTTAAACACTAGGAGGTGGGCAACCAGATGCAGAGCACAGGTATGACTATTCTGGTATGGCACAGCACAACGCTGAGTATGTACAGCACTGAAAGTTGAAATTAAGAACTCTTCATGCAGAGAACCTCTCTGAAGATGTAGGATAGGGAAGTAGCTCAGTGGTCCATCCACCCACAGGGGGCTGGCAAAGGAAGGTTAGTGCTGGGCAGCTTTCATTGCCGGCATTTATACTGGACCCGGAATGGTGCCATGGGTTGCTGCGTCCCCACCAAATGTAATGGGCTCTGAATAAAGAAGAAATTCAGTAAAAACACTTAAGTTAGCTCAGTTAATGGGTTTATTGTCATGCTTTAATATTAAGATATAGACATATTCTTGAGTCTTCGGTCTTAGAGAACCAAGACCAAATACCAAGAGTATTTCTTAGCTTTGTCAAAGCCATTGAGGAGGGCCTTTATGAGTACTTTTTATTCCAGTCACTCTGCCAGGGTGACACATGAGCTCTTAAGAAACTGTCACAGTTTTGAATATTTTCAAAATATGTGCCATTCTCCCTTAATGGTAAAACCTCTCAGTGTCACAGTTGTTCCTTCAGTCTTATCCTAATCATTTACCTTCCAGCACTGAATACGGAGTGGAAGAGCACTGTGACTGCTGTACTGGATTCCATATTTTTAGAATACTAATGATCCAGTTCCATATTCACTGTTTTAGTCAGAAAGCAATTACCACATTTCCAGTGTTTAGGCAATGATGAGACAAAACACTCTTGTTATATGGACAGTGCAGCCCCACTAACTGGAATTACTGAAGTTTCTCTGGGTTTTCTGAGTTAAAACAAAGATTGAATTATGCATTAAATGTATGATAACATCCCTCTCAAAATTTCACTTCATTATACATAGCCACAGTTGAGCATGACTGTTCAGCTGAGCCTAATGAATGAAGGATATAAAGATGGGGAATGCTGTATGATTGCATGGAACCCTTACCTCCTTTGGTACTGCATCCAACAGCACAAATTCGTACTTGTATAGGAACAACACAACAAACAACTGGATTTCCATGATTGCAAACCACCTGCAAGAAAAGGAAGGAAAACATTTGCCATCCAGCCTGACCACCAGACGTGTTGTGATCAGGTAACAAACACGGTGTCTTTGACACATTTCATACTCCATGCTTTAGTCCTGCCTGAAAGTTTATCTTCCACAGAGAAATCTGCTGTAGCCTTGTTCAGCTTTGTTACTCAGCAAAGAACACGAATGTAGTGGCTGCCCCTTCTTTCCGGTGAAATGTTAGACTGACAGTATTCCTCTGACACCCTATTTTAAACCAGCCCCTTATCACTATGGATTTTCCGACTGTATAAACATTTATGTTCTCCTAACGCTTGCTGACTTGAAATAACTTCCTAAGAGTGAGAAGGCAGTCAAACACAGAAAAGGCCATATGACTAATCATGCTATATAAAGTTATATAATACAGCTGGGAGCCTGATGACATCAGAGAGCAGTGGCAGTGGGAGTTATTGTTTAATGCATCAGCATTAGGATGCAGTAGGACACCCAAGGGCATGGTTTCTCTTTTCTGTAACACTCTCAGAAAGGTCTTTCTTAGTCAGGCCAGAGAAGATTTCGGATAACTGCAGGTGAATTCCTCCAAGCTACTGTTTTTCAATGTTGATATGTACAAGAGCTTTCTGCATTCACCATACACCTATGCCAGGTCATGGGATTACTCACTTGCAGAGTTTAGACATAAGTCTTAACTACCCAGTTCAAATAGTAATACTACCTTCCTCTTCTACAGTTTTTTTTCCACTATCTGAGAGAGTCTGGAAAACCTGGATAAAACATCTATTGGGGAATTCACAGGGGAGGGGGCCACATGGCTGTGCATGGCGTCAGCCTAGAGCTGGCCTGGCAGGTGTGAAGAGAAGCTAATAAGCTCCATGAGACCCAGGCTAACTCCTGTAGAGCCACCAGGATCTGCACATGGAGCTGCCCTGTCCTCTGGAGTGGGAGAATGCTTGTTTGTCTTAGCACAGCTTCAGAACCAAATTATCTCTTTGATTTTACATTGGAATTACCTTGCAACAGGAAGCTTTTGGTGACATGGAGCTCAGGGGACAGCAGGGCAGAGATATTTCAATGGATATTACCCCAGGTCAGTTGGGATGTACTCGCCCAAACTCTATACCTGCATCTCGCTGCAACAGTGAGATCCCTCCAGTCCAAGCCCTGTTGGCACAGTGGGGCCCTGGACTCTTCGTGCTCGAGGTCCTGCTCTGATCCCCCTCACTGATCTGGCAGGGGTGTACCATGATGCAACCTAACACCCAAATGCATCTAGATTTCCCAGAAAGTGGAATTGCAGCGTGGACAAAGTCCTTGAAACATCAGCACAGCTGGATGTGGGCTGCCCAGCCCTGACACCTCTGTATCCTCTGCAGCCTGTCCCATGGATATAATCAGTAACTGACCACAGCCCTTCCCACCACCAGATCCCAAAGTGCTTTTCCCAACAGGCTGCTGTGGTTACTCTGCTCTGCACACAGAGATGCTGAGATACAAGGATAATAAGCAACACATGTGTTTGAGGGTGGCCAGAGGGACAGCACAGGAGTGAAAGGCCAGACTGCAGCATCCCAGTATGTCCTCCTCTCCCACAGCTCATTGCACTGAGAAGAAACCATGAGCTTTCCTGCAGCTAAATACTAAAGCCCCTTAGTTTCCACCTGTCTTTAATGTTCATGACTGATTCCTAGAGCAGTTTTCCTTTAAAAACCCTCAGTCACTGATGCCTTCCCATTTCATTTAGTGACAAGGGGACTGGACCAAGATGCGCTTTCTGAAATTTTGCCCCAGTATACTAACAGGTATTTGTGTGGTGCTGGAACCCAGAGTCCCAGCTGCGGATTAAGATCTTGCAGTAAATGGAGTCTGGGAAGGAAATCACAGCCCTTGTACTGGGTTTACATTGTCAGCACAAGACAGAGCTGTACAAGATGACCACAGTCACACAGGCAATAATCACCTGGTTAGACCAAAGCAGTCAAACTCACATGACATTTTAATTTTAGGTAAAAAAGATGGTACAGAAATGGCTTTGTAAGAGCTCTTTCCACGTCAGCTTGCTAGAATATGTGACAAGTAAGTTATTTACTTGATTTCAGTTTGATTAAATTAGCTTTTAATTTCATGCTGAAATTTTGCAATGGAGAAATTAAATGTTTCATATATTTAATTTATAAATCTCACTACTAGATTAAAGGAAAATGCATCTTAAACTTGAAATATCATTGTTTCATTCAACCACATCAAGGAAATCTGCAATCTGAAATCTAGATACAACCCTTGATTTAATTTTGTTTTTTTTCAAGACCACTGTATTATTCTTTTGCAATTATTGCTGAAAAACTTGAAGTTGTGTTAACATGTAGACTGCCAAATGGTTTGAAAGAGTTTTTTGTCTGTCAGCAAGAAAACTAGTCTCCACCTGTTGTCTATGTAGAAATAATTTTCTTCCTAACCACAAACTTATTTTAAAGATGTTATCAGAGTCCAGGGAACAGCTCGAACAAATAGGTCAGGATTATACAAACAAGCTGCTTTCAGAAACATTGTTTTGCAGCTTTCCTTGTACCTGCAGATGCCTCTTGTGAATTCTGCTGTCAACCTTGCTGAGAATGAGGCTGTGCTCATATTTAGCTCAGGAACATGGTACAAGCCATGGAGGTACAGCAGTGAGTGAGCACTTTCCTCTGGCAAGCCTAAATAGTGAATGCAGCTTTATTAATTTTGCTCATGTCTTTAATGCCTTCACAAAGTTTATCTGAGACTCACGTCCAGCCTGCTACAGGGAGCAGATTCCAGAATGCAGATCCTCCTCAAATCCCTCCAGATTCCTTGCCCAACATGGGATTTGAGATAAAATAACTAGTTTTAAGGATTCTTGGTTATTTGTTTCTTAGAGAAGACCAAGTTTTGAAGGCAGAGGATTGAGCATAGAGATGTTTGAACACAGAAACAAGGAGCAGCTGGCTCCCTGGGACTTGTTCCAGGAAGAGGGACAGGAGAGAAAACAGCAGAAGGAATGCAGGAAGCATCAAGGCTGGCATTGCTGCAGGAGTGAAGTGAGACAGGATCTGCAATTAAAGCCATTACACAATTGTGTGGGCCTTAATGCAAAGACAAGATTCAAACAGAGAGGGGCCAGTCAAGATATTTCAAGATCAGCAAAGATGTCAATGGCATTGTAGAGGATGGAAAGAGAGTCTCAGAGCAGAGAAATGCTCTTTAGGTTTGTTTAGAACTTGTTTATGGCAACCTAAATGCCCTCTGTCTCTGTCTGGCAAGTTTGGAAATTGGACAACTCCCCCTCGATGAAAAGATGCCTCAGCAGAGGCAGAGGTGGGCTGACTTTCCTTTCAGGAGGTGGAGGGCAATATCCCTTGATACACTTGTCTCACATTTTGCTTTTACATTGTGACTTAACCTATCTTTTCCAGGAATGAAACCACTTTCAAATCAGTTTAAATAAGGTCTGGATGATGCCAAACCTTAGGAGACTGACAAAGAGCAAAGCAAACACTTTATCTCCAAGTGTAAGAGGAGCCCAGCTAAAGAGAGTTGTTCTCTGCAGGGTTTGGGAATAAATAAACCCCAGCTGTTTCACTGACCTTCCTGGACACTGATGCTTCCCTCCTCCAAATGCCACAAAGCTGTCCAAGAAAGCATTCTTCTCTAAATTTGCCTCTTTCCAGCGATCCTGTGGGAAGAAACTTTTTTTTCCAAATCAGCCTTATATAAATAAAGCTTAACTTTATTTCTCCAGGCTAAAAATTACCTTGGACAGCTAATCCTCAATACAAAGTTGCACTAATGCCATTTTTTTCTCCTTTTCAACCTGTTAGTGTTAAAGTCTGGATTCGAAAGTCAGCGCTGACTCAGGGAAAGAAATGAGGGTTCCATCTGAAACATATTTAGGTACCTCAAAATGCTGATGAGGTTTTCAAAAATCACCCCTAAAGCATTCTTCCTATACCTCCTGTTATGGGTTCACCTAGGTGGGCCTAAATTTAGGTTTTAAAGTTCAGACTAGGCCTGGGATTGTCAGCTGACTTGA
>JAOXXN010000446.1:112640441-112651227 GCA_026770055.1 Myrmophylax atrothorax | reverse complement strand
AGACAACCTTTGTCAAACTGGCTCAGGAAGGAAACAAAAAAATGCTGTCTCAAAAACTGAAATAAATGAGTAGGAAGGGTCCTCCCTGCTGATGCTGTCTCTCTCAGGATTTGGGGATATATGAGACTGTACCCAGAGGTAAACAGCTAAGGGATGATGGTGAAATCCCGATCCTGGGAGGTTTTCAGGTGACAAAACAAGACCTTAGGCAACCTGATGTAACTCTGAAGCTCTCCCTGCTTGAAGCAGAGGATTGTAGGATGACTGTAGGTGACCTCTAGAGGTCGTCTCCAGCTTACATTGTGAATCAACAATATATAGCTTGCTATATAGTGGCTAAGCCCAGAGAATACTATGGAGGGAGGCACAAAGTGCCATGGCAAACTGCATGAACTGTCCAGAAAAAAGCTCTGAACCACTCGTACCTTCCATGCAGCCATGCCTCCTTCCCATTTTCAGCCAGGGTTTTGTCAGTGGTTTGTTTTATCACTGCATGAATTCTAATGAATTTTAACCTAAAGAAGGATGCAATTTAATACTGATTACTGGTGAGCAATGAGATAAATTCATCCGACTTCAGCTGAATATTTAATGTCCAATGCTTCCTTCATTTGTCTGAATCATTGAGACAGGAACCACACACCAAAATGTCAGGCAGTCAGACAGGTGTGTGGGAAGGTGTCCTGCAGTAATTTTCTGTGACCTAAAAAATCCTCAAATTCTCAGCATGAGGATTACTGACTAATGGCTAATGATTAACTTTGGAATTCAGCTGAGACTTAAAGGAAAAGCCTCTCTTGAACAGCATACACATTACCCCTTTTTCTAAAAAATGAGGAGGATATAAACATGTCTACATTAATTTAAGAGAAGTTAGGACTTGCATGCAGCTAACAGGACTGCAGCACTCAGCCAGGAAAAGCTTTAAACTTTTCACTTCTGGGGCTCTTGGCAGTGATCAGCTTCTGCCATCCCAGGTTTGCATGTCCCTTGCTCAAACTGCACTGCTCCGTGCCTAATCTGCAGGAGATGCACATTGCTGAAGGCACTCCATCCCCCCGGCTCAGCAAGTGGCTGCTGCTGATGCAGCTCTTATTAAACCAGGTCTGGATCGCTTCATCCCTCCAGGATGCCTGTGCAGCTGTTTGTCACGGGAATGCAGTCTGGGGCTCCCGAGGCACTGCTGTCAATGACAGCACCCCGTGAAGCAAACAGACCCCACACACGTGCTCGTGATCTTGAGCTCTCATTAATGATTACTCTTTTTAATGCAGACAATGGACAAAAGTGCGCCTGTACCCGCACTGCCTGTTTCCTGGCACAGGGCAGCGCTGGTGACAGACTACATTTCCCAGGAGCCTGTTGAACAGGATTCCCTTGTGTCACTGCAGAAGGACCTTGCAGCTCTGCAGGAGCCACTGGGGCTGCTGCAGTTCCTGGTGCTGGCGCTGGAGGAAACATGACCTTCAGCAACTTGTCTCCTAAACGACCCAGAACTGAGCTGTGCTAGGGTCTGCTCTCGCTCCCGACAAACCCTGGCAGGGTGGCTGGTGAGCCTCGGTTCATGTGAGATGCTAGATGTCATCTGCAGAAGAAAAGAGCTTACCTTTTCCAGAGAGATGGCCCCGAGCCAGCAAATTCGCTCTGTCAGCCTGTGCAGCGGCTGTGGCAGAACTAGGTACAACTCACCCTGATTTTCCGAGAGGGAAGGGGGTCAAAATTTATTTACGGGGGGGCAGGGGAAACATCAGTCCCCGGATGCCTCATTCCTCAGTGTTCAGCTCCAACAAATGTGTGCATTTCACTGTGCTCATCTTGCCTTTTCTGTAATCTAAGTCTTACAAGTGTTTTATGTCACCTGAGCGTGGCTGGAGGGAGGGTTTTTCAGGATGAAGTCTTTGCCGAAGGACTGCAATCATTAACACAGAGGAGTTGTGCCTGGCTTAAGCTTTGCAGTTGCTGAGTTTCCAGAAAAAAAACAAAGAGGCAGGGAGATCTGTTGCCTAAGTTACTAGCAAGGGCTGATTCCTTCAGGAAATTGCTTTTCATAGTTAATGAAGGTTAATCAAAGAAAAATTGACTCATGTTACTGGTTACAGTGGAGATGGCTTTAAAAATAGAGATGAAAAATTGCTTGCTGAAACCTGGGATAGAAGCACATTGGCATCTGCATGTTACTGCTTTGTGATCAAGTAGCTTATCTGGAATATTTTTCAGCATGTTCTATGTCATTTCTACAAGCTCTCACAGGCAAATCTGTTACATTGCACTAAATGATTTGTAACTTCTTAATCTTTGCTAATCTTTAAACATGAATACCGCACAATGCACAAATAGACTGTAAATCTGCTGAAGCTTTGAGCATTAACTGCATTCCCCCGGCATCTGAATCCTGCTCTGGAAGGATCCTGGGGTGTCGCTGGGGTATCAACCTAAAGACAGTCCCTGGTCCTGGCCACTCCTGTCCGGAGACAGGCTGGGTAGGTCCATCACTCAGTGAGGCACTCCAGGTCTGAAACTGAAATGTGAGGCAGCAAATATGTATCCATACTGTTTCAGGAGCAGTCTTAGGAAGCTGAGGTCAAGTTGGACCTCCTTCCCTGGCCACCAGTTTTCAGTGAGAGAAGTAACAGGCTAGACATGATTTTGGTACCTTCATCAGAAAAAGAGTATGTTTTAGGGTGGTTTGTAGGATAGATTTGTAGACATGTTCCTGGGTGAGCCTGCATGTGCTTATGATGGCCACTGTGGGATTGTTCCGGAACTTAATGTGCTGCCACTATGCTGGGCAGAACTGGAGAGGCCACAGGATCGATTGAGGGATTTGACTGGTCTTTATTCAGGGGGAGTACCTGGAACAGGATTTTTAATCATGAGTCTCTTGGAAAGTACACGTATTGCATAACAAATCTGCAAAATGAAAGACTTGGTGTTTGATGGGAATGTAATTTGGTTACTCGTGCCCAGAGCCGCTTTTAACAGATCTGGATGTGAAATCTTCTCTCCTCCACGAATCTCCTGCACCCTCTTGGGTATAGTACCTGCTGCCTGCAGTGCGTGCTGTACAGCCCCTTTGGTGTCTGGCAGCTGGTTCAGGTGCAGATGTTCCCAGCATGGGAGGTCTCCCCACCACAGCATTCATATTCACATGTGTTCCCTGCCCTTCCTCTTCAGTGACGTTTCCCCTGGATCTCACGAAAACCCGGCTGCAGATCCAAGGTGAAGCTGCCATCCGCCGGGATGGAGCCGCAGTGGGCCAGGAGGCCCCATACCGTGGGATGCTGCGCACGGCAGCGGGCATCGTGCGGGAGGAGGGATTAGGGAAGCTCTGGCAAGGAGCCACACCGGCCGTCTACCGCCACATAGGTGATTATCTGCTCATGATGGGACAAGTGTGGGTCCTGCCCTCTGTGGCCAACAGCATTTTGGAGTGAGCTTGTCACACCTTCTTGTATTTTGCATATATCTGTGATGTACCTCCAGTGTAGCCTGCAATCCCACTTTGAAGTGTATATGAGGTTCTGGATCAATATTGCCTTTTCCTTCCCTTTCCCAGTCCTTATTCTGGGTTTTGGGAAAACAACATACGATTTCCCTGTCATCTTTGCAGAACAGCCTTGTGCAGGAAGCACAAACAGGCACCCAGAACCCTCAAAATATCTCATATTGGAAGGAAGTGGGGATGGGCTGGGAAAAAAAGATAAGGTTGCAAGGACTAGAGAAGAATACAAGTGCTAGAAGAAATGCATTAGTGGGTTGTCCACAGGTAACAGCTTTCTGTGCTTTACTTGGAAATAACAGCGACAGGAACAAACCTCAGAAGCACTTATGGGAGGTTTTGTACTTGGCATCAGCTAAGGGGGAAGCAATGCAGTCTCATCTCCTTAGGATGCAGGCCCATGGCTCAGCCAGAACGATTCTCTGATGCTAAAATGTTCTGGCTCTAGCACTGACACCAGATGACCCCCTCACCTTCCCCATTCTGATCACAAATGTGAGAGCAGTGACCAGCTGACCCACATGAGCTCTAGAGTTTCTTAAACCAATCTCTTGATGTCTCTCTCACAGTGTGGCCTCCAGAAATGGCAGACCCAAGAACTGTCTCCTGCTTTTGTTTCCCACAGTGTACTCTGGTGTTCGCATGGTTGCTTACGAGCATCTCCGTGATTCCGTGCTTCGCAGGGCTGAGGATAAAACCTTTCCTCTCTGGTAATGTTGCAGATTTATGCATATTTATTGCTTGTTTGGGGGTTGTCCTCACTGAAGAAGTCATGTAGCCAAATCTTAGGCCCAAAACGTACCTGGTTTTAGGATAGGATTTATAAAATCTAACACAAAACATTTGCCATGCCTGGTGCTTCAGGAAGGGAGAACTATGGATAGTAGTGAAATTTCTGGTTTTACTAAAATAAATAGAATCAGAAAATCAACACAACCCAACTAGTAGCAGTGAGAGATAAAGAAAAATTTTATATATCAGCAAGCAGTTTAGAATTTCAGATTGGCATTCAGTTGTAATATATAAAGCATCATCCCCTACTTGTGTACCTTGCCATCCTGCCTTTAAACCTTAAGTGAGGAGCTTAATGTAACCTTGATTTTTTTCCCCTCTGGGTAAGTTTTAACCCTTTTTAAAAACTGACAGAATCATTACTGACTATTCCAACTACCTGCAGTCATCACAATGATGGCCTTTGGCTGTTAGTATATGGAATAACTATTTGCACTTTCGCCACCTGGGTCATGCTGCTGAACTCTTCAGCTCAAGCTCTGCAATTAGTGAAGATGCTCAGTGTAGTCTGGAGCACATTTTTTCCCTCTTTGGCAGGAAAGCTGTGGTTGGAGGCATGTCCGCGGGTGCCATCGGACAGTTTTTCGCCAGCCCAACTGATTTGGTGAAGGTGCAGATGCAGATGGAGGGAAAAAGGAAGTTGGAAGGAAAACCGTTACGGTCAGTTCCTCTCAGAGCTGGTGTTTGTTTCCTGTTACTGATCATTCTTTGACCCAGAGTGTGGTTCTCTCTGTTTTCTGCCATCCCCTCTCCACAGCTGCTCTGCGTCCTTTCAGAGGGAGAGCAGTGCCTGGGAAGCACACAATGGCTCTGGGCAGTGAAGATTCAAGATTTTCTCCTTATTCCATTTATACTCACCTTCTGTATTCTGATTTTTTGGTCCGAGACCACAAACTCTCACCCATCCTCCGTGTTGCAGCATGTCCAAGCCAATGCATTGCTATGGGGAGGGAAGGATGCTTTCTGAAGATGGGAAACTGGAAGAAGAGATGAGGGAAATGGCTCATGCAGGATGCACAGGCACAGGGAAGGCTGGTAGAAAGGAGGGCTTGAGACCGTCCTGCAAATACCAGGACATGTTGCTCTTTGCATCCCAAACTGCTGCCATCTTTTTGTGTCTTGCACATTTAGTATTGCTGATCCCTGTGGGATCAAAGGATTATCTGCTGTTAGAGGCCAAATCATTGCTTAGCAAGACAACCAGTATGTTTGATAAAAATATGGTGGTGTGAAAGTCAAATATGGATGCAAAAATGGATCCAAAAATAGGTCCAGTGGGCCAGATCCTTGCAGGTATAAATCACCAATCCTATGTGAGGACACAGCGCAGCAAAGTGCTGGAATATGCAAAGATTTTGTCATATCTAGACTGTCTACCTATGAGTTGCGCATTGATTTCAGGTTTCGGGGTGTGCACCACGCATTTCTGAAGATTCTGTCTGAAGGAGGAATACGGGGACTTTGGGCTGGATGGGTGCCAAATGTCCAGAGAGCTGCTCTGGTCAACATGGGAGGTAAATGGAGTAACTTGTTCTGCAGCACTTAAGGCCACACTGAAACCTGAAGAGAGGAGTTCAGCTGCTCTCGTGGTCTTAAGGTCTTGATTACCTACAGGGGAGACCTGTTTGAAGATCACTGCAGGTGACCTCTGCCTTGTGCACCTGTGTTTTTGTCCTGTAGAAATCAAATTGCTTAATAATAACAGTTAGTGCCCGAGCCTAAGGAAAGGTGAGCGAGGAGCTGAGAGGATCCCACAGCCAACAAAACAGGAACCTCACCAGCAGCAATCCAGCCCCCAGTGCCCAAGCAAGGTGAGCAGGGCAGAGCCAGTGAAGGCAGCCAGGCTTCACCAAGATCCAGATCCTCAGGAAAGTGTGTTGTGAGGCAGGTTTGAGGCCAAGCCCCGAAGCTGAGCCAGGTGAGGGTCACCCAGACACAGCTCAGTGATCACCTGTGAGGTAAATCAGAGCAGATCAGAGCAGAAAGGAGAATGTGCTCATGTGTCTGAAGACAGAACTTGGGGACAGAGTGCCAATGGGAGGAGCTGCACTGGAAATTAACGTCCCATGCCATGAACAGCACAGACACCATTTACTTCTGACAGTGTTGTTTTTTCTCATTATCCTCTACAGATCTGACCACTTACGACTCGGTGAAACACTTTTTGCTTCTGAACACATCACTTGTGGACAATAGTGTGACTCACAGTGCTTCCAGGTCTGTATTCCCCAATTACCCCTTTTCCACTGTGGAACATTTCCTTGATCTGCCTCTCTGTGTCAGCAGAAGCCCCTATTCTTTGATTTTGATACTGCTGCTGAAACATAACTTGAGAATTTTTTTTTCCTGAGAGAGCATCACCTTACAAAAGACACAAGAGAAAGGGTGCAACCATTACTAGAAAACTGCCCTGAGTAAAGTGCCTTGCTGGTGCATTTAAACACCTTTGCTCTCACCTGTGGGAGCACAGTGATACAACCCCTGCAGGACCTCTTTTATTCCTTAAGTTATGAAGAAATCTACTTTATATAAACAATATCAGGAACTGCCTATTGTAGGTCCTTTATTCTTGCCTCAGAACTGTACATAGAGGGCAGCAGGCACTGGGAGGACATCTAAGCAAGAGCAGTACTAGCAAGGTGCCTCCCAAACCAAGTTTATGAGTTATTACTCATGATTTATTATAATTCTTTTAATATGTCTCTATTATAAGAACTGGAATCACGATGCCACAATTGTCATGATAAGTCTTGGTTTCTTCTTTAAGTATCTGTTGCTGTTGGCAGTGCCTGTTCTGGCCTGGTAGCGGCTGTTCTGGGAACTCCTGCCGATGTGGTCAAAACCCGGATAATGAACCAGCCCAGAGACAAGCAGGGAAGGTACAGACACTTTGGAACCCACTTTGCAGTAACAAATTGAAACCCTGACTCTGACTGATTTCACTGGGAGCAAAGTGCTAACTAATTTGCTCATCACCTTTCTGATGATGATTTGAGTGATTTGGTGACTGTCTAGGGGGTGTTGTGGTGGCCACCTAAGCATAACAAGTTACTCCAGTGGATTTCAGTTCTGATTAGACTCCAGGGAGCTTACAAAAACCTTTTGCTTGTAAATAAGTGTCAGCTACAAAATATTTTTATGAGGGGGATCCGATTTTTTTAACTTGCACATTTGTAATCCTAACACTGTTTGTTTTCCTTGCACATTCCTAGGGGGCTGCTCTATAAGTCTTCCATGGACTGCTTGATTCAAACTGTCCAGGGTGAAGGGTTTATGTCTCTATACAAAGGCTTTATACCAACCTGGATGAGAATGGTATGTGCCTTTCAACTCTCTTTACAAGAACAATTAGCATTAAAATTTGAGGAGTCCTTTGTGCATCAACACTTTTTCAACACACTTTGGGTGTCTCAGTTTCTTTAATTGCCCTCCCTTAGCATAGCTCAATGTGGTGCATGACACAGCTGCATGTAGGGTCACTTCCCTCATGTTGAAATTTGCACGTCTTTAATTTCTAAAATGCTGTCCTGCTTAATTGCTAGAAAATTTTCTTTCTTTTCTTGCAGTTTCAGGCTCCCTTCTTTCTCCCTTCCCCAAACTCTCCATTGTTCCTTTCTTACTCTCAGGCCTGGAATCTCTTTGCATCTCTCATACTTTCACTACTCCTTCGCTTCTCATCCCAGAATTACTTTCTCTTCCATCCTGGGTCTCATTTTCACCCCTCTTGTATTCAGGCTGGCAGCTTTCTCCTGCACTCTACTGGGCTGTTAAAACTCCAGCTCTACAGTAAGGCCAAGCAGCAGTAACTGGAGCCTGGGAACAGGAACTCTGCTGTTAGTTTGAGCAAAGGACAATTTCCAATAGCAAATTTACATGTGACTGCCTTTTTCAAGTCCATAAGAATTCAAAAAAAACAAACAAAAGCATCTCAACTAAATGGGTGCAGGATATAAATTTTATGCATGGATAACTGTCATTTTCTGATAAAAATTTCAGAACAGGTAAACCCTTTAAAACAACTAAAAAGCATTCAGCTTGAAGTAGCTCCCACATATGAAACATTTCAGGTCAAATATTTATGGGTTGGCAATCTGAAAAAAAAAGATACTTAGGTGTCTTGTGAAGGACTGGTTAGCCATAACCAAATGTAATATTATAATTACTGTATGAAAGACAGAATCATAGAATGGTTTTGGTTAGAAGGGACCTTAAAGATCACCCAGTTCCAACCCCTGCCATGGCCACTAGAGCAGGTTGCTCAGAGCCCCATTTAACCTGACTTTGAACACTTCCAGGGATGATGAGTTCACAATCTCTGTGCAACCAGAGCATTGGGAACCTCTCTGGGAACCAAAATATGAGACTGAGTTTAAGAATAGAATTTTTAAGAGGAGACGGTCTAATCTAATGGGCTTATTTATTGGATTACTTCTGTTTTAAGCCTCTAACTTCTGTATTTGCTTTCACAGGCTCCTTGGTCACTGGTATTCTGGCTCACATATGAACAAATCAGAAGGATCTGTGGAGTCAGTTCTTTTTAAAATCTTCAATATTCATGAAACAGAGGAGAATCAAAAAGCTGAATTCTCATTCCACAAGGCAGTAGGATCACATGTATAGGTTTTTGCTCCCAAAACTGTTCTTACTGCTTAGAAACAGCCATGCCTATTTCACTGTCAGACTGCCATATGAAATTTATATTATCCATACAGAATAAAATTGGCACAATAATTTGTCAACTAGCAGCCAGCATCAGCTTTATGAAACAGTAAACAGGGGTAAAAAAAGTCTACCAATCAAATAGAATATAATACTGTCTGCTTGTTTGACAACAGAGATGGTTTCTATTGTTATGGACAAGAGCAGGTTAAAAACAGCACTGAACATCTTCTGTGGCTAAGCATCTATAAAATTATTTTGGATTTTTTTTATTAATAGCATTTGCACACACATAAAGAACTACCTCTCATTAGTTTGATGCCTCAGAAAACCAAGCATGTAGTGCTAGGGATTGAAAAAGATAAAGGCAGTTTACCTGATTCCAAATTTGCTTTACACAAAAAGTGAAAGAGTTTGTGTTCCACTTACTTCCCACAGATTGCCTGGCCCCTCTACTCAACCACTGAGTAAGATCCATGATTGGAATGCAGTCCTCTTTCTAGGAAATCAAAAGCCTAGTTCACTCTGATCCTTTTGAAGGTCTCATGATGCTGCATAGGACCAACCTGACCTACTTGTCCTGTGGCAGTTCTGGCCGGGGCTGATGTGGCAGACTGGGTCATTAAGGTACCTCTTTTACATGGAAATACACACTCTGCCCACTTAAAACCTCGGTGGAAACATAACATTCTCTTTAAAAAGAGAATGCATGAGGTGCATCTTTGGCAATGAAGAGGCAAAAATGCAGTATTAAAATCAACCAGGAGTAGATAGAACAAAGCTGGCTTTGATTTAGTAATACCTAATAATGAAATGACTGTACAATACTTGGCTCTCTGAGTAAATACTCAGGATTTCTTCTAGTCTCTGCAACCAGTGACTTCAGTGTGCCAGTTTCTCATTAAATACAGTTTGGGTGTCTTCTTGGCTCACACTTGTACTTCTTGTTGTCTTATAGCTCTGTTGTGCCTGTACGCATTTGGGGATGTGATTCCAGCTTGGAAAAAAATCATCTCACCATTATTAGGGAGTCACAGGTTGGAAGGGACTATAGTGGGTCATCTGGTGCAACCTCCTTGCTCAAGTAGGGTTATCCAGTGCACATTGCATGGGATTGCACCAGATGGTTCTAGAGTATCTCCAGTGGGGGAGAGCAGAGATATTCTAGAATAGTTCTAGAAGAGTATTCTAGAAGTTCTCCTTCATACTCAGGTGAAACTTCCTGTGCTTCAGTTGGAAAGTTTTGTTCAGAAATACCAATAATTTTCTAGTTGACACCCTGAGAAACTAATCCAAGTTCTTTCCGTCTTGCACACTGGTTTAAAGGTAAACTGGCAGGAGAAATGAACCCAGCTCAGGAGAGATTATAAGTCAGAGTTACAATTTAATTAAAAAAAAAAATACAATAAGTACAATAACACCAAGAGAACTTGCTTTTAACCCACAAAACCCAGTAGTATAACCCAGTGCCCTGGGGCACAAACACAAAGGGGTTTTGTTAGCCCCTGTGCTGAGCCCCACGTGGTTCCCCTGAGTCCAAAGCAAAAGGAGGTAAAAAAACCTGTTTGTGCAGATGATGCTTGCAGTCTGGTGAAGAGTGGTGTTCACAGTCTGATCGAGAGTGATGGCCTTCTCCTGTTGAGGTTTTGATCCTCCTTTTGGTCTGATAAGTGGTTCCCTGAGGTCTTCAAACCCCAAGATTATGCACGCTCTGGACCAGGTGGGAGCACCCAGTCCCTCCCCCAGGGCGGGGAGTCACACAATGGGTGATCTGACTCTGTGAGTCAGGGGGTATTTTGGAATCGATGGTCCATTAGCAGACACGCCCCCTCAGGC
>JAOXXN010000446.1:112618689-112639493 GCA_026770055.1 Myrmophylax atrothorax | reverse complement strand
TGCGGCTCTGGGGGCTGCTGGGCGACCGCAAGGCTGACTATGCCCGCCTCCGCCGCGAGGTACAGGCGGCGGCGGGGCCGCGCCTGGGGGTCCGCCCGGAGCCCGGCGGGCCGGCGGCCGGCGGGGTCGGGCTGTGCCCCGGCGAGATGGGCCTCGTGGAGATGGTGGGACTCTGGTACCGCTGCTGCGTGGTGAGTTGCAGCGCCCAGAGGTACCGCGTGTTCCTGCTGGACGAGGGGTACGTGGTGGCCACGTCCGGCTGTTACCTGGCGCGGGGATGCCCGGAGCTGTTCCAGCTGCCACCGCAGGTGCTGGGCTGTGTCGTGGCTAATGTCATGCCCTCCGAGGGGATGGGCTGCGAGCATTCGCCGGTGTCCAAGTGGACGGTAGAGGCGATGGAGTTCCTAAGCTTCCTGCACGGCAAGGAGGTGTCTGGTGTGGTGCAGGAGGTGATGTCTGCGCAGCTCGTGGTGCTGGAGCTGCCCCAGCTCGTGGCCCAGATGCAGCAGCTGGGCCTGGCCAGGCGGGTCTCTCCTGCCTGGTTTGGCCGGGTACTCAGACGCTGCCTGCCTTTTGAGCATGAGAAAAAGCAGCCCTGGCAGCAGCACCCAGCATGGTCCCTTGGAGCTGTGGCAGTGCCTCAGCTTTTCCACATGTTGCTCTCGTATCAGCCCCTGTCACCTGCCTTGGATTACTTCTACCCACAGCTTCAGGTGGATGTGACAGAGCCCATCCTAGTGACTCATGTCTCCGATCCACACCACATCTACTGCCAGTTGCAATGCCTGTCACAGGAGATCCGTTGTCTTTCTGATAGCATGTGCCACGCTTACAACTGGTGGGAGCAGGATTTATTGCCCAAAGTGGGCTCGCCCTGTGCTGCTCGTGGCATGGATGGCCAGTGGTACCGTGCCCTTCTGCTGGAGCTTGTTGCAGGGGAGCAGGACCAGCAGTCAGCTCTCGTAATCTTTGTGGACTATGGCAGGAAGGAGACTGTGACCAAAGCTAACTTGCGCTGCTTGCCTGATGAGTGTCTTCGCATGCCTGTGGTGACTTACCCGTGTGCTCTCCAGGGAATTTCAGATGGGGGCTGTGGCTGGTCCTCATCACAGATCGATGTGCTGAAAGCATTGGTGCAAGGCAGGGGACTGAGTGCTCACATCAAAGCCTTTAACTCCTTTGAGCATCTCTATTATGTGACCCTGTATGGGGAAAACAGTGTCAACTTGAACCATCTTTTTGGGTCTCAGGCTTGCTGCCTGGTCAGCAGTCATAAGCAGGTGAGCCAAAATGAGGCCCATGAGCAGCTGGAAGTAGAAGAATCCTCAGGTGAAGAGTTGGAGTTGCCACCAGCAACACCTGCTGTTCTAACACACAGGGATTTGGCCCCTGATACTCTCCCTGGTGTACGTCTGAAGACCTGCGTGTTCTACAGCGCACAGGTCTCCTACCTCCAAGACCCATCCGAGTTCTGGCTGCAGCTCCATGAGCATCACCAGCTCTTCAGGCAACTGAGGCAGTGCATGTGGAATTTTTACTATCATGCCACGAATCTGGATGGTGCTGGGTGGGACCCACACCCTGGATCCCTTTGTTGTGCCAGTGGGAACGAGGGTGGCTTTTATCGAGCGATGGTCACCAGGGTGCTGGACAGTGGGGTGGAAATACACCTGGTGGACAGAGGCAGTACAGAAACTGTGGATCGGTGTGCGGTGAAGGAGTTGCTCCCTCGTTTCAGGGAACTGCCTGCTTTAGCTCTGAAGTGTTGTTTGGCAGGTGTCTCCCCTTTGAGAGGCAGTTGGAGTGAAGCCTCTGTGTCTGCATTCAGGGAGATTGTGCTGAACAAGGGACTAAAGGTTTTGGTTTTGAGTGTGCAGGGTGACAAATGCATGGTTGAAATTTTTGACGAGTCTCAATTAGGAGAAAAAAGAGTAAGTAAACTCCTGGCCCAGGGAGGTTATGCTGAATACCAGAGATGTGAAATACCCAAGGCTCTCCAGAATTCAGATGAAAATTCTGTGACACAGGCCTCTTGCCTAGTAAGTGCTACAGAGGAAAAACAAAAAAATGTGGAGAAGAGGCTCAGAGAAGAGTCTGCTCTAAAGAGCAGTGATAGAGCACCTGATCCTTATGTGGCAGTGATAGTCAGAGAGAGCCCTGTTGCAGCCATTCACAATTGTAAAAGTAGCGAATCTCTTCCTGCTCAGGACTGTAAGGGCGAGGAAAACCTGCACTCATCTTTGAGACAGAATTATGTGGAAATTAAGCCAGGGTACTCTTGTGGAGGCCACTTAGAAGTGGGAAGTACAGTTAAAGTTATTTTGTCGTATGTTGAAAATCCTAGTTTTTTCTGGTGTCAGTTAAGTAGAAATAGCCGTGACCTGGAGTTACTAATGGATGAAATTCAGGAGCACTGTAAGAATTCATCCCAGCCACATGTTTGGCCAAACCTTGTGTGTTTAGCCCAGTACTCAGAGGATAAGAAATGGTACAGGGCTTTAATTGTTAGTGAAGCACTTTGTGCAGAGAAAGTAGAAGTTGTCTATGTTGACTACGGCAACAGAGAGCAGGTGTGTCTAACAAACCTCCGTGCAATTAATGAACGCTTCCTTACATTAGAGGCTCAGGCTTTCAGGTGCAGCCTTTACAACTTAATCCAGCCCAATGGTCAGAATCCTTTTGCTTGGGATGAGGAAGCAATTAAGACTTTTCATGAGTTTGTTCATAATTTCTCATGTGAACGTGAACTGAAGTGTACAATATTTGCCTTGGCTTCAATAAATAGGGACCTGTTTAACGTTGTAGATTTATTCACACCTTTTCAGAGTGCTTGCCAGTTTCTGACTGAGAGAGGTGTGGCCAGACCTTTATTTCCTCAAAAGCATCTAGCATCTTCGGTTCGGCTTCATTCTTACTATTATTCTAGTCATGGTATCAAAATTGGGAATGAGGAAGATGTTTATATTACACATGTTGAGGATCCATCAATGTTTTACTGCCAACTTGAAAGATGTTCAGATACCTTAACCCAGCTGGCTGATAGCATCAGTTGCCTGAGTGAAACAATGACCAGCACAGGAACCTTGGGAAAGTCTGAGAGCTTGTGCCTGGCAAGGTATGCTGACAGTGAGTGGTACAGGGGAGTAATTATGGAAACAAAACCCAAGACAAAAGTCTTCTTTGTGGATTTTGGGAACACAGAGACCATAGAGAAAGATAATCTATTTCCTTTGCCCTATGATGCTTCTGATATCTTGCTTGTGCCAATGCAGGCCATAAAGTGTTCCATATCTGATGTATCTTCTGTTTCCAATGAAGCTGCAGCATGGTTTAAGGAAGCTGTCCTAGAAAAACAATTAAAAGCAATAGTAGTAGCAAAGGACTCTGATAATACACTGCAGGTGGAGTTGTTTGATAATGAGACTCAAATTAATTCAAAACTAAAGGAGCTAAGCGTAAACAATGCAGGACTATGTAGTCATGTAGAAAGTAAGAAATGGTGCTCTAGAAATACAGATGTGAACGAGACTTCAGTGTCTGCTTTAAATGCAGGGAGGCCTGTTGAAACTAAAGAATGCAGATCTGAAGCACTGGGACGACATGGGAGTAAAAGGCACTTCAGAGAAGATGTAAGCCTTTTCCAGCCCTCTAGGAAAGGAGATTGGGCAGCTGGATTGCTAAAATCTAATCAAATGCTTAGCAGTAAAAAGGATGCAATTTTGTTAAATAAAGCAAGGAAGGAATCTCTCCTCTCTGTACAGATGGATGCATTGTCAGATATTAATTCTGATGCTGAATGCCAGTATATGATGCTTAAAAATGTATCTGATCTACCACAACAGAAGATAGTGCCAGCTCTTAAGACATTAGTGTATGTGTCTTATGTCAATGATCCACTGGATTTTTATGTTCAGCTAGGGAGTGATGAGGTCCAGCTTAACAGCATTTTGGAAAGCTTAAACAACAGGACACTAGCGAAGAACCCTTGCAAACAACTTTTCCAAGCAGGAGATTTAATCAGTGCTGTTTATTCAGAAGACAGCTTGTGGTATAGAGCTGTAGTAAAAGAGAAGACTTCCGACAATTTGATAAGAGTCCATTATATTGATTATGGTGATACTTCAGTAATCAGTGTTGATCAAGCACACAGGCTCCCTGAGGACTTGTTATCTATTCCAGCAATAAGCATTCACTGCTTTCTAGGTGGACTTAAATGCAAAAAAACCACAGACTGGACAGAGCAAGCAGTGCATTACTTCACCAAGAGAACAAGTGAAATTTTGCTGTCATGTGAATTTGTAGAGAAGGTTGAGGATAAATGGGAAGTTATTCTCAGTGACCATGAAGGTATAATAACAGTGGATTTAGCTGATGATCTTGCAAGTACAGAGAGATCTTGTTCAACAGAAATAATTGATAAAAGAGAGAACAGTGACATGATAACTGCGTGTGAGCCTTTGCCTCCTCAGGCACCAAATGAGATTTCCTGTGATTGTAAATCATTTATCTGGAAGTTTCCAGAGGCAGGTCAGACTTTAAAAGTTTACATCACAGTGGTAAATGGTCCAGAATACTTCTGGTGTCACAGTGCTGATACTGAGTGCTTGAGCTACATTGAGGAAAAAATAGAGAATGTGGAAAAGCTTGGACTAAGCTCTTTGAATGATGGCAGATCTTGTATTAAAAGTGGTGATATTTGTCTAGCAAAATACAGTCAAGATGGATGGTTCTACAGAGCTCAAATCAGCAGTATAAAAGGTGACAGTGTAGTTGTTCGACATGTGGATTATGGAAGTGAGGAAGCTGTTGGCATGGAGATGGTTCGAGAGATTCCATGTGAATTGCTCAGAGTACCTGGGCAAGCATTTGCTTGCTGTCTGTCAGGTTTCAATCCCTCAGAGGGCTCATGGCTTAGTGAAGCAAATCAGAAGTTTTTGGATATGACTGCAGACCTTGTATTAGAAGCTGAAGTAGTAGAAACTTGGAAAGATAAAGATTCTGAAGTCCCTCTGTGTGTTGTCAAACTGGAAGCTTCTGGCAATAGTATTAATGAAAAGATGAAGGCTTTTTGGAAGGCTAATAAAGGAACTGGTGGCAGTGCTTTCTCAAGACTTGACAACCTCTTATTAAAGGAAAATAGGAGTTCAAACAAGGATATAAGTCTTTGTCTTGAAAAAGAAACTGCTGCTGTTTGTGGATTATCTCAGGAGGAAAGTGATTTACTTTGTTTTGAACCTATCCTGGATGTAACTTCTGAGTGCTTAGAAATTGCAGAAGCAAATGTGTCAGTGGGAGCTGCCAGTGGGAATGATGATGATGGGTATGAAACAGCACAGCATCAGAACAGTTTCGATAACAAGAGACCTTTGTCTGAAGGCATGAGTGGTAACAGCATGTTACTAGAACCCAGAAGCTGCATCCCTCATGTTTCAGGGAGTGCAATGACAGCTTCAGAACAAGAACTGTCTGAAGTACTGCTGGGAGAGGATGCTGAGCTGCAAGCAGAACTGACAGGCAGTGCTGCAGCCGCTCACCTTTTTCTAGGATACAAACCAGAAGAACTGCAGCAATCGCCACTGCTCCAGGCACAAACATCTTCAAGTGATGGAACAGGGACATTAGTAGAACTAGATCCATTAGAAATGCACTGTTCACATGATCATCTGAAACAGCTCCTGGTGGATCTGGAGGCACTTTCAGGGAAGTCCTCCTTTAGTGAAGAAACAAAGGAAGCACTAGAAACCAAGTCACTTAAAATGCAGACAGCATCAGACAGTGAGGCAAGAGAGAGAGTGTTGGAACAGGAATTGCTGGAGCTGCCAGGTGGTAGTGAGGAGACAGGGGAGTTGACAGCTCTGGCCTTTCTTGAAAGTTTAACTTTATTTAATGAAAAAGAAAGCTTGGTGCCTTCAGTTAGTGGTGGAAAGAAGTCAGTAGAGCTGATTCCATCTGATACTCAGCCTTCTTTGGAAGAGAACACAAAGGAACTGGAATTGAATTTGTCTGGAATTCATCAAGTAGAAGATCTGCTAGGTGATTGGATGGAAGCAGATCCTCCTCTCCTAATGCTGTCATCACCTGATAATAGACTTGAGAAAGAACTGGACCTGAAGACCCATGAAAAGCAGTCAATGCTAAGTGCCAAGTTTGGGCACTTTATGGAACTGCTGCTGCCTGATGTTCAGCCTTCTCAGGAAGACACGCAGAAGGATTTGTTAGGGTTGGAACATGTGCTGCAGAGTTCTGCAAATAGTGGAAGTCAACCTTCATTTCTTACAGAAGACTCAGCAGATCAGAGGCCTGTTTTCACTGTAAAATCATGTGACTACAAAGTTGAGAAACATAAGGGCTGGCAGAAGAAGCAAGATAATTGTGTGGAAGAATGTGACTCATTTAAAGAGTGTGGAAATATGTTTGTGCAGTCTTCAGGCTGTAAGTCTGGGGATGAAGAAGAAGAAAAGCAAAATGAGAACTTGGCTGACTGCAGTGCAGGTAAATTACCTGATTTTTAAGGAGTTAAATATTCAGAATGTGCCCATTCAAACATGAGAATACATGATTTTTATTCCCTAATAAGTTAACATATTAGTGTTAATGTCAGTATACTTTGGGTTCAGGACAGCAGACTAAGCCTCATGTTTAATGTGACAGTGTAACAGCAACTGATCTTGAGTAGATTAATGATTTTGATTGGAAATCCATTTCTGAACATGAAATGCATTGGCAGGACTGTTCAGGATTACAAATTTTTAACTTTCAAATATCAAGTAGCTTGGAGGAAAGCAGGGCAGCAATGGTGTGAGGCATCTGAGGTTTTTTGAGGGGAGACTTTTGTGAGGTTTTATGTAGGGGTTTTTTCTCGTTCCTTTATTGATATGTTATTTCTTCTAGCACACCATGACTACCCTTGTAATCTGAAGGGCTTTGCTGTTGGTTCCAAATGTGTGGTGTGGACCTCCCTCCAGTGGTGCGAGGCTCGCATTTTGGAGCTATCTGAACAAGGTACCAGGGTAAGTATGGTCTGAATAGTCTTTCTGCATTTATAGGCTACATAGAAACAGCAGTGTCTCAAACAGAGTTGGATGCTACATGTCAGCTCTTGATCCTCTCTTCACATTATTCCCTTGTACTGACTGGGAATATTGAAGGATCTGGCTCCATATTGAGGCAGACTCTCATGTGTGTGGTTCTGTCTGGCCTGTGAGTTAATGTTCTGCTGTGGAGCTGTGTTACCATTAAATGCTCATGAAACCTGGCACTATTTTACTGGTCTTCTGAGGAATTAGTATTACAGCAATAGAACCTTGGGAAGAAACTTAAACTATATTGTAATAATGAATCCAAAAGTATTCCTGCTTTAGTGAAATGTGTATTACGTTAGTGGTTGGTGGTAGTTAGCGTTAATGGAAGACGCAGTCTAGTGAGCTGCTGCCTTCTACTGTTTTAAGCTATGGGATGAATGAGAAGTCATCCCTTGGTTCAGGGGGAGTGTATGTCTATGTACACACATCACAGACATTATACTTTGATAAAATGACCTTTAAAGGTTTAACTTAAGTTTGCAGCTCCAAAAGATCATTATATAAAAGCAGCCTTCTGGAAGATTGAATGCCTAGATCATGGGAGCCAGCTCTTTTGCAAGTAGATCCCTTGGGTATCTAAAATGAACCACATCCATATTCAGATGAGTGTCAGTGTCTATTATGTAAAGGTATCCCTATTCATAAGCTTCCCTCTGATTCTGAACTAGTAGATGTTTTCCAGCCTTTCTTTCTCATAACACTTAGAAGTCCAGAACCTTGAGTAGATTCAGTAGTTACATTCAGTTTTATTAGACATCAGCTTGATCTTTCTTGCAAGATCCAACTGTGTTTTCCTACTGAGGTGTCTTATTTGTTAAGAGTATTGCTGCTGTGCTAGATACACTTTGGCTCTGTCTGTGCAGGTCTTGAATCTCTCCAGTGGCAATGAGGAGATAGTGGATCCTGAGAATGTCTGGAATGGTATTCCTGGCTCGGCTTGCAGATCATCTGAGGTATGGCAGTGTGGTAGTGGACTGGACAGTACTGGTTTTCAGAAAGGGTGCTCACTAGCTGGTAAATCAGGAAAAATGCTTCTCATATGAAGTAACTAGGAAGGAATACTAAGGTTTTCACCAGTGTTCTTCATGAAGTACCTCCCAGTGGATGAAAAACTCATGTCTAGAACCCAAAGCTCAGGTCATCAGCCACGCTGTGGTGATAACAGGATGAATTTCCAGGTCACTTCTTCACATGCAGTTTTTGAATGAAAGAGAAAAGTGGGCAGAAGACTAATATAAGGGGAGTTATAAGGGTGGAAAACAGTGGTAAGTAGGAGTCCAGTAGTGCTGATGTAAAAAGTCTAGTATAAAAGGAAGGACCTCAGTGGGAGTCTTGGCAATAGTGCCAGCTTCCTAACAGGATCCCTTTTTGTACAGGCATTAACCCCTGCAACAGAAAACTTCCAGTCCTTACCAGAGGAGTCCTTACTTCATGGTAAGTCTACCTTAAATCTCCCAAATGGGTTGTGTATTTGGGGTTGGGATGCTTTCTAATTTTTTAGAAAATGCTTATCTTATAAAATACAGTTAAAACCTTTTTGAGTTTGTAGTGGATTCTGTTGTTGGGATTTTCTTAGTAGCTTTAGCTTATGTACTGTCAGTTTAGGGATGACTGCATGCACTAAGAGCTGCCATTCTGTCTGGATTAGAAATCAATTTGGTATTTATTCACCTGATGGATTGAGCCTCTTGGAAAAGCTGGGGTGGTTCACCCAAGCTATAGATTTTGGTAGCGTTTTGAGCATCTGCCATAAGCATGCTGTTCATGTTTCTTGAGGCAAGGTGAGTGACTGCTAAGCAGACTCTACCAAGCATTTAGTTTGGGATTCGAGTGCCCAATCCCATAATAATCTTGGTCTATAAATCAAACCCATAATAATACCATCCTATTTGTTATAGTTTGTGAATAGTGCATGTACATCTTTATTGTTACTTAAAAATTTTGAAGTGTGAACACCTATTCAGTGTACCAAATAAATAGTACAGGTTCTGATTATATACTATCTTTATAATCCATTGAATTGTAGTGCAGTTCTGGTTGAAAGGGACCTTTGGAACTGCTGAAAGCAGGGTCAACTAGATCAGGTTGGTAAGAACCTTACTGCCAGGTCTGGAATCTATCTAAGGGTGGAGACTCAAAAACCTGTCTGGGCAATATGTTTCTGTGGCTGCCTTATGAAAACTGAACTGAGCTCAAGTAGAGATAGCATTTGTGCTTTCAGAGATTGAATTGGTAATTGTATTTCAGTACAACTGTACTGAAAGCTGACTGGTTTATGGATAACAAATAATAAAGCCTGTTGAGCGATAAAAAGCAGTTAAAAGAACTTGATTAAAATGTTAAAATAGTGAGTCTACAAATTGTCCCTCAATTGCATCTCTCAAATGCAGGATTATTCTTGATTTTGTTATTTTTATAATGCTTTTATAGTTTTTACCACTTTATCTTATAGTTGTTTTCCCTTATTTGGTTGCTAATTATTACTGTCCAAGTTTGCCTATTGTCTATTCTTGAACACTTTGCATGGAATTAGTTCACAAAAGCACAGGAAAAGGAGCTAAGGTGGTGCAACCATGTGTGACAGAGCTGGATCTTGCTGCACACGTGTGCCACTGCCTAGAGAGGCAGTTTCAGTAGAAGGTACCTGATCCACAGGATGCAAAAACTGCAGTGATAAGCTTATGCCAAGCCCACTGAGGGATGGAGTGACTTGAAGGCATAACTCACATATGGGAGCACTTCATCTTCTAGGGCAGGTCTGCTGTTTCATCTTTTTATAAGTGTAGTCTTCTAATGTGGTCCAGTATGTCAGTAATATTTAGTTTGAAGCCCTGCAGAGCTATGACTTCAGATGTTAATGCGTTAATACACATTTATAGGAACATCTTGTTGGGTCTAATCTGTGTTTGTTCTCTGTAGAAAAGCAAACAGGCTGCAGTTGTGATTTAGTTGAAGATCCTCATGTGCACCAGCATTGCTGAAACCAAGTGACCTGTTCACCACAGGAAACTGAACAAGTGCCTGTGTACCAAACATTGCCATGGAAGTGTGATCATGGGAACAAGAATATAAGCAAAGCATTGAGTGGGGTTTTTTCTACTTAACTGATCAAGTGCCTGTCACTGCTGTACTTCCCTGTCTAGGAGCAGTGTTGTTGGTAGACTGTTATGGTCAACTTGTTTTCTTATAGCTGTTGTTGTTAAACTGTTATTGTTAGCTTGTTTCTTGTATCTGTACTTTCTTTACTTAAATAGAAGTTTGCCTCTTGACTGGCATTTCTTGCTGACTGTGGGTGCACTGACTTGTATTGATTTTTTGGTGGGTGGTTCTTTAACAAAGGCTTCTTATGAGTTTCTGTATATGCTGTTGTGTTGTACAGTGCTGCTTTCTGATGTTTGCTTTTGGAAAGCAAAAGTTGCATTGTTACGTGTTTTCTTTTTTCTCAAAAAAAAGTTACAGGTATTTTTGTGGGGGTGGGGGAGAATTTTTTTCTCCATAGGGGACTATAGTTGTGGGCTGAAGTGTTGCATTTGGTGCTGTTCTAAAGCTATGGAAGAAGCTGGAATAAAGCTTTGGCTGACATACACTGGCTTGTTAATGTGTTTTGTTACTGATGTGTCTGTTCCCTATGCATAAGCTCAAATGCTGTGTGGGTGCTGTTCTGCAGTCACTGGTTCTGTTTTGACACTAACCAGCTCTCTAGAGCACTTCTCAGCTATGGTGAGTGCTTTGAAACATTAATTTCACTTAATTAACTGAACTTATGCCAGTTGTTTTTCCTATAAATATGAAAATGTCCCAATAGAATGATTTTGCTGCTATACATGTCCAGCAGCGTAAGGACTTGCAGCTGTTTAAAGGAGATCTCACCTTTTAGTCTCCTCCTTAGGTGTTGAAAAGCAGTTTCTATTCTATAGTGGTGTTCCATGCTCCTGTATGGCATAGCTGCTTCCTCCTCCTCATGGGCTATGGATTTTTCATGCTGCCATAAGGACTGAGGAACCCAGGCTATCTGACAGTGTCAGTCTGGGTGAGTCTCGCAGTAGATCTCAAGTGTTAGTGCTCATTCAGTAAGACAAACACATCTTTATTTGCTTAATAAAGGCAATACCCAGTGGTAGGCTGGGAAGAATTTAATTAAATTCTGAAGGACAGGTCTTAGGTGTTGTTGCAATCTCATTTTTAGATCACAGACTATGTAAAATATTTAATTACAGTGTTAATTGCTTTGCTTGTTCTGTTTGCTTCAGATTTTTTTTTTGTAACCTGATTTTGAAATGAACGGAATCTAGAAGACAACCTTCCCATGGGGCAGCTTCAGAAAGTTCTGATCCAAAAATGAGAGCCTTAAACAAGGGCAGCCAGGTGGTTGCTGACAATCTTTGTCCAGGTACAACCATTGCTGTCTGTATCTGTCAGTGGGAGCCATCTGCTTCTGCTGTCAATTACAGATAGCAATGTGAGTATCTGGACAAAGTTGAGTATCAGGAGAGTCTAAGTACCTGAGAAAGACCTCAAAGAGATGAAGCAGTGCTGACAAGGACCATGTCAAGGGAGGAGTACAGATACCATATCTCTGTGATTTCACCTGCAGTCTGACTGCATGGTAGGGGTAACACAGACATTAACAAAAGAGGAACTGCTTGGAGCTTTGCGCAAGGGGAATTACAATTGCTAGGACAAGAGTGACCATTTCAGAAGCTTTTGGAATAGAAACATCATCTAGGTATGGCACTAAACACAGATCTTACATTTATGTAGATTACATTCATAGGAGGAGTCCTGTGTCTGAACAAACACCTTTCTCTGCTGTGATCTTAACTCCACTGTGGCTTATTAAAACAAGGCCTTTTTGAAGACCACCCTCCGCTGGCACCTTTCTGACTAGAAGGAGCCAAAACCTGCTCCAACTTCCAGCTATTGTCAGAGCACAGCTGAAATAGTTAGTATCTAAATAAAAGAGTGGTGGTTTGAGTTTTTTTTGTTTTGTCTTTTTTTCCATACACTGACTTAAAGCTTGGTAAACAGAACTGTAGTTGAATTCCTTGTAGCTTAATGTCTCTCTGCAAACTTGACTTAAAACCAGAAAGAGCATTTAAATTACCATGAAGGGATTTTCCCCAAACTGCCTATGAAGCAGAAGTTATCCTGTTGCAGTATTTCAGTATTATCCTACTAACTCATTGGAAACAAAACCTGTTTTTATGATAATGTAACTTAATGCCTTTTCTTTTTTATTCCACACCCCAAAAGCTGTGTAGGTGTTTAATGCCACCACATGTCTGAGCAATATCTGGCCAACATTGGTGTTCTGATGTCCATGGTATTTTCAGTGCTTCTTTGTATTCCTTATTCAGGTTCAGCTGGAGATATGTCAATATTGGTTCCAGGAATAACATTGGGTCCTATGCCATCCACAAGAGAATCCCACTTATCGAAATCTTTTTTGAGACCTATAAAATGGGGGAAATAAACCCAAGTGGTAATGAGTTAAGTAATCAGCTTTTTGTAAAACTACACTGAAAAAGTAAACCATCTTGGCAAAGTGGGGGAGGCATGATGTTTTAAGGAGGAAAAACTTACTCCAGGTTTTTATATATCAGAACACAATGCCAGTGCTGTTCCTGAGTTGCTAAGATTACAAAAGTAACTGACAAACCTATAGAAACAGTCTGACTAGTTTTTTTTTCTACTGACATTCTGATCTTGTTTTAAACTGGACAGAAAGTTTCACAGGAATTAAATGTTAGTTAACTTCATAGTTTTCTGTAAATAGATACTTACTCAGATGTTTCTGCAGGAAGGCTAATGAAGCATGATTGCTGATATCAATAGCTTCATTTGGATCTATTTCTCCTTTTAATTTGAAAAATCTTGCAATGATTCCTCCGCTCACAAAGGTGAAGTCAGGAAAGCTCTGATGTACTGACCCCCTGCAAATAGGTAAATGAGCAACAGGCTTATAAGAATGCATTAAAATCACCTGACAAAAAGATGCACAGACTTCAGTCACATGTCTCACGCTGTCTTCTTTAGTGGAAGATAAAACAGGTTAATCTCACGAACATGCAAGATTAGCAGGAAATTCTGTCCTAACCACAGAAGGGAGGAAGGTTTGTACATGCTCAGTGTAAATGGTAATAGAGAGTTGGCTTGGCAAAACATCAAGTTGCCTTTCTGGTCTGTGGTGCAGGATAGAACCACCCACTCCTCTGGCTGCAGTGCTTTCAGTGAGTGCACAACTGCCCACTGAAGGCTATTTAAAGTGTTCAGGTGATGTATGAGGCTCAAAGCAAACCTTGTGCCCCAGGGTAGGAATGTACACCTTGGAATATCTCAAAATGGGGTTACTGAGTGCTTTGAGAGGTCTCTGTCCACACTATGGGAGATGTATGGCTCATTTGAATGTGCAGTGAAAAGCTGAGCCATGAGGAAGGACACAATCATAGAGCATTTAGGTCAGAAAAGACCTTTAAGATTATGAAATCTAACCATTAACCAAGTGCTGCAAAGCCCACCAATACACCAGGCCCCTCAGTGCCATATCTGCATGTGTTGTAAATACCTCCAGGTATGGTGACTCCACCACTTCCCTGGGCAGCCTGTTTGGTGCCTGACAACTCTCAGTGAAGAAGGTTTTCCTAATATTCAATCTACACCTCCTCTAGTGCAACTTGAGGCTGTTTCCTCTTGTCCTGTGACTTTTGACTTGGGAGAAGAGACCAGCCCCACCTGCACACCCCTTTTCAGGTAGTGGTAGAGAGTGATAAGGTATCCCCTGAGCCTCCTTCTCTCCAGGCTAAACACCCCCAGCTCCCTCAGCTGCTCTTCACAGGACTTGTGCTCTAGTGACTGCAGTTACATGTAACTGCACAGCTCCAACAAGAAAGTAAAGATTCATCTTCAACTGCAGAAATGATGGATCCTGGACACTTACTTGATAGTGATCATTTTCTTGTTTATGTCATTGGAAATGAGTTTCTTAATCTTTAAGATGTTTTCAGCCCACTGGAATTTTTCTGAGTTGATAAAAAGCAGTGGTTGCTGGACACTGTTCTGGTAAATGTCATCACCTACAGGAAGCATCCATACGTCAAGGGCAATGCCACACCTGCCAAAAACAACTGGGTATCGGCATGGGAGCAGAAAGCTTTGTATGGAAGTTCTCAGCATGCTTTGAGTTGCAGGAGACAGGGGAAAGAGAAATTCTTTTTGATACTGATCTGCTTAATGAATCATTTAGTTTCAAAATTACTTCTACTCTGGGGGAAGAGAATTAGTCCATTCTTGCAGTTGTTGGTCTCTGCTGCTAGGACTGCAGGGTCCCACAGTATCATGATATAATAGGATACATCTATTATGTTCCACCACATCCCGGCAGTTGGAAGAAGCATGAGTGGAGAAAGCAAGACATGCCAAACAAACCTTTTCTTCAAGAGCTAATTAGTAGCTGGGGAGTCCTAGAGAAGTTGCCCTTCTCCAAACTTCTCAAGTACCAAATGTCTCTTGCCTTGTTTTGCATACTCACCTGAATCTTATTTCTTTGCTGAGACTCTCAATTACTGTAGCACCACCAAAAGAGTGTCCCATCACAGCTATTCTGCTAGTATCAACAGAATCCTGTCAAAAAAAAATCCAGGTGTTGTAAGAGACTTTCTTTCCCAAACTCTTTTTTTAAAAGGGAATATTTTTTTTAGGAAATCAATCCTAGTGAAGTAGGAAGAGCATAATTTCAGTTCCATTACTATCTAACCACCTTGGGGACCTGAAAATACGTTCACAGATCTACAGTGTGATCTTCAGAGTAGTTTACAGGAACCAGTTTAGAAACAGAAGGGGAAATCCAGAATTAGATATTAACAAAATGCAGTCACCACCTTTCACTCACCTTTAGGCTGTTCCAGTCAAAGTTTGAATGTAATACATTCGTTACTTCCTCTCCTGAATTGATTTTAAGAATAAGATTGAGAGCTTTGATGCACTCCTGTGCTCTTTGCTGCACCTGGGGGGGCAGAGCAGTGGAAGGAATCATCAGACAACTGCCAGGCTTTCTGGTCCCTTCAACACAGGACTTAGTCTAATGGTTTTATACCCCTAAGTGTCTGATAGAGTACTGACTACTCTGAACTGCAGAATGGAGCTGTAAAACAAAACTCTGGTAATGTCTGAACAACATCAAAACTGATTTTTGGAGGTCTAGAGAGCTGAATTTCTTGCACAGAACCTCTGCACATGAAAGAATTTATCCCTATAACATAGGCCAAAGACCTTGATCTCCTTCGTTCTGTCACTACTCGAGAGAAGGGGTTGTTGGAATGTGGAAAGGCTTAAGTTACACAGCTCCAAGGAAGGCTCACTCACTGCTTCTCCTCATGCTCACTTTGATGAGCAAATGTCATTGCATCACTTCTCATCTGCACAACAGTCTTGAAACTGCCCAAAATAAGAAACAGCTGGGAAACCCATCTCATTTTTATATATACACATCCTTGAAAACTGTAGCAAAGCTGTTTCAAATAAAGGTTTTCACTGTTCCATGTAAGAACAGTTTTAAACTTTGATATGTCAGTAAAAGAAGAGTTTCAAAAAGAACCTAAGAACAGTAGAGCTGTTGAAAACCACAGCATGTAAGCAGCCAGGTTACAAGATCCCTGTGCACCACTGAATTTCAAATAAATCCCAATCTCCTGACTTCTTTACTTGTGAAATTTGCAGACAACAGCTTCTGGAGGTGGTTCGCAAGCTCAGACATTAGACATGGAGACTCGTAAGTAGGATGTTGTAGGCATACAGGAAATGACTCTTGCACTGCTGTTTGTATGGCCCACAAAGATAAACAGAAGCACCTCCCTGGCTGAGTTTTCATTAGCTGGAAAAAACACTCCCATATTTTAAAGGTCAAGCCTCTGCCAGGAGCTCATCAGTATGGTCATATCACATCTAGCATGAATGCTGCTTATAAGCAGGAAATCTGCACTGTTTACATTGCTAAAAACCACCTTAAAGAGTGTTGAAGATTATGAAGCAAACACCCTCCTCAGAGCAGCCATGATTCATCGTGCTGCACAGCAGTAAATGAAAGCTAAAGCAAGCCCAAGGCCACCCAAACACTTGAACTCAACTCTGTGTCACTTACAGGCTGGGCTGGGCAGTAAAATTGTGAAGACACGGAGAAGAAACAGAAAAGCAGAGTGAAACCAGGGGACAAACCACTGACTCAGCTCAAGAGTGCAACTTCACGAGACAGTTTCATTGAGGAAGCAGTTTATGCTCTGAAGAAAGCTGTTGTTGGCTTTTCCATCTTCAGGAACACATGACCTGATCCCTATTTATATAGAACCTGAGTCATGGCAGAGGACTGCAGACATGGCGAAAGGGAAAGTCTCTGCTAGTGAGTCCTGAACACGCCACTCCTGCTGCACTTCCCAGAGGGCAGACCCAGTCCAAGTACCTGCTTATGGCGCAAGCAACGCTCCTCCTCTCCAGTTTTCAGTTTCCTGTAGTAGATCCATTCCTTCTCCATGTTTGATGGAGACTCTTCCTGTGATTCAGAAATGGACCTTCTTTTACAATAATACGTTGCTGAAGCAGATTCATCTCTGTAATATCAGCAAAAGGTTATTTCTGGGTACGCATTCCATTTAGTCTGACATGAAGTCAGCTCAAGTTTTAGATTTCACTTATCTGCAGATCCAGTTATCAACCAGTGCAATTGCAAGTGAGTATAGACAGATTTTCTAAGTAATGCAATAACCCCACCAAAATTCTCAGCTCTTTTATATTCTCCAGGTTCTAACAGTAAGAGGGAGAAAAACAGCATGTCTGAAGAATGACAAACAGTATCTACTCTGAGACTTTTCATTCCAGAGATTATCTAAGCAAAATTCCCTTTGTTTAGAAAAGAGCTGACTTATGGGGGATGTGGGCAGGGCTTAAAAAGAGATGTTCGTTTGTCTTTAAAAAAGAAAAATAATTTCTTCTTTAGAATAAATAACATTCTGTTCAGTGTGAGAAAATTTCTTGCCATCAGAACTCCCAGAACATGCAGCACACACACCTGTGCTCCACAGCAGCCACTATAAAGCCTTGAGAAGCCATCTCTATGCAAATAGCAGAATAGATTGTCCTGCAATAAAAAACACACTCTGGTGAGATGCAATTCCTTCAATTCCACTGCTCTTCAAATGCTGACCACACTATGTATGTGCTAATTCCCACTCATTATTTCTTCTGTTTGAATGTGCTACCCAGCAGAGCAGGTTTTTGTATGCCAGGCACCAAAGCCTGTTCACAAAACCTTGGTACTGTTTTACTGTCTATTCAGAAGAGAAAATGCTACTGATTTTTACTAAGTAGCACATACAGCACTTCGCATCTTCAAAGAGCTGTCCAAAAATCAACTAGTTAGTCTTCACAATATGCTTATGGGTTGGTAAATACTTTCACCCCTATCATACAAAGGGATAACACAAATGGAGCCCTAAGCAACCTGATCTAGTAGGAGGTGTCCAGTCTGCGGTAGGGATTTGGAATGAGATGATCTTTAAGGTCCTTTCCCAACCAGGCCATTCTACGACTCTGTGATCAAAAATACATCAACCCTGCTTTTATTTACTGCTGTTGTTTCAGAGGAGGCATATTGACACACAGCAGCCTACTCTTCAAATCTGTTTCAGCTCCACAAGGATCTCACCCCCCTACTGAAAATCTGTTCAGAACCATCCTTGAGGACTGCTGTCTCCATAGACAACAAAAAGAGTTTGTCAACAAACTGCAGAATTACCGAAAAGCTCCGAGTCCATGGGAAAAAATGAGAAGTGGATATTTTTCTCCTGGCTTAAAAGCAGCATTTGACTTTGCAGGACAGGTCACTGAACCTAGATAGGAACAGGAGTGTATGTCATTGTTACTGAAATGCAAGAAAGCTTTTGTTCCTGTAGGATTGGTCCCAAGAATGTGGTGACCACTGATTTTAGAGCATTCACCTGAAGACAAGGCACTAAGTCTCAGCTTTAAAATACAGAACACAAATATGGATCTGATTCTGAAAACAGTTTCTGATTGGCAGAAGATACTTCCTTTCTCTTCCTCCCATCCACAGCTCTTAAAGCCTAGTAGTCAGGTATCCAAGTCATGCTGCTACTCAGACCTTAGGATCTCTCCAACTTTTTTATCTTTGCACATTTCCCTGTGGGATATAAATCCCAACACACAGGTGCAGTTTACCCAAGCTCTTCCTAGAGCAACCTCACCAGACACTCTTACCCACAGCAGTCAAGAGACTGCTAAGAACTGGGTCACATTCAACACTGAGCTTCCCTACACAAAACAAACCCATCCCACAAAAACACCCTTTGTTTAAAAATATTTTTCAGTCCAGCAATACCACCCTGCTCATGGAGCAGTGAGGCAGCAACCTACAAACAGCTCATGCACTAGTCAAGGAATAAAACCAGAACCAGTCTTACCAACATAGTAATGGAAAAGCCTTTCTCCTACAACTCTGTACATATTAAGGAAGTCAGAGAGACCCTGATAGTATTCTTTATCTGGAATCCATCGTGCCTCCTCGATATCTGTGGCATCACATGCTGGGTAATACAGGCGCAGGAAGCTTCCCTGGGATTAGGAGGAAAATAAAAAAAGGAATATTGACATTTCTTTAAATATGGCAGAGAAAAAGGAAGATAAAATCATTTATATAAAGGGCTTCAGATGCAAGAATGACAGCGCAAGAGATTTAAGAAACCCTTATGAGAAAATTATTATCCTACATAGGCTTTGTGGCAAATCCGCTGTCACTTTCTGTACCTACAATGAATTTAAAGTACCATGAGATAACAATCATCACGGGTAGAGATACACATCACCTTCTCTAGCTTAGCCTGTAGCTAGTTCAAAATGCTCCATTTAATTAACTTATTTACAGACACTCATTTGCTCCATTTCTACATCTTGCTGGATCTTTCCTTCCATCTTCCTCACTGGGAATGGTTCTATGATGCAGTTTGATCAATTTTATAGGGTGACTGAAGATGATCTGAGAGCTGGAGCATCTCTCCTAGGATGATAGGCTAGGAGAGCTGGGGGTGTTCAGCCTGGAGAAGAGAAGGCTCTGGGAAGACCTTAGATCACCTTCTAGTACTTAAAGGGGCTACAGAGAGCTGGAGAGGGACTTTGGACAAGGGTCTGGAGTGACAGGACAAGGGGTAATGGCTCTAAACTAAAAGAGGGTAGGCTTAGATTAGATATTATGAAGAAATTCTTTACTGTGAGGGTGGTGAGAGACTGGAACAGGTTGTCCAGAAAAGCTGCAGATGTCCCATCCCTGAAGTGTTCAAGGCCAGTTTGGTCAGGGCCCTGAGCAACCTGAGATAGTTGAAGGTGTCCCTGTTCATGGCGAGGGAGTTGGAATGAGATGACCTTTAAGGTCCCTTCCAACCCAAACCATTCAGTGATTCCATGACTCTATGATTATGTCCCTTCACCCTTCCATCTGGGAGTTGTCATTGCTTTCCTTGCATCAGTGATTCTCATGGAGCTGTTACTGACCCAATTCAGCTTGCTGAACTGGGAGTAGGGGGAGAAGGACCCTCCTAGAAGTATAGTTTTCTACCAGGTTAGCAAGACAGATTTTACCCTGGGACTAGTTTCTGGAAGTGTGGTCCAGCAGAGGAGGAGTGTCAGGGGCATGGTCTCGTGGCTATAGTGTTCCTGCCTAAACTGAGCAGAGGCTGTCAGCCAAGCTCTTGGGCAGCAGCACAGCAAGGGAACACAAGATACTGTTCTTCCTCCTCATCAAAATGTTTACAAGTCTCTAGCGGTCCATCTTTCTAAATACAACTTTGCTAACCTGTGTTTCTTACCACCAGTTTGAATCTTCTCTTACTGTCTGTACTCCAGGCTTTCCACACTCATATGGACCCTCCAAACCCCCTTGTCAGTCTTTTTCCTTCGCAAACAGCAGCAACATACCAATGGCACACCTAAAAGCAGACTTGCCAGCAGATGAGCTGTGTGTAATCTGCATTCTTACTTCCTGCTTTGCAAGGGAATTTGCGACACACATTCAAATTCACTGTCTTGCTCCAACTGTGCTTTTGGTTTAGCAAGTTAAGATTAGGGCCAAAATAAACATGAGCTTTAGAATAAAGCCTCATTTCTTGAACACTAATGTATCAGTTTAAGAAAAGCTTGTTTAATGAAGCTTGTTTCTATTAACTCATCAAATTCAAACCAACATTTGAAAACAAAGACCATTAGAGAAGAACCTTCCTCCATATTAATAGTGATATTAAGTTGATCTCAAAATAGTCCCAGTGAACTTCCCCGGTGACTAACTTCTTATCAGAAAGGGAAAGAGGTTCATTATCTATGCCTGAGAGAACTATAATTCTTCAGAATGCTTATCTAAACAAAAATACACAGGCTGATTGCAAAGAGAAACTAATTGCTGCTTTGTGCTAGTACAGAGTAAGCTCAGTAAAGGAAACATGAACAACCACTATGAACTGGTCACAAGTTCCACTATACCTGGCTCATCTGAGGAGTAAAACCACAGTGTAAATACCTGTAAATATGCTCTAACAAGCAGGAGGATTTGATACAGAAACCCACTAGCGAGACAATTTGTCTACGTACAGTCCCCCTCTTCTTATCATGGCTTCTCACGGTACTAATCTCTTACAGAACTGACATCCTGTTCTTCTTCAGACAGATAAA
>JAOXXN010000446.1:112587498-112602970 GCA_026770055.1 Myrmophylax atrothorax | reverse complement strand
GGCACATGGCAGGGTTCTCTCAAGTGTTGCTGGCAGCAGGGTTTTGACTAGACTGAGACAAAATCCCTGACCCTGTTGATGGGCCCTCGTGAATGGAGGTGTGACTGTGCTGTGCTCACTCTTGTTTTCTCTCCCAGAGCAGAGGTGGAGAGCAGAGACTACCGCAGGACAGCTGCAATGAAAGGAATCTCCTTAGACCAGAGAGATGAAGACTGGGAACTCAAGAAAGAAGAGCTTGAGAGAAACCCACCATGCTTTTGGGAGAGCTGCACAACCTCTGCTCAAAAGAAAAATGGGAAAAAAAAGGGGAAGCTGTAGTCTGCCTGCCTGTTTTGTGCCTCTGAGCACTTGCAATGCAGAGCAAAGGCACTGGCAGATCTCAGGTGGATCTGCAGGGTGGTGTACAGGTGAATGGGGGAAGCAGATGGGCTGAAAGGATGAATCCTTGAGATACACTGTAAACAATGTCCTTAACAGCGGAGAGGTAGAAGTGCTTCTGTCTTTCTGTGTGTTTCTATGTATCAGATCTCAAATATAAAAAACTGCAGAATATGTTCAAATATACCAATACTATAAATCATTGGAAGGTTTAAAGTTATTGAGATGACCAGCAGTTACCCTTATTGTGAGGGAGGGAAATGGTTTTTCTTCTACCTGAATCACAAAAGCATCTGGGACTGTGGTTCTGCTTGCTCTGCTGATGTCTATGGCCTTTTCTTGTTTGTTTCTGGTCCTTCATCAGCCGGGAGGTTCTACAGGTGCCTGTAGCTTCTCTCTTTTCTTGACAGTGGTTTGTAATTGTTTCTACTGGCTGAAGCTGAGACATTGATTTTGAGCTTTCATCAGACACAGGGGTCTAACAGCCTGAATCTCCCATTCCTGTCCCAGCAAAAGAGAAAATGTGCTCCTCCTTGTTTCTTTTAGAGAGCTGTGCCTTCCAAGAGTGTTGGAGCACTGCCTTATTTTCAGCAGTGCTCCCAGCTATTTTTATATCTCTGCACTTAGGAATGCTGTGAAACTAGTCCTGAGCCTATGATCATCAACACTTTCCATGGCAAAAGCATTTTTAAATGTTTCACTAATCAGTCATAAAAACTTGGAATCTGACCCAAAGCAGTTTTCCACATTATGCCAGCACTGGACAGCCCCTCCCACTGACCTCTGACATCTTCTGTGTGTCAGCTTCCCTGGGCTGAACACATCACTGCATCTCTCCATGTGGGCTGTGCTGGAGGATAACATGTCCCCTGCAGGTCCAGCTGAGTGGGGCTGGTGCACAGGGCAAGAGGTGCTGTGCTGGGTGTCCTGTTCTCAGGGCTTTCATGAAGCTGGCAGAAGGTATCTGCAGTGTGGTTTGCTGGGACTGCCTTGTTTAGTGTGGTGACATCTGCCAGCTGGTGGTTTTGCCTGCTGAGCCTTGTGGTATGTGGGGTTGTGAGGGGTGATGTTGCACGGGATGTGGGGAATAAGATGGATCTTCCAGGGCCTTCTTGTGAAATCAGTTTGAAGTGTCATTTCAAAGGTTGAAGTGCACGAGCAATAGCAGGGAGAGAAGGGAGGTGTGTCAGTGCCTGTTGGGGTTGATTGGGTTGACAGTGGATCTGCTGCCCCCCTGACTCCTGAAGTAATCAATCTTGACCATTATAAAGTGTACCCTTGAAACAGAGAAAGACATGCAGGTAAAGTAACAGATAGGCAAGTTAGAAGATGTATGCTCAGTAAAACAGGATGTGTAGCACTAGTAGTATATGCAGACTTTGTAGCCTTCTGATATGGTTTTATCTATGCTTGAGAGAACTGAATAAACAATGGTGAATAGGCCTAATGTTGTATTAAAGATATAAAGAGAAAGCTGTAACCCAGAAGGGGGGCTCTCTCTCCCTGAATAAAAATTTGCTGCTGGGTATAAATCCTGCTGTGTCTTGGATCTGCTTTTGCTTTCTTGGATGTCACAACCTCCAGTTGGTGCCTATCCTTTCAGGGCCTTTCAGTGAGGAGATGTGTTCAGATGAGATTCTTAGAATCTGTCTCCAGACCTGAGATGGTGACAGAAATGACCAGTTCAGGTTCTGCTCTACTCATCCTGGAACTATTTCATGTTTAGAGGACCTGCTGTGCAGGGTTGACCTTGGGAACCTGCCAGACCCCCACCCAGCTGCTCCTTCACTCTCCATGCATAAACAAGACAAGGGTGAAAGACAGAATGGAAAAGCTTATGGTTTGAGATAAGGACAGGGAGATAACTCACCAATTACTGTGATGACAAAACAGACTTAGGGAAAATGAATTTCATTTATTTCCTATTGAAATAAATTGAGTAGGATGATGAGGAACAGACACAAAATTAGAATACGATGTCTCCAACGGCCTTATTCATCACAGGCTCAACTTCATTCTGTTTTTTCCAGATTCTCCACCTCCACCCACTCAGAAGCACAGGGGCAAGGAGATAGGGGTTGCAATCAGTTCATAGCGTGTTGTCTTCTCCACTGCTTCCTCCTCATGATCTTCCATTCATCCAGCATAAATCCTATTTCCTGGGTATTTTACTGGGCCAATGTCTGTTAGGAAAATCCATTCTCATCTACAAGTTAAAACAGGCCAGGAGAGCAGAGCAGAGCGGGGCAATCCTCTTCATGCAGGAAATGGGGTAGAGAGCACACACAGGGCTGGCATGGGAAGGGGGCTCTGCACCCACCTGTGCACCTCACAGCCATTCCCGTATTGCTGTTTGTGTGTCAGTGACCACATGTGGACAGTGACAGGGATCAACATGTTCAACTGTCAGTTATCAACCACTGCCAGACAGTGAGACAGCTCATCACATTACACCAAAACGGAGGCACAGCAGCAAGAAATGTAAACCAAAACAGGGATAAACCTGTTGTTTGGTTCAGTCATTTCAATCAGCAACCGACAGAGCATTTGTGTCAGGTTCACAGTATTGTTATTGCCCTTTTACATCTAGCCCATGTAGAAGGTATAAATCAGGTTGTTATTGACAATAATTCAGCTCAAAAAACAATCTAAATTTAGTTATAATAAGTATAATAAATTTAACTAACAATAACTAAGTTGAAAGAATTTGGATGCAGTTTTCTTAGGTTGGATGGGGAAGAGTGAATATCTGCATCATCTACACTGCCTGCAGAGTTGCATTTCAGATTGACTTGTTTTCTATAAAGAAATATATAATTTTGTAAGGCTCCAACTTTTGTTACAGTTCCTACCTCATGGAAACCTTGCACCTCACACAGAATAGAATCCTTAGAAGTGTCTTTTCCAATTTGGGATTGCTGAAAATCAGAATAAGGGAATGAACACCTGGAAAAGCATACTGAAATACTACGATGAGAAACATCACAGGACTTCCCTTCTTTGTGACATAAACCATTGCCAAGATCAAGGATGCAAAGTTGTTGCTGTGCATTACTAGGAAGGAGAGAATAGATTCTATGTCTTTGATGTGGGCATCCATGCTGAGGTCCTTCATGGAGTTTGTCTGCATGTTGTGTTTATGTCTGCAGAGAGAAAAGAGAAGGAGAAAGGCAGAGATGACTGCCATGAATGCAGTGGCAAACATACTCAACAGTAAAATAAATCAGCATAGAATGTTCATTTATTTTGATGTTTACTTTTCACAAATTTCCTTGCCCAGTGAAATTGTTACAGTGCGGGCTGTCACTGATACCATAGACAAGGAATCCTGTAACCAGGAAGAAAAACACTGACCCCACCAAAAGCCAGGGCACAATCCTGTCAATATTTACTTTCAGGTAGATGTTCCTGAAACTGGCAATTTTTACACAATAAAAGACACAAAGACAGGCACAAACACAAAAGTTAAAGTAATTTAAAATGGTTTGATTAACTAGAATTGGGATAAATTACTGAAAGAAAGTAATTTAGCAATGAGATGCATGAATACCAGAACCTGGAGCATCCCAGAAACAGCAAGATCTTCTTATTAGAGTTCAAGGTTTTCTTTTTGACCCACGCAATGTAAATCACAGAAACAATGAGAGCATTTATCCACATGCCAGAAAACGCTTCCAGAGTAACGATGGCCACTGTCATGGTGTACTAGTTTGAGGGAAACTGAAATGTTTACCAAGACCAGAGGAGAGGATTCCTCCTCAATAACCACGTCACCCCTTATTAAATTTAAAACAACAACAACAACAACTACAAAACTTTAATTAGAAAATGTATATGAGAAGGATAAGTGTTCTCAACTACTAGATATAGATAGAACTATAAAATGACCAGAACAAACTACTCCCTCAGCACCAAAAATCCAATCCCCAAAAACTGTAGGTTCCTCCTGGTGCAATTGTATCTACGGACAGTGTCAGTGTCACACCTTGTCTGGCTGCGAGGTGAATTCTCAGTCTTTTCCCAGCAAGGAAGAGACAAGGGGAATGTATGCCTCACATAGCGCAGAATGGAGCCTTTCCTGTGGGGGAAGAGCAGACTCTCTCTCTCTCCTTGTCTTTTGTTCGAAAGAAGGAAATGCTGGGAGTTGAGGAGTGGTGATAATTCCAAGAAGTCTCCTTGCAGTCGAAGTCAATTCCGAGGAAAAAAGGTCTTTGGTGTGTCCCAAAGAAGTTGTGACCCTCTTCTCTCTCCTCTCGCTCTCTCTCTGAACCTCAGGATGCCCAGAGGTGGAGGGGGAAAGGTGAAGAGCAGAGCCAGAAAAAGCTCTCACCAGCTTAGCAAACAGTGGCTTCATCCCAGCAGCTGCCCAAAATGAAGTGAAGCCAGGAAAAGCCTCTCCCCCTCCCGGGTGCTGGGAGTCTGTTTCTCATGTCCGCTTCACCATTAAGTTGGAAACTAGAACCATCAACCACTCATTTGTTCTGAGTCCTGGCACTTCAACTCCCAAAACCTTTGTGTTGGTAGGGTGAGAAAAATTCCCTGAAGGAACCCCTACCCCCCACCCCCTTTCTTTGTTTGAACCTTTGACACATCGCATCGTATGTAGTGACATTGGGTTGGTCTGGCGAGTGACAAGCTTACATACTCAGAGCTGGGGAGCAGTGCTGTGTCGGACAAGGGGGCTGTTCCATCAATACCAAATGTAGGTCAGAGGCTGCTGTTCCCTGAGTGACACTTATGGCAAGAGGAGCTTTATGGAGCTGCTGTTGGGGGAGATGTTGGTGCCGCAGCTGTTGAGAGCAGGGCAGGTGCAGGGATGTAAATGTGCTAGGTATTCTGTTACCTGGTGTCAGTGTCTCTGTTGACTATTTGAATTTTGGTTTGGGGGGGTTGTGTTGGGTGGCACAAAGAGTAGAGAGGTTTTTCTGCAGTGGAGAGTGGTGTGATTGTGTGAGTGACCCATGTTTGGTCATTGTCAGCCTTCAGGATCTGTGTTCTTCTGTCCCTTGGCCACCAGTGATGCTCTTGCTGAGCAGGGTGTTCTCTCAGCAGAGCACAGTCAGGGCAGTCACTGTGCTCTTTCATCCCAGAGTCTTGGAGCTGGAAAATTCATCCGAGCTGCTGGAAAACTGGTTTTCCTTTTGATCCTCGGCTGGCATTCAAATCTCTATTACTTTTCCCCATGTTAATACCTTAAGATTAATTGAGGAACCAGATAGTGGGGTGGATGGGGAGGCCCTGATAGGACAGCTGAATGTTTTTTCTTCTGGGGTTAAGTTAAAACATATGCAGGAACAGGGTAGAAATCATCACGAGTCCCTGTGCAAGCACTCCAATCTCATCTGCTGGCAGTATGAAAAGTTGTGTCCATGGAACCCAACCACCATGTTAGGTTCCTGCCTCACCTAAATACCCTCAAGCTTACAAATGGATTTCGGTCCTGAAAACTG
Source organism: Myrmophylax atrothorax (assembly GCA_026770055.1). Lineage (NCBI taxonomy): Eukaryota > Metazoa > Chordata > Aves > Passeriformes > Thamnophilidae > Myrmophylax > Myrmophylax atrothorax. The sequence continues at coordinate 112,597,142 of JAOXXN010000446.1, read as the reverse complement.
TGAATTTTTGTTTTGGTTTAAAATCTTGGCAGAATGCTAAGTATAAACCATAGTGACAAAGCTGCCTCCCCCCGCCAAGCAAAGGGAGAAAAAACTGGAAACTTAAAGTTGAAACAGAAAACTGGGTTATATATTTACACAAAAAAGGGAAAATTAAAAGTAAACTACAATATAACACACACCCACACTAGTTAGATATAACAAATAATTCTTTCACCTCCCCACACAACAGAAAACTGAACCCTTCCAAACACAAGTCTCACTATTCTGGCTACAAAATCACCCAAGAGAACTCAACCTTCCAAGGGATAGACCCAAACAGAGAGAAAACCAAGAATAAACATTTTATTTTCCTGAGACAACATAGCAGTGAAGAGGACAGCAGCAGCGTTCTGTAAGTACTACGGCCATGGTCAGAAAAGCACCTCCTCCTCCACTGTATTTATATTTGAGATGACATCAGAATATGGTTTGGAATACCATTGGCCGGTAGAAGTCAGCTGTCAGCTGGCCTGACCCAGCTCAAGTCAGCTCATAAACTAAGGCCTGCTCTAAAAAATAATGTCTAAATTAAGGCCTACAGCTACTTAAACCCAGGACATTTTTTCAACATGAAAAGTGTGTTAACCTCTGTAGGGCACCGAGTGCCCTTGGACTCAGGTTAGTACAAGACCTTGCACATCAGAACTTGCACTTCAGGACCACAGGTACCAGAGAGATCTTGACTGATGTGGTGTAACAAGGAAAAATTGAAATCACAGCAAAAAGCTCTGCGGCTGCAAAAAATTTATCACCAGTAATTTCCCTTCAGAATAATGATGCCCTTTTTTTCTGGGGAACAGAAATGCTATCACTGTGTTATGTGAATATTCATATCTCATGCTCCTGTTTGCATGTTTTTGTCAAGGCCCTGGTACATTGGTGGAAAATAACGGAGGAAAACTCATGGGTTGATATAAATGCAGATAGATGATTCATCAGTTACTGTCATGGACAAAATAGAGTCAAATTGGAAAATATGACTTGAATTTATTGCCACTTGAAAAGAGAGTAGAGTGAGGAGGAACAAAGTAAAGTGGAACTTGATGCCTTCACCCCCCCCTTCATCCCAGGCTCAGCATCTCTCCTTCATTCCCAGTTTCTCTACCTCCTCCCCTACAAGCAATGCATGGAAACAGAAAATGGGGTTTGCAGTCTGATCATAACCAGCTGTCTCCATTCCTGCTTTCTCACATGCTCCTCTCCTGGTCCAGTGTGGGTCTGTGCCATGGGCTGCAGTGCTTCAGGATACACCCAAGTGTGCTGTGGGGGTATCCATGGGCCAAAGGTGGATCTCAGCTGCCCTATGGAGTTGTGTGGGCTGCGGGTGGGCAACTGCCTCACCATAGTCCTCTCCATGGGGCAGCCTTGACCTTGCCCAACTGAGACCCCCACAGACCCCAATCACCAACCCCCTGCCCGAGACCCCTGTCCATTTGCCTGTGGGTCACTGTGTGATGAAAGCAGGATGAGATTCCACGCTGCAGCTTGTACACAAACAAGTAAAATCAGACCAGCAGGGCATTCACACAGAGCAAGGCAATCCTGTTCATGCAGGAAGTGGAGTAGAGAGAGGACACACAGGGCTGGCACGGGAAGTGGGCTCAACACCCACCTGTGCACCCCACGGCCATTCCTGTATTGCTGTTTATATGTCAGTGACCACTTCTGGAGAGTGACAGGAATCAACATGTTCTCATATCAGTTACCAAACACTGCACACAGTAATACAGATCCTAATATTACCCAGTTATAAAGCACTGACAGAGTCATCTCATCATATCAGCCAGGGAGACAGGCACATCACAAAGATATGCAAACCAAACCTGAAACAAACTGGTGTTTTAGTTCAGTTCTTACAATCAATGAATGCCAAAGCATCTGTGGCAGGTTTGCAGTACTGTTATTGCCCCTTTGCATCCAGCCCATGTGTACGAGGTCTAAAAGTCTTTGCTATTTACAACAATTTAGCTCCAAGAATTATCTAAACTAGATGAGAATAATAATTTATTGAACTCATAATAATATTACTGCAAAGACTTTGAATTTCATATTCTTAACCTCAGAGATGAATATCTGTATCATCTCCATTGGCTGGAGAGTTGCATTAAAAAATAAATTGACTTGTTTTCCATAGAGAAATATCAACATTTTGCAAGGGTTTCAGGTCTTGCTACAGTTCCTACTTCACACAGGGCAGAATCCTTATCAGTATCTTCTTCAGTTTAGGATTGCTGAAAATAAGAATGAGGGAGTGAACAACTGGAAAAGCATATTGAATTAAGTAAATTAGAAATATTATGTCATTTTCATTTTTCTTAGAATAAATGAGAGTCAAAATCAAAGATACAAAGTTGATGCTGTACATTACTAAGAAGGAGAGAATAGATTTCATGGCTTTGATATGGGCATCTGTGCTGAGATCCTTTGTGGAGTTTGTCTGCATGTTGTGTTTGTGTCTCCAGAGAGAAAAGAGAAGGAAAAGGGCAGAGAAGATGAGTGCCATGAATGCAGTGGCATATCCAAAGCCAATGAGAAAGTAAGTAGGGAGAAAATGTTCCTCTATTCTGATCCTTGCTTTCCAAATGATTCCTTGGCAGGTCAAATTGGCGTAGTTCCTGAGTACTCTATCAATCGTATTGTAGACAAGGATTCCAATCAGCAGGGAGAAAAGCACTGATCCCAACAGGAACCAGGGCATCATCCTGTCAATTTTTACTTTCAGGTAGATGAAGAAGCTGTTCTGGAAATTGGCAATTTTTATACAATAAAAGACGCAAAGACAGGCTGAAACCCACAAGTTGGAACAATTAAAAAAGCTCTGAGCGCTCTCAGCTAGCTGAAACACATGGTGAACAAAAATGTAATTTGGATAAAATGTTGCAAGAAAAGAATTTACCCATGCAATGCACAAATACCAGAACCTGGAGCATCCCAGTAACAGCAAGATCTTCTCATTAGAGTTCAAGGTTTTCTTTTTGACCCAAGAAATGCAAATCACAGAAACAATCAAAGCGTTTATCCACATGCCAGTAAAGACCTCCAGAGTGACGATGGCCAGAGCCATGGCATTATATGTAGTAACATTTGGTTGTACTGGAGAGTGACAAGCTTCCATGGTCAGAGCTGGGGAGCAGTGCTGTGCTGGACAAGGGGGCTGTTGCACCAATGCCCAACACAGGTCAGTGGCTGCTGTTCCCTGAGTGTCACAAATGGCAAGAGGATCTTTATAGAGCTGCTGATGGGGGGATTTTGGCATCGTTGCTTTTGAGAGCGAGCAGGGCAAGTGCAGGTATGTAAATGTGCTGGGTATTCTGTTACCCGATGTCGGTGTCACTGTTCACTATTTGAATTTTGGTTCAGGGGGGTTTATTAGATGGCTTAAAGAGCATAGATGTTTTTCTGCAGTGGAGAGTGTTGTGATTGTGTGAGTGACCCATTTTTGATCCCTGTCAGGCTTCAGAATCTGTGTTCTTCTGTCCCTTGGCCACCAATGACACTCTGGCAGAGCAGGGTGTTCTCTCAACAGAGGACAGTCAGGGCAATCACTATGGTCTTTCATCCTGGAGCTTCATCGTCTTGGAGCTCCAAAGCTCAGCCAAGATGCTGGAAAACTGTTGTTCCTTTTGATCCTCGACAGACATTCTAATATCTGTTAGATTTCCCTGTTCTTCTGTCCCTTGGCCACCAATGACACTCTTGCTGAGCAGGGTGTTCTCTCAACAGCGAATGATGAGGGCAGTCACTGTGCACTTTCATCCCAGAGTCTTGGAGCTGCAAAGTTCAGCTGAGATGCTGGAAAATTGTTGTTCCTTTTGATCCTCGACAGGCATTCAAATCTCTATTAGATTTCCCCATGGTAATGTCTTAAGATTAAGTGAAGAACCACATAGTGGTGTAGGTGGGGAGGCAGTGATAGAGCAGCTGAATGGTTTTCTTCCAGGGTTAAGTTAAAACATATGCAGGAACAGGGTAGCAATCATCATGAGTCCCTGTGCAAGGGCTCCAATCTCATCTGCTGGCACTACGGGATGTTTTAGGGATGGGACCGTACTGGGTTCTTGCCTCACCTAAATACCCTCAAGCTTACAAATGAATTTCTGTCCTGAAAGCTGTGAGTTTTTCCAACAGGCAAGGTGTGTTAAGCTCTGTAGGGCACTGAGTGCCCTTGGACTCAGGTTAGTTCAGGACCTTGCATATTGGACCTTGCACATCAGTACTACAGGTAGCAGGGAGATCTCAGCTGATGTTTCTGTGTAACAAGGAAAACTTGAAATCACAGCAAAGAGGTCTGTGGCTACAAGAAATGAACCAGCAGTAATTCCCTTCAGAATAATGATCCCCTTCTTTTTCGGGGGGAGAGAAATGCAATCACTATGTTATGTGAATATTCATATCACATGGTCTTTTTGCATGTTTTTGTGATGGCTCTTGTACATTGGTAGAAAATAACGGAGGAAAATTCATGGGTTGATATAAATGCAGATGGGTAATTCACAAATTACTGACATGGATAAAACAGAGTTCAATTGGAAAAAATGACTTGAATTTATTGCCACTTGAAAAGAGAGTAGAGTGAGAACAAACAAAGACTAAACTGGAACCCGCTGCCTCCACCTCCCATTCATCCCAGACTCAACCTCACTCCTTTATTCCCAGATTCTCTACCTCCTCCCCCACATCAATGCATAGGAACAGACAATGGCGTTTGCAGTCAGACCATAAACAGCTGTCTCTACTCCTTGTGCCTCACACACTCTTCTCCTGCTCCAGCGTGGGTCTGTTCCACACGCTGCAGTGCTTCAGGATACACCCCAGTGTGATGTGGGGTTATCCATGCACCAAAGGTGGATCTCCATTCCCCCAAGGACTTGTGTGGGCTGCAGGGGCACAGCTGCCTCACCATGGTCCTCTCCATGGCCTGCAAGGGAATGTCTTCTCCAGCACATGGAGCAGCCCCTCCCTGTCCTTCCCTGGCCCTGTTTGCTGCAGGACTGTTTCTCACATTATTCTACACTCCTCACTGCTGGGTCATATTTCTTTCCTTTCTTAAATATATTTGCCCAGAGGAGCCATGACGATCACTAGTGGGCGGAGGTGTGTCTTGTGCTTTGTCCTTTGGATTGCCTGGATCAGGCTTTCCCTGGCATGGGGCAGCCTTGAGGTTGTCTAACTGAGACCCCCACGGACACCCACTAAGCATCACCTGGGCTGAGCCCCCTGTCCATCTGCCTGTGGGTCACTGTGGGATGAAGGCAGGTTGAGATTCCACGCTGCAGCTTGTACACAAACAAGTAAAAGCAGACCAGGAGAACAGTCACACAGAGCAGGGCAATCTTGTTCATACTGGAAGTGAGGCAGAGACAGAATAGACAGGGCTGGGTTGGGAAGTGGGCTCTGCACACACCTGTGCACCCCATGGCCAATCCTGCATCGGTGTTTATATGTAAGTGACCACCTCTGGTGAGTGACAGAGATTCACATGTTCTCCTATAACTTATCAATCAATACACACAGTGTTACAAATCCTAGTATTACACAATTATAAAGCACTGACAGAGACATCTCATCATGTCAGCCAGGAAGACAGGCACATCACAAAGATATGTAAACCAAAATTGAAACAAACTGGTGTTTTAGTTCAGTTCTTACAATCAATGAATGCCAAAGCATCTGTAGCACGTTTGCAATACTATTATTGCCCCTTTGAATCCAGCCCATGTGTACGAGGTCTAAAAGTCTTTGCTACTTACAACAATTTAGCTCCAAGAATTATCTAAACTAAATGAGAATAATTATTTATTGAACTTGTAATAATATTATTACAAAGAATTTGAGTTACATATTCTTAACCTCAGAGATGAACATCTGAATCATCTTGCTTGGCTGGAGAGTTTAACTAAAAATTAATTGACTTGTTTTCTATAGAGAGATACCAACATTTTGCAAGGGCTTCAGGTCTTGCTTCAGTTCCTACTTCACACAGGGCAGAATCCTTAGCAGTATCTCCTTCAGTTTAGGATTGCTGAAAATCAGAATGAGGGAATGAACACTTGGAAAAGCATATTGAATTAAGTAAAGTAGAAACATCATATAGTTTTCATTCTTCATTGAATAAACAAGACTCAAAATCAAAGATACAAAGTTGATGCTATACATTACTAAGAAGGAGAGAGTAGATTTCATGGCTTTGATGTGGGCATTTGTGCTGAGGTCCTTCATGGAGTTTGTCTGCATGTTGTGTTTGTGTCTCCAGAGAGAAAAGAGAAGGAAAAGAGCAGAGAAGATGACTGCTGTGAATGAAGTGGCAAATACAAAGCCAATGAGAAAGTAACTAGGGAGAAAATGTTCCTCTCTTCTGATATTTGCTTTCCAAATAATTCCTTGGCAGGTCAAATTGAAGTTGTTCCTGAGCCATTTAACGATTGTGCCATAGACAGGGATTCCAATCACCAGGGAGAAAAGCACTGATCTCAACAAAAGCCAGGGCATCATTCTGTCCTTTAGATAGATGAAGACGCTGTTCCTGAAATTGGCAATTTTTATACAATAACAGACACAAAACCAGGCTGATACCCACAATATGAAACTATTAAGGAAGTTCTGAGCACTATCAGGTAGCTGAAACATGTGAACAAAAAGGTAATTGGGATAAATTATTGCAAGAAATTAATTTACCCAAGCAATGCACAAATACCAGAACCTGGAGCATCCCAGTAACAGCAAGATCTTCTCATCAGAGTTCAAGGTTTTCTTTTTGACCCAAGAAATGCAAATCACAGAAACAATGAAAGCATTTATCCACATGCCAGCAAACACTTCAAGGGTGACCATGGCCACTGTCATGGCATTATATGAAGTGACACTGGGTTGGTCTGGAGAGTGACAAGCTTCCATGGTTGGAGGTGGGGAGCAGTGCTGTGCTGGACAAGGGGGCTGTTGCACCAATGCCAAATGCAGGTCAGTGGCTGGTGTTCCCTGAATGTCATGTATAGAAGAGGAGCTTTATAGAGCTGCTGGTGAGAGGGATTTTGGTGCCACTGCTCTTGGGAGCAGGGCAGGTGCAGGGATGTAAATGTGCTGGGTATTCTGTGACCTGGTGTCACTGTCAATATTTGAATTTTGGTTCAGGAGGGCTGTGTTGGGTGACACAAAGAGCAGAGATGTTTTTCTGCAGTGGAGTGTTGTGATTGTGTGAGTGACCCATGCTTGATCCCTGTCAGGTTTTAGGAACTGGTTTCTTCTGTCCTTTGGCCTTCTTCAATGACCAATTAGATAATTGCTGCAGCTGATAGAGGGCAGAGCAGTGGCCTGGTGAATTTTCATTTCCTGATACTGCCTGTTCTCTGCTTTATGCTTTGATGTGAGTTTCTTCTGCTTTGCTGATAGAACAGGAGACATGGTGTGGGGTTGGGTGGTTTTTGTTTACTTCTTTCTTTCTTCTTCTCTCAATATGTATGTGAGGAGAAGTTGTTTCTCTAACAACCGGTCTGAAGATGAACTGTCTGTGCTGGGATTGTGCTTGTACAGGAACATTACATGAAAATGTTACACCAGCAGGACCAAACCAGAGCTGAAGGTTGGGCTCAGCTCTGTGTGAGTAATCTAACACCTCACAAAGAACATAAAGGTATAAATCAAGAGTCTCAAAGAATGGTTTTTCAATGAGTGTAATGTGTGGATCAGGTGCTTGAAGCACAGATGTCAGCTTTTAATTCAAATACAACCCATCACTTTAGAAGGGGAAAGAGTCTCACATTCTTTGTATTTACCATCCCATGTGCATATTTTGGATGCCCTTTTGCATTTCAAATGGAAACAGAACCCTGTGTTTCTGCATCTGGATGGACACACAGCTGTGTTGGGATTTGAGAGACATCACAGAGAGACTGAATTGCTTGGTGCAGGCTGAACCTCTTCCCTCTTCAGAATCCCTTTCTTTCTCATTTTATGGCATGGGATATCCCAGATGATTAGCCTTGGTTAGTACATTTCTTAGGCTGTTGGTTGCCTAAGTTCTGGCCAAAGCCATTACCCCTGTATATCAGGTGCACTGCACAAGCATGTTGATGTCACTAAGAGCTGGAGAGGAATGGTGTGAGAAACAGCTCCCACAGAGGGAAATTTCCCATTGCCCACTGTATCGTAGCGGACAGCCTGAGGAAATAGGACTTTTCCTTATGGAATGCCTGTGTTACTTGCACTACATATAGGCTGATTTTTTTTCCCCAGCTCTGCATGCTGTTCTTGTTACATTTGCCCTTGTTCCTGCTGGCAAACTGGTATCAGTGAACCTGCTGGAGGTCTCTAGATGATGAAGGCAGATAAACTTGATCTCAGGAACCTGCATGTTGATTTACTGCACTCTTCATGCCTTATCTCTTCTTACCAGCCACAACTTAGAAGCAGGGAGGAAATTAATATACTTTACAAATAAAAAGAGCATCCTCCTTTTTAATTTTTTTAATGTATTTTGGGCACTCCTTTAAATTTTGAAGAATTTAGGATTAAAACCTAATAGTAAATGAGTCTTGGAAGCCTATGAATATCTCTTGTTTTTATGCTTCATAAATGAGAAGAAATTAAAGCTTCTTTTTAAGGTATATACATAATATATATATGTGTGTGTGTGTGTATATATATATATAAAGTGTATATATATTTATTTATGCATATATATATATATTTATATTTATGACACTGAGATTAGATGCTATTTCTGACAGAGCTGCAGAAATCCTGAGTGCCTACCAAATCAGAACTCTGCAGTAGGAGCCAAGTGTTTACCTTCTCTTGGACAACACTTACTCTTCATGTTTCCATTTCCAGATCCTGGCAGTGATGGGGCCAGGAGGGTCTCTGTGAGGAGAGGTTGGTGCTGCACCATTTCAGGCACATGACAGGGTTCTCTCAAGTGTTGGTGGCAGCAGCGTTTTGACCAGACTGAGACACAATCTCTGACCCTGTTGATGGGCCCTTGTGAACTGAGGTGTGACTGTGCTGTGCTCACTCTTGTTTTCCCTCCAGAGCAGAGGTGCAGAGCAAAGTCTACCGCAGGACAGGTGGATTGAAAAGAATCTCCTTAGACGAGATGAAGAGTGGGAACACAAGGGAGAAGAGCTTGAGACAACCCCAAATTTTTTTGGCTGAAAACAGTGTTGCTCTGGAATATACTTGCAATGGCTTTTCTGTGGGAAAAGGAGTTCAGAGAAGCCTTCTGCTCATGGAGGTGCATTAAAGGTTGTTGTCAAAAGGCAGCAGGGTGAAACCTCAACAGCCCCTGATAGACAGAATCCATGTCCAGCTGGGCTGATGCTGCCCTTTGACATGATGCTCTGGAGATCATTTTGGATACATCTCAATTCTGCAGAGCTTCAAGAAACCTCTGATGTTCAGGCTGCACACCTGGCAGATGTTCTCCTTCTGGGAGGACAAGAGCCAAAAGAAAACCTGCTGAAAAGCATGAAAAACACACCCTTGGCAACTAGTGGGAGGTAAGGTGCCACTCTATGCCTGAGACAATGACAAAAATGACCAGTTCAGGTTCTGCTCTGTTCTTGCTGGAACTATTTCATGAGAGTTAAGCATGGGCAGCTGCCAACCCT
>JAOXXN010000446.1:112571041-112583836 GCA_026770055.1 Myrmophylax atrothorax | reverse complement strand
GGGAGGCCAGGTATTTTGGTTCTGCTGCTCTGGAGAGCAGGGCAGGTGCAGGGATGTAAATGTAAATGTGCCGGATGCCAGTGTCACTCTTCATTATTTGAATTTTGGTTCAGGAGGGCTGTGTTGGGTGGCACAAATAGCAGAGACATTTTTCTGCAGTGGGCATTTTTGAGGTTTTGTGAGTGACCCATATTTTGTCTGTGTCAAGCCTTCAGGATCTGAGTTATTTTGTCCCATGGTCACCTATGATGCTCATGTAGAGCAGAGGTTGTGCTCAGCAAGGCACTGTCAAGGGAGTGCAGTGTCAGTAATGAAGTCAGGGAATCAAAATCTGAAGGTCATGTGGGTTCATCTCCTTTACCCTTTGTTCCTTATATCTTCTTAACAGTCCCAGCTTAGTACTGGCCAAGAGGATATGAATATATTTTCTCAGTAAAAATGTTCAGAGCATTATCCTTGTTTTCATCTAATTTTAGGCACTATTTTAAGTTTTGGATAATTTTTGAGAAAAAACAATAGTAAATCACAGCAATACCTGAGCCAATGCCCAGAAACCAATGCCCTGGAAGTCCAAAAGCCTACTGGTGTTTCTCAGCTATCAGCTGTCTCAGATGTCTAAACTATTGACTTATCTGACAAAAGATACTATCTCTCCTTATGTCCTCTGCCAAAATTACTCCAGTCAGGGAATTTTGCTATCAGCCTTCTGCTCTTTTATCCAAGGAGATATTTCTTCTACATGTTGGGTTTTCTTGTTTTTGGGGGTTTTTTTAAGCCACACATTCATTCTCTCTGTCTCGAATTATTGATATCTGTAGTACTTTAAAAGGAGAGCAAATGCTGTTGTTATCCTCTGCTGTGTGTTTCGGATCTGAGTGGGAAGGTTGTTAACCTGGACGTGTTTGGTAAGTTCAATCATGTGTTGATTTCAAACCCTATGAAGGGGACCAGACTAACCTGTAATTTGAGAAGCTGGATGGGTAATTCTTTATCAACAGTTTGGTTGGTACCACTTTGATATGATAGTTTTTCCAACCCAGGAGACATTTATTTTCAGTCTTGCTTGTATGAGGGACAGAAATACCTGAGCCAAATTTCTGTCTCAAGGTTTATTTGTGTTACACTGGAGTTAAAACCAGTGCAAACAGATTAACAAAAGGTATTATCTGCATTTGCTGACACCATTTAGTACCTGTGTCTAGGAATCCAGGGTAGATCTGCCATTAGGTATGGGAATACTGATGCATAGCAATTTTGGGCACTTCATACACGGCAGTGTATGAGGGTATAAGGCATCTGCCGTACTTTCCTGTACTCTTCTGCTACTCCCCTTCCTATATTCGTTGAGCTGGGGCTACCCAGAGTAGAAGAGTAATAGTATTTCCCATCACCAGCTTCTTCACAGGAACTGCAGCCACTTGAAGAATGAACATGCACTGCCCTCCAGGGAGGGTGAAATGAAACGAGTGCTGGAGCACCTCTGCTGTGGAAACAGGCTGAGAGCTGGGGCTGTTCTGCCTGAAGAAGAGAAGGCTCCAGGGAGACCTTAGTGCCCCTTCCAGAACCTGAAGGGGCTACAAGAGAGCCCTTATATATATGAGAACAAATATATGCTCTCAGAATGATTTATCTTTAGATGTCCTCTTTAGGTTCTCAAGTAATTTTAAAGTTAAGGGGACTAAAACTGAAGTGTTTTTCAGACTGCTCTGATTTTGCTTCAAATTTTTGTTCGTTTTTCACGTCCCCTGCTGCACATCTGCAAATATGGTCTTTGTGATATGGCCTTTGCTCACCTGTGAAAAGATGATGTATCTTGAGATATGGCTGTCTTTTACTAGGAGTTTGTCCTGATCAGATTAGACACCAGTGTTGAAGACCCATGTACGCTATGTGAAAAGTCCATCTCTGGGGCATTTATTCTCCAAACAAGGAAAGTTCTCCATACTTTTTCCTCTGCAATGTGACCTCTTACCAATAACTTCCTATTTTGATTTGTTTGGAAGAGAATATGTTGCCTAGGTTGAAGAACTGACTCTTTTCTAGGCCAGGCACAGTTCCAGTGCAAAACCTACTTGCATTTGAGGTTTCTTCACAGTGAAATCCAGTGTCTCCCACCAACACTGCTCAGTGCAGTATGTGAAGAGCCTCCAAAGCACTTTTTCTTCTCTTCCTATCAAGCCTTCTGCATTATGCTGTGGGTGGTTGTGTCAATAGCACAAGCCTTTTCCTACCTAATTGCTGAACACAGGGGGGGACATGCTTACTTTCATGTCTTGTAACTTTGGGTGTGAAGGGAGGAAGCAGGATTCCATTGCCTTTGTTAAGGGCACTGAGGCACTCTAGGGCACATAGGACATTTGCAAAGGGATAACAGGAACAATGCAGGACCTGTGGGAGAACTAGAGATTCTTGGAGCCTTGGCTCAGTTAGCCCATGTGACCTTCCTGCCCCACATCCTCTGAGAACGAAGACAGCAAAGGGCAGAATAAGAGGTTTTGATCTCTGAAACCCATCAGAAAAGAAAGTAACATCAAGCTGGAAGGCCAAGGATCTACTGATATATGTGAGCACTTCTAGAGGTAAAGAATGGCTTGTGTGCATCAGGGGACCTCAGTTCCAGGACAGGATCAGCTGTGGGAAAGCACTGTCAGGGCATTGATAATGGTATCTTTTGTACCTCTAATCTTTACAATATGATGTTACTTATTAATTGAAAATGGCACTGGACCAAATTCTAATGGCACTGGAGTGCCATAAACCTGGAGTAATTCTGCCTAAGAGTGTGGCTTTTCTCCTGTGCAGTCAAGATCATAGTGCTGATTGATAACCAGCACAATGGAAGGAGTCAGCAACTTTGGGCCTGATTGAGAACTTCTTATGTGAAATTCTGGGTGGGTCTTTCATCAACTGTGCTGAAAACAGAAAGTTGCCACATTCCTCTTTGTAATGTTCCTCCTAAGTGGACTTAGGTAGTTGATAAATTTTGCTGTTATAATAATGTTTCAAAGGTATGAAGCTCAATGCTGGTTGGCTGATGCTCCATGGAAAGCTCAGCAGCATTTCCTATATATTGCAAGAGACGAGGATCAGATTCTTTTCCCATTGCAAAAATGGGCTCCAACATCTTCCCACTGTGCCTGGCACTTCTACTATGTTCTGTTTATGGTTCTCCAGTCTCTGTAAGTAAAATCTGATTTCTGCAGACTGAGTAAACCCCAAATTCTACAGGCTCCTCTCAGTCCACAGACATCTCGTACCTTACACTGGTTGGTTTCTGTTCTCTTACAGGTGGGGCACCACTCCAGTGTAGCTGGTAAGTGCTGTGTGAGCTGGTTTGAGTTTTGAAGTGTTTTCTACTGCTTGCTTTGTGCCACCACATCTGAACACATAATCTTTTGTCTGTCTTGCAGACGCTGAAGCTGGTGAGATATTCAAAGACATTCCAGACATCAACTTGGGTGAGTTCAAGTCTAAATTCTCATGTGGCCTGAAAAGTTGTGAGCAAAATGCTGGATTTTCTGTATTGTAAAAAAGGCTGATGGTAGGGAGCTCATGGTAATGAGAAATATAATCAAGTGAACTCTGTATCACCTTCCTCTGGCTATGACACCTGAATCTATCCCAGGACTATAGCATCATGTAAACAAGGGGTGCAGAAGTCTTTAATTTCTGAAGTTTGGACAGACCCACAGTGTTAAGGCAGAAACAAGCTGTACCAATTGGAAGGGATCCGGAGTTCCAAGAGCATTTTCTGCCCACCTTTATATGATTTTTATAAAGTTTTTCAAAGATGAAAACCAACTGTTTATTGATCTTCTATATAAGTGTTAAGAAATTAAAGGGAAGAGACACAGCACACTGTTACTTTCTTCCTCCATGTTTTTTATTTTCTGTAAATTTCCAATATCCCTCCTCAGGTATTGTTCAACATTACTTTGTCCTATAGAGCACTGTCTCTCTACATGACAGTTGTCACTGCCTGAGAGCAAGCAAGAGGTTATCAAATGAGACATGGCTAATGGTGGCCACCAGGTTTCTGCCACCAACAAATGAAGACATTGCCAAGTAGTAAATATTGACTAGAAACTGCTGTTACTTCTATTATTATTTATATTTGAGTGTACAGAGGCTGGTCCTTACATATTTTCTGTAAATGCCCAGGGACATTCACCTTGTATAAGAAGGTTCAATATGGTTTATGAAATAAAATCATTTGATGTTTCATTTATATTATCTTTCATTAAATTGCTTTCCAGCTGCTGGAGTTGACCTCTTTCAGGGTGATATCTTGCTCTCTGTAAGTAATTAAAAACTTTCTGTCACTTTACCTAATTGTATTTTTGCTACAAATCAGCTTATCTCCCCACAGCAGATGCATCACCAACTGTTAATTCCATTTTCAGAAAGATCATCGAAATGGCCTAAGAAATGAGACCTCCAGGTGGAAGTTCCCCATTCCGTATATTCTGGGTGATGACCTAGGTAATGCAGATGCTCAATTCAGATTTTAGCTCCAATCCTTATTTTCACTGGAGTCACTCTGACAAAAAAATCTGTCTTTTCCAGAACTCATTTTCTCATGTTAAAATTTTTAAATTCCCTAATAACTAAATAAACTAACTTATTTATATCAAAACCATTTTTCTTTCTTTTACAGCTAACATAGCAAAACACAATTTACTCAGATTCAATATTTTTTTCTTTTCAATCATCTTTCTTTTGGTCCCATGCGTGTATCTGTGTACACACGTTATATCTCTAGAGGGAGTGATCTGCAGTTTGTTAAAGGTGCCTTCCTGATGCATGTTTTCCAGATCTGAATGCCAAAGCAGTCATTCTCCAGGCATTTGAAATGTTCCGCCTGAAATCCTGTGTTGATTTCAAGCCATATGAAGGAGAAAGAACCTACATCATCTTTAGAAAAGAAGATGGGTGAGGGTTATATCAATTTCTGTTTTGTTTTCCTGTGTGGAATGAGCTGAGAATTCATTCAATCTGACTTCAGCAGTCTAAAGGTTCATTGCCAGCAGAGGAAAAAGCGCCACAGAGAAAACAATGCATCTTAACTTGTTAGACACAAACTTATAAGCAGCTGCCTCCTTCTACTGATTGCAGATGCTATTTAGATTATGAACTTGGGATGGGAATCTGATGTTTGAAAGGTGTCTTCAGTGAGGTGAATGCTGGCATTGTTGTGTTTTCCTCAACTGCTTCTACTTTCCTACCTAGGGCTGTTTTCCATACCAGTGGAGGATGGAACAAGTCCTATGTGCATCTTCTTGACTTATCAAGGATGTGAATAGCTAGAATTTAGATTTTCAGATCTTTGGAAGACAATAAAAAAAAAAAAGTGAAAAGCCAGTTTACTGTATTATTTCTATTGTTTTAATGTGGCTCTTCTTTAATGAAGGGTTCTCTCAAAATCTGAAAGGGTTTTATACACAGAGGTTCAACTTTCCAGGAACTGGAAGGATCTATTTTATTTCCTACAGCTAAATGTGTTTTGGGAGAAGATCTAGTGTGTGATCTTAGTGTGTTCAGAGCAACTTCAGCAAACTCAACCACACCCTACTTTGTGATGAACAAGTGAAGATACAGCCAAAGCAGATGCTCTTTAGCACTTTGCCTCTCACATAAACCTTGGGCTCCCCTAAAAAGCTCCCAGTAAATTGACTGAGGAGCGCCTCTTCTCATTTATCATGATTAGCTTCTGTTGAGTTGTGGATGAGGGGCTTGGCAGAAAAATGTTATTTCACACCTCTGTCCAATGCAAGGCACAGTTGCAGTTACAAAGAACCAGATGCAGCTATTCTAAGTCATCTTGGATCTTTTCTCCAGCAGGTGATTGCAGAACAGCTCAGTCTGTCATGATGAGTTTACTGATTCTCTGTACACATTATGTTTCTAGGCATAATGGCAGCTGACATAGGACTAGACTTCTGTGTATCTCAAAAATCTATGGTGAGCTTGTCCAACATAGAGGATAAGTGAAATACTGGCCTCATGCAAGTGATAGTGTGTTTTTGGAAGTTAGTCTGCCTTCAGAGTACAGTATCTGCAGAGTATCAAGGCATGTGGTAACCATCTAAATAATTATTTGTACTAATTCTTTTATGTTTAAAACTTTTA
Organism: Myrmophylax atrothorax; assembly: GCA_026770055.1. Classification (NCBI taxonomy): domain Eukaryota; kingdom Metazoa; phylum Chordata; class Aves; order Passeriformes; family Thamnophilidae; genus Myrmophylax; species Myrmophylax atrothorax. The sequence continues at coordinate 112,577,707 of JAOXXN010000446.1, read as the reverse complement.
TTATATTGCTTTTAACTTAGTGAGCAGACTGAGAACTCAAATATAGAGAAGAAAACTCTACACAACAAAGAAAGCTTTCTCTCTTTCTCAGGTGTTGGTCCATGGTGGGTGACCTGAAGACTGGACAGACCCTCTCAATTGGGGAAAGGTGTGACTACAGAGCAATTGTGGAACATGAGATCCTGCATGCTTTAGGATTTTACCATGAGCAGTCAAGGACAGACCGGGATGACTATGTGAAAATCTGGTGGGATGAAATTATTCCAGGTGGGTATTAAACTTCAACTCGGATTTTGCAGAGTGCAGATATATCTGTATGTCATTTTCACTCCTAAATTTTAAGACCTTCCTCAAGATATAATTTTAGAAACAGGTGATCGCACCTGAGATCACTGTAAAGCAACAAACTTTGGTACAACTTCTGGTCAAAGACTAGAGACTGTCTAAGGCCAGAAGTGAGAGACCCTCAGAAGACTTTATTTACCCTTGGCTCCAGGACTGGTGTGATTTCTAAATTTTGAACAAACGACTTCCTCTGTCTCTCTGAATCTGTTTCCTTTTGCTATTTAATGCAAATTGTAAACTTATTTAGATGGTGAGCTTTGAGATAACTCTTCTTTATTCACAGGTTCTTTCAAAAGTTGAAAGGATTTTATATTCAGAGATTCAAGCTTCCCTGAAACTGGAAATAATCCCTTTGCACATTAAAAAACCCTCAAAATTAATAGATCTGATGGGTCACATAAAATAGAACTCTATTATGCTCTCTCCTGCCCAGTGTCTCTTGGCAGGTTCTTGCCTTCAGGTTTAGTATCATCAGATTCAGTGGCTTTATGAGTTTCAGCAACATCTCACAGTCCCTCTGATCCCGAGCAGGCAGTTTCTCCTGCTGTCCCCTCTGAGATCTAGTTCTGTGTTACTTAATCATGATTTATTTGAAAGGGATTGACTAAAGGAGGGTGGTATTTTTTATAAAAGGTGCGATTCAAGTATCTGTAAGATAACAATGCCAAGATCTTATGTAATCTCAAGGCTTGGACTGATGACCTTTACAATTTGCAGAAGGGAAGGGCAATCTTTATGGAGAGCAGCTGTAATTAGCTACCAGCAAAATCAAGTCCTGTTTCTTCTTTGAGAAAGAATGTCAAATATTATGAAACTATTATTTGTAGTTGGAAATGTAGCTGGCAATCTTTCTGTACTTCCATACCAAAGAATGTGAAATGGCTCCCTCTCTCTGCCCCAGCAGACACCTTCATAAGGAAAAACTTTCTCTGAGGAGAAATAATTTCATTAAGAAACCATGAGAAACATGTTTTCAAAAGTAATTTCAATAGAAATATCATATCAATACTGTAAATCTACGGTAAAAACATCTTTCTTCCCCTCCCCTCCCACCTTCCCCCAGATTGCTAATGCACTCTTTGCTTCAAAGAACAGAACCTGGAGGCGCTCCAGGACTGTCATATCTGTCCCCTTAGTGAGCAGAGGGCTCTGGGGATTCTCTTTGTAGATGTATATGATCTAATATCCTGGGAAATATTTGCATCAATATGCACAGGTTTTGGAATGGATACATTAATCCTTAAGATTAATCCTTCAGAATCCTTATATTAGCCCATCTGATCTGACCTGTTATATATCCCATTCTTTGCAGCTCATTGATACTTGATTTTGAACTTACTCAAGTCATCTCAGAGGGCAGAGAACTGCAGTCTAAAGGCACTGCTTTGTTGTCCGAATGACAAACGGAAATCTTGCTAAGTTTGAATATTGTCTTGTAAAGTAATTGATTTCAATTCTGCCTTAGAAAACTGTGTCCAAGGTTTATGCTGAAGCCATTTTCTTTCCAACTTCTCTAAAAATGAAGCACTTTTCTATTCTTTCACCAGGCAAAGAGCACAATTTTGTGACGTATGATGACAGCTACATCACTGATCTGAACACTCCCTATGACTACGAATCACTGATGCATTATGCACCATTTTCATTTAACAAAAATCAGAGCACCCCCACAATCACAGCAAAGATACCAGTATTTGATGACATAATTGGGCAACGTCTAGACTTCAGTGCCATTGATCTGGAAAGACTGAATCGCATGTACAACTGCAGTAAGTCATAATTTAACCATGGCAGACTCTTTCTTTGATTATACTTGAGCCAGGCTGGCTCACCTCCTTTATGTCTCTAAAGCCATAAAACCTCCTATTAGGTATGCCCGAGGAGGGATGAGGAAGGACGTGCAGTGTGCAGACACAAACAGTTTACTCACTCCTCATCCCTCTCTTTGGTTCTGCTGTCATTACACTTGTGAAAGTTAGTCAAGGAAAGTCAGTCCACTCATATGTTTTCTTCCACACTGCTCCTAGGGGTTCAGACCTGGGGCTGTGTTCTGCTGGTTTGTGGGCAGCTTCATCGTGCTTTTGTGAGGTTAATGCAACTGCACTTTGTCCTCTTTTACTGATACTTGGTCTTAATTAGATTATTTTTTACCTGAGATTGTCCAAGTCTAGAGTCCAACACTGTCTGTTTTGCTAATCTGGTTGAAGACCTTATCACTAATCACTGTTGTCACCCAGAAGTTATTATCCCCAGGGATCTGTCAGCAGAAGCATCACCTTGCAGGAAAACTCAGCTGAACTGGCATGGACTTTGCTTGAAGTAGAAGAACATTGCTCATTGTCAAACAGACAAGTGGGACACGAAGAGCAATAACCTTAGCCGAGGAATGGTTAAATACACCACCCTAGGGCCACAAAGGGACTTGTCTCTCCAAGGCAGATAAACAGGCACAAAGACGTCATCAGTCACTACCACATGGGTTTTTGTTAACTTTCTGCAAAGTGGTCAGATGTTGTTGTCTTTATGCAGGGAATCCCTCCAGAAATCAAATATTTCCTCTTTTGAATTGTTTGGCTCATGTCTGCTAATGTGAGGATTGTCTTCTCCACAAGATGCTTTTAATAGTGTAAACAAACCCCCCCAAAAGTAGAGCAGAAATTCTAACGAGATGCGACTCAGAGGTGACCATGTGTGCATTTTTTTTTTCAGCTTCAACTCACACTTTTTTGGACCAGTGTTCTTTTGAATTTGACAACATCTGTGGTATGATTCAGGGCACCAGAGATCACCTGGACTGGGTCCATCAACAGAGCAGTGTGACAGGGCAGGAGGACCACACACTTTCTGGGCGCTGTAGAGGTAAAACAAAGCAACAGAGCACTTTTCTATGGAAAAAGGCTTAGCTGGAGTAATAGTCCCTCTTGCATATCTGTGTGCTTTAAATACAGTGTGTAACAACTTCTCTTCATCATTGTCAATCCTTGAGAAAACCCAACTACTCTAAAAACGTAAGACTGAGTGACCATATTTAAGGTACAACCCAGAAAACATCTGAGCTCAGTTAAGCAAAAAGCCCTTTTTCTTCTTGCTTATCTTGACCCTTTGAGTGTGAGTTTGTTTGCACTCGTGTTCTCACCAGACTTTTTCAACTTAGTGAAATGTTCTCCACATCAGTGAGATAAAAGGAGACAAAGAACAATCTTAACTAGATGCCTTTTAAATATAGCATGGAAAATAATTTACTGCATCTTCCAAAGTCTGAGTAAGAGTTAGGTTGCTTCATGATAAGAACAATCCTAGCCACTCATAAATGTTATGTTTGCAATGCACATGGTTAGTTAAGCTTGAGGAGTGCTGATTCTGAAGGTAGAAGAACATTGCAAAGTAATGGTAGTAAGTTAGGGTTAATTTTTCTTTTCACATGGTAATTTTGCCATTTTTAAAAAGGAATAAGGTCTCAAAAAGGTTGGAGCCAGCCCCAGTCACAGTCACAGGGTTCTAGCTGGCAGTTGAGAACGAAGACTAAATCCTAACAGGCAGTTCTGAAAAGCAAGACTCTTATTTGTTACTATTAGACAAGGTAAACTACCACAAACTTGCAAGAAAAAAGTTACTTCTGTGGTAAATTTTCCCTAAGTACAGGGGGAAGGAGTCCTGGCCCGAAGCACATTCAGTTATACTTTTTTAGTCTTTGATAAAAGGGAACTTTGACTTGCTGCACTCAGGAATAGGTTATTTCCTTCATGAGACCCACCCACTGGAAAGAACAGATCCCCAACTTCTAACAATGCTGGTACTTGTTGATCAGGTCCAAGAATAAAATATAACTCAAGAAAACCATCTGACAGCTTCTAGAAATACATGCTTCTAACCCCCACTGACTCTTAATTATCTCTCTCTTTTTTCTCACTCTGTGCAGTATAATTGTAACTGAAAAAATAATTTAACTGAATTGTTTGAGTTTATTTGGTAAAATTCAATCTGTCTGAACTGGGCACTTAACTTTCACTTGGGCTTTAGCATCTGGTGACTCACTACAAAGTAATATTGAAGTGTTAATGGAGAGGGGTGGGTGCCTCTGAGGATCTCCAGAGTCTTCAAATGAATTTCATAAGTAGGGAGTGTCTCTCCTTTTGGCATCTCCAAAGGGTCATTGACTCCATCAGGAATGTAAACTTTTTTTAATAACTGGTTCTGCAGTCATCTTGAGTGGGCGCAAATTCTAATATATGTGGATTGTATTTCTCCCAGACAGTTTTTATGTCCTGGGTTTTTTACTTATTCCTAGCTAAACTGAATGAGGAAAACTACTGCTTAACATTTAGGGAGTCTGCTATGGTCATATTTTAATTGCCATAGATGCTTAATATTGTCTTTATTTGACTCTCTTATCAAAAAAGTGGTAGAGTCGAGATCAATATGGGGTTTGTTACTACAATAATTTCAACAACATCCCTGTTTTTCACTTGGAGCAAGAGGGATCATACTTATATTTAATACACTTTAAAATAAGTTTAACTTGTGGTGAAGTGACACATATTGCACAGAGCAATTAGGTACCTTTGGCAAGGTTTCTATGGATATGTTCAAAACATTGTTACCATGTGGGAGGGAATGGAAAATATTCCCCTGATCCGGTTAGAAAAAAACTGATAAACAGCTCCAACAGCTCTGCTAACCATGCAAGAGGCTGTGCTGCCTTCATGCAGCTGTAGATTTAACTGTTGGAAGGGGATGATTGTTAAGGTCCCTTCCAACTCAAACCATCCTGTGACTCTATATGTTATCTTAGACAAGACTCCATGGAAGCAGCCCCCAACACAGAAAACTTTCACACAACAGCTAAAAGAATTATTATTTTTACCATTGACCATAGTGAATAGCAATGAATAAGCAAAAAGCAACACCATATAGATAGGACATCACAACTTCATGTGATACCAAGATACGACACATGTGCAAATGGTAAATCTTTGTAAATATCAGGATAAAAGTAGACACTTCAAATCTAAAGTAAAGCACATTTCAAAAAACTGTTAATGGTAAATTAAGCTAGAAGAGTAGGAATTCTTAAATAATTTCCCTAGACTGAGAAAATGAGTTTTCTAAATCTTTGAGCAGGCTATAAAAAAGGTGCTTCTTCATGTTCAAGGTCAGGACAGTGCTAGTTTTGTGTCCAATCCTTTTTTACTATTGCTATTGCTGATAAGAAATTATCTTTACAAGGTATTATAGCATACAATCTTTAGGAATATCATCTTTAGATTATCTTCACTATAAGTCAAGTAAAAAAAAAATTATTTACTCATTGCTTGTGGTCAGCACTGAATCCTCTTTCTCATATATCTCTGACATTCTTGAGGAATACAACTTCCAATTAGGCCAGCTAATGCAAAATTGACATGAGCTGACAGCAAGGAGTTCCACAAATATGCTTAACTGCTACTCCTGTTCTTATCCTGGTCTGTTCTGGATGGTTATCACATACTATTTCCTTTACTATTCATGTTAAGTACTACCCTTCTGACTATTGAAAGAGTGCAGTTGGAATGATAAATTTACACCATGCAGCTAGTGAAAAACCAGAGACAGTGAGAGCCTACCCTTTCTTCCCAGATGCTGGCTACTTCATGTACTTAGACACCAGCTCTGGCACAGCAGATGAGGTGGCTGTCCTGGAGTCTCGAATCCTTTACCCAAAGAGAACTCAGCAGTGCCTCCAGTTCTTCTACAGGACCACAGGAAGCCTCTCTGACAAGCTGATCATCTGGCTTAAAGAGGATGATGGCACTGGGAACATTCGAAAGATGAAGAAAATCCAAACCTTTCAAGGTAATTTTGGAAATTAGATGAATGTTTGGGTAGAGAGGATGAGTTGTATTACTGTGACTATGAATGCAGAGGGTTGGCTCAGAAACTAAAAAAAATTTTGCAAAATCTGTCAGTGTCTTGCAACAAGGCTAAGGATTTTGGTTCTACATGAGAGCATTTAACAGACAAACTTTGGGTTCCAATAATGTAATTTCAGTGCTTCACAGCAGAAATGACAGCATTCCTAATATTATGTTATGGTTGGTGATTGAGAGGGACTCCAAGCTGTGCTGGAGATCAATTCTCTGGCTGTTATATGATCCAATAGTGAGCTGTCCAAATGCAAATACTTGTGCTCCTCTGTGGTCAGTAAGAATCCCAGTCTGATTTTTACATGGTCAGAAATATAAAAGCATACGCAGTTTTGGAAATGTGAAGTGGATTCCCACTTAGTGGGATTTTGCTAAATAGGACAAATTCAGCCACTACTGGACCATGTTTTATGTTGCC
>JAOXXN010000446.1:112553075-112564472 GCA_026770055.1 Myrmophylax atrothorax | reverse complement strand
TGTTCTCTTATAGCCCTCTGCTTAAGACAGGAGTCCTGCCTTTATAGGTATACTGACTTGGAAATAACTGGGTCCACAAATATAGTGTTAAAGCAATAATTTATATCAAACCATTCATCCTGCCTGGCACATAGTGATTCATATTCGCTGCAGAGGTGACTCTCAGCCCTCCAAGTGTGATTTTCCTCTGAGAAGAGACCCAAACAAACAGACTTTATATGAGACACTCCTTGCATACTTAACACTACTATGCATTAAGTATGCAGTCCCCTCTGTGGCAGAGGGCAGCAACCATCTGTCTTATCACAAAACTTATCAAGGGAAGGACAAATATTGTTAGGGATTTAAAGCTTTCTTTTGTCCAAAAATATACCTCATGGAGCATTCAGTACATTCCATCTGAAAGAAGACCACACAGGAATCATCACTGTCTTCATTTTAGCTAAGTCAGAATGGAAGATCTGAAATGGACCTTCTTAGTTGGGAATTTTTGGTTCCAGAAAGTCTTAAATAGAAAGTGGAGATCCCTATAGCCTTTTCAGTGGCTATACCCTATAGCCTTTTCAGACTCTAACATGGGGGTGGGAGAGAAGCTATGAGGTACTTGTGTATCTGCACAGGCCTTTGGGATCATTCAGAGGGTTGATAGGGGAAATACCAAAACCACTGCACAACAGTTGTGTATAGCACTGCAATTCATGGCTCAGTACTGCATAGTGCTAAGCACCCACTTAAGGGCTGAGAATTCTTCATTCCCAATGTCCTTTCTTGCACTTGAAGGCTTTCAAATCTTTGTCATCTCTTCTGGGATTGGCAGACCCTGTAAAATTCCACCTGTCACAGCTTCCCTGCCTTACACTTTAACCAGAAATGATTATTCCAGAAGAATGCACCAAGGCACAGTTTAGTCAAAATGAAGCAGTTCACTTCTCCATGACTCCCAGGTACTTTATGTGTGTATGTTGGAAAGGGCAGAGGTTCTTTCAGTTATGTGGTTTAGCATTTGCAGTGCTTCAGTTTAGCAAAGAATATGCCTTAGAAGTGTTCTCAGATGAAGAGGTGGATGGCTCTGAAGAAGATACTCTGTATTTTCCTGCAAAACAAAGCACAGTGTAAGACATTAGGACAGATATCCTGGAGCATGTTGGCAGCGTAAAGCAGGGACGGTGGTAATGACTCAGGTGGCTTTGATTTGCCCTGCAGCCCTGACACCACATGGATTACAGCAACACCAGCAACCACAGAACTCATCATGTTTGGTGACACAGGCAGGATTTGTCAGCTTCAAAGGCCAATCATAGGATAGTAATTTACTCACACAAATGGAGGGTCTTGGTGGTTCTCCTTGAGCAGGGGTGTGCATCCAGAACACAGGCTCTTGAGATGAATTCCAACTCCCTCCCTCTTGTGATCTCAAGGTTAACTAAAACCCAAGTGCACACATCCCGAGAGCAGAGTGTGGAAGAGCAATAATAATAGGGGAGTTTCTGGTGGCAGAATTATGGAAAGCAGTTGTGGGCAGGTCTCATTCTTCTAGTGGAAGGCTCCTGTGTTCGGCTAAAGTGTTCATGTCTCTTTTTTCCATTATCTGACTAATAAACAGGCTTTTTAAAAGCAGATGCTCGTCTACAGCAAACTCCTTCACGTCCTGCTTTGACCATATGTCACTGTCTTCTCTGGACAATGTTTGGATGCAAAGATTACCCACTTAAGAATAAAATTATATTTCCAGCAATGCTTTCTGAAAATAAAGTCCTAAGTGAAATAGTGATGTCCATAAAATGACAGTCAGAGAACCTTTGAAGAGATATGGCTTTAGGGTGGTGAAGACTACATGAATAAAGAATGAAATGTGTCATGATCTCATTAAACTCAAAGCACAGCTCAGTTAGTGGGTTTTAGAATTGGTGAAACATGCAACCATCCAATACCTGTTTTAGAGATAGACAATTATGCTGCTACCATTTAGCTACAATTGACTTCTTACAGTTCCTTTGCATTAGAAGATTAAATGCCATCTACGGATGCATGGATAGACAAATAGGTTGATAGATATAAGAACAGACAGAACCTGAGAGTGAGAACTCAGGCAAACCCTTGTTTGTGCTTCAGTAAGGGAGATCTATTGTCACATACCTGTTTTCCCGCATAAGTTGTTAAAGGTTCTTGAAAACGGGTAGCTCATAGCAAGCATTGGTGTCACTAGGATCAAGGAGGATGACTGAAAAAGAGAAAATTGCTTTCTGTCAAAAGCCTAGAACTTTATTTGTAGCCATATTTGAGGGAGAAATAAAAAGGTTCCAGTAAACTGTTGTTCAATAGTAGAAGCAAGCAATCCACAGAGGGTCAACTTAAATGTTTGTGAGGCATCAAGGTGACACATTTGCATGTTTGTGGTGGTGATGAAGGAGATCAACTTGAAAAGGAACTACAGGACACACACAGCTTGTCTCTAACTTTTGGCCAGGGAAGACAGCTTAGGCTCTAAAGTCATACTGGGCAGTACAGGGTTCTGGTCCCTTATCTGAAGCAGTATAGCCATTAGGGTAGCCAGAAAAGCTAGGATTTTTGTGAGTAGGGATTGTCCATGACAGCCTATAGACTGAGATAATCTGAGGCAAATTTGACTTGACACACTAGAGGGCATTAGAACACAACTCTCTGCAGTCCAGATGGAAAGGAAGGAAGTTTTTGCTGTTAAAATGAAGTTTCTTTTTCAGTTCTGGAGTGGTTTGAGCATTTAATTAGATTACACCAAAAGAGTGTTTAAAAAAGGTACAGAAAACACATGTTTTTCTGTTCAGTTTCTCTTCATTTGTTATTTGTACTATGGTAGGGGAAATTAAGCAGTGTTGTGTGTTGTCACTTATAAGGTGGTAAAGGAAGACAGTAAATGAATCATGTATAAAGGGTTTGAACAAAGACTTTGTTATTGCTTTATTTGTTAATCATCAGACCTCAACAGGCTGGAGAAATGGGATGACAGGAATCTTACGAAGTCCAGCACAGGGAAATGCAAAGTCCTCCTGTCTCTGGGGATGAACAAACCTACATATCAGGACATATTGGGGGCTGTCTGAGCAGAACAGGGTGAAAACCGAGCCAGACTTTTCTCCTTGGTGCCCAGTGAAAGGACACAAGGCATTGAGAACAAATAGAAATACAGGAAATCTCACTTAGGAGGAAACTTTTTCACTGAGTAGGTGGTCAAATACAGGAAAAGGCTGCACAGGTTGATTCTGGTGTCTCCATCCTTGGAGCTACAGAGCCCAATTTGACACTGCTCTGAGCTCTCAGATGACCCTGCTCTCAGTGGGAGGGTGGTACTAGATGATCTCTGGAGGTGATTTCCCACTTCAAGAATTCTGTGAATCCTGTGGAAGCTGGAGTGATCCAGTGCCGCTCTTCTGAACAGACAGTTCCATCTTAATGGACTCCTTAATTCCTTTGAGCCTATGTACTCCTCTTCTTAATTATCCTGACTTTTAAGTGAGCTTCCTAGCTCTTTAGCAATACCTGCACAGGCTCTTCTGAATAAACCCTGTTCAGATACCAATATAAAATTAAGGTTTATTGCCATATAAGAATGATGCTAACACCATTGGGGAAGGGAGGGAGGTGGGAGTTGGAACTAGATGATTTTTAAGGTCCCCTCCAACTCAAACCAATCTATGATTCTTACACATCCTGGTATCTTTGGTAAATGCAGAAGTGCAAATTGAAACAAGCATTTCTGTGTCAGAATACACAGTTATCCATCCTCCTGCAGCAATTCCAGATAAAGATATTTTATTCCTGTTGGCTGAAACTTTACTACAATCTGTGTCTGGGAATGTGGCTCCTCTAGTGCTGAAGTGCAGATGAACACACCTTTGGCAACAGCAGGAAGAGGATGACAAACAACTCTGCAGGCACAACATGTTTTCAACCAGCAGAGTCCTTTGTAAGGTGGTCAGTCCACATCCTCAGCTCTTGACCCTCTCCTTGGGCTGTAAGACACGTCCTGGTCACTGAGGCCATAAACCCCTTGTGTGGTCAGCCTCCTGTGTTCTGCCTTAAAGGTTTGTGTCAAGTCTCATTGTAGAAGCCTTTACTTCTGTGCTTTTACTCCTTTGTTCACATGAGGAGACTATTCCCCATCCTTTCTAATGGGTACTGGTTGCTTAATGCTATGAGTAGATTTGCTCTTGGATCCAATGATCCTCTAGCCCAATGTCTGTCCTCATACCAGCATTCCCCCTACGGTTTGAACAGCTCTGCCTCCCTTTAGTTATTTTGGATGAAAGGCTTATGGTGCCATAAGATCTGTGGAGGTGAAGGACACATGAACAGAGGAACCAGGAGCTGCTAAAAGCTGGAAGGAGTGAAGGGAGAGATATAGGATTGGCACAGCACAGTCTAGCTCCATGCTTGCACAGAGCCTATAGCAACTGAGCCTTGTTTTACCCTTTTCAAACTATTATGGAACATTTTTTTCAGAGTCTTGAGCTCTGGAGCACAAATTGAAATGAAAGAAATTCCTTTCAATCATAAGAAAAAAATATATTCATATTTTTGTGGTGACGAAACATCACAGCTTTTGTGTCCTAGGAGTTACTGTATTGTCCAGCTTTAGAGATACTAAAAATCTGATGGGACAATGTCCTAAGCAATCTGCTCTAATTTACCTTGCTTTGATGAGTGGGATTTTCTGACATCTCTTTTCAGCAGGAACACTGCCTGTGTTTCTCTCCTAACTGTATTCTTCAACAGCCATTTTCTGGGGGAACTGTGTGAGTTTTATTTTTGTTTTAAAGCTGTTAGTGGAACTGTTTTCTCCCTTAAATGTGAAGGCATATCCTGCGCAGGTGCATTTCCAGACGTCTGTCCAAGCTGTGCTCCAATGCAGGGAGGAGTGCAAGAAGCACTAGGCCAGAGAAACACTGTGGATGGAAGAGAAGCCTTCCAGGATCTCCCTTAAAGATCCAGTCCCTGTTTGCAAGATTCTTGGGTTTTGGGGGTTTTTAGCCACCGAATATTTTGCATTAAACTTGGGAGTTTGCTAGCTAGGGGACCAAAGTCTCTCCTCTTCCAGAAACACATTAATTTATCTTCTATCTTTTGCTCATTAAAATATGAGCCTTTGCAACACATAGACATGATTTTGACAAACGATTCATACTTCCATTATCTCTTCCCAGAAGAAAGGGGAGGCTAACCTGCCTCCTTGTCTCCTGAGTTCAAGTTGCAGTAAATCCATCCTCTCCTGGTCATAGCTGAAGGGCATCTTCCCCAAAAAGTCTCCTTTGCGTTTCTCTCACATTGTGAATAAGTAATAGTGCCACAGAAATTTTCTAACAAAAGTTTCAGTTACATTTTATATTTTGTTTTCTTGTGAAATTTAGAGCAAATGTCCACCAACCTCCTTTTCTTTTTTTTTTTCACCAATTATAGGTGAAATAATGAACTTTGGAAAAGGGGAGTATATTCATATTTATGTTGTTATTGTCTCCTCTGCCTAGTTCTAATAAATAATCCAGAATATAAAGTGCATTTGACTTAAGAGACTCTTGGAGAATTACATTATTCAGCAGTAACTGAAATACATTCTTAGGTCAAGGTTCTAACCTTTGATTGCTGTGAACTCCACTTGGTTGTTGAATTCCTCTTCAACAGGGCTTCTTGTATCTATTTGTTAAAAAAATTAATCAATCAGTAAATACAAAAGATCTGTTCAAATTCCAAAAGTATTTTGACATAACTTAAGAAATAGTTTGCATTCTTACCTTCTTGTCCCAGAGAGTCCCAAACACCAAAATGAATAATCCCTAGGAGAAAGATAATTACATGCAGTGTGATGACACCAACCTTTAATTGCAGTACCTCATAATTATCTCAAACATTGTCTGTGGTGACTATTTAAACTCTGAACTCTTTGATAGAGGGTATTTTTTCTAACTCTGTATCACATAATGGACTGCTGGTGTGGTAGGAGTTCTCCAGACCTGGCCTATTTAAATTCTGTGCTTATCTGATCTACAATATGACACAGATATTTTGATTGGACTAAATGTATTTGGAAGAAGGTACCTTTGCATGTGGAGGAAATGTCCTGTCTATTCTCCCCAGATGAACTAACAGATTGACAACATAAAAGGTCAGTGAGTTTGGTTTGAAACACACAGTTTTGATGCCATTCTTAAAGAGAGAGAATAGATGTAACTGTTTTGTCCTTAAGAAATCTTGCTGTATTGGGATCCTACTGGCCACCTAAATATGTTGTTGTAAAAATCATACTGACTGAAAACTCTCAATTGTGCATTTTGGTCAGCTTCTCTATTGTTAGTGCTGCTCACTGTTCTTGGTGACTTTCATGTTGTTTGTATTTGAACCCACAAGAGCATAATATGATGCCTCCAGATACACTGTAAATGAGACCAGAGATGCTCAAACTTGCCCACCTGAACGTAATAGGGCTATTATCCTGATCTTCAGCAATGAAGATCTTCCCAAAGCTATAGGCAAAGTTGGAAGTTATCTTTAGGTCAGCTTTATCCATAAGGCACATCTGTTAAGGCAGCTGATAATATGAAATACTGCTGAATTCCTGGAATGGGTTTCCCAAAGAGCCCTTTTGGAATATGACTGTGTAAAGCAAATCTGAGCATTTCCCAGCTGTTTTTATACCCTGCCAACCATAGCACTGCAATAATGTCACTATGTTAAATGATCATAGAGGAAACAAAAATGTGTGTAACTCACTTGCAAAGCATTCAGCAGAGCAAAGATGATGTGGAAAGCTCGATGACTGTTTTTGATGATGGTGGCAAGGCCAAAACCCCAGGTGAGGCCTAACAGTGGTGTCAAGATGGCCACACTTTTGCCAATTTGATACAAAGAGTTCCTCTCCTGCCTGTTTGACCTATCCCCAATAGTTGGCCTTAGTATTTTTATTATAACAACGGCGGTGATGGACAAATTCATGGCCACAATGATCAAGGCAGGTATAACGAAGGCCAAGAGAGCTTTGCTGTCCATCCAGTTGAGCCAGCAGACGTCCTTTCTGGTGTAACTGTTCCTTGGCAGTGTGACAGCGATGGTGATGACTGCAATGACAAAGGGGCACACATATCCCAAGCAGAATGCCACTGCTTTCTGAGCAGTCTTACTTGTGTTATGTAAGATGAACACCAGCCTGTAGAAAAGAATCAGGCCCAGGCTCAGCATCCAGAAAAAGACACACAGGTAAAATAAATGGATGAAGAAGGTGGCCATGACACAGATATCTCTGCTCATATGCTGGTTTTGGTCATTGATGGAGGCAGTGACAATGAACCAAACATCAGCAATCAGAAGTGATGTAGCTATGTTGACTATACAGACGTGGCGCATGTAGGACGTTGTGTTGTTTGTCACATACTTCCAGACCAAGGATTCAATTATAATGCAGACCACCAAACTCAAGATGGAAATAGCAAGGCCAATGTAGGAAATATAATCTTCGAAGATTAGCTGGGAGGATTTATCAGGTGACATCAGAATGGAGAATGATGTCAAGTGACTGCAGGAGCAAATGACATAATCTTCTAATTCTGTGGGTGTGCAACCACGAGTGTCCCAGTCCCCACCACGTTCATTGAGTGTGAAGTTCCAAAAAACACATTTGGGCATCTTTAGAGACAAGTTTATCTTTGCAAATGTCATATTAACCTCGAACTTCTGGCTTCTGTTGCTGCTCACAGTTGTTGTTATCAATAAGCCATTCACATATTCAGACTCATTCCGGGGTAAAATATGTCCAAGATTTGAGTACATCACACTGACAATGGTTGAATTTTGGCTTAGAGTCTGAATTTCAGTTTCACCAATAAGAACATTAACTGTGAGGTTTTCTGTACTGTGGAAGTCCTTATTGTAATCTGTGGTGCTATTTTCTTTGATAACTGTGCCTTGTAGCTGCACACTGTTTGCAGAGACAGAAGGAATGCTGTTATTAACCGGTCGGAGACGCAGGGAAAAATTTTCTACTGACTGCAGTAAGGAAGAACTTTTATGTGTCTTCTCTTTATTCAGGTGTTCCCAAGCTTTAGTTGTGGAATCACCAACAATTAAGTCCACTGTGGAGAGGAAATTCTGGAACAACAACAGAATAATGCTGTTACTGAAATCCCATACAAATCATTGTTGTTTCTGATGGTAATTTATGCATGGTCTTGGCCTTTTGTAAAAGCCCAGCACTTTTTTATTTTTATCAATCCATGTGAAACCTTTGCTTGCTAACCCTTTCCATGCTCTATTTTGAAGTTAAGGTTTCCAAAACCAGAGCTGACTATTTTTTTTGCACATATTACTTAGTATTTTTTCTTCTCCAACCTTCTTTCCTTCCCTTCTCAGCCTTTGTGCTATCTTTGATTTCTTGGTCTGTCTTATGTAGGCTTCTCCAGCTACAAACCATCAAGTCTTTTTGTACTTTTCTGCTTAGAAAAGCAATGCTTTTCCTCTGTACCTTACAATCAAGGCTCTCAAATATTCTAGAATTGCTTTTGTTATTTCTTGCTTGAACATGGTTCCAGGAATTAAACATATAATTTAAACCTACCCTCTTTCATTTTAAACCATCGTTCCTTGTCCTGTCACTACAGGTCCTGCTAAAAGTCTTCCTATAAGTACCTTTACGTATTAAAAGGCTGCAATAACACCTCCCCAGAGCCTTCTCTTCTCCAGGCTGAACAACCCGAACTCTTTCAGCCTGTCCTCATATGAGAGCTGCTCCACCCCTCTGGCCACTTTTTGGCACTCCTTGGGACCTGCTCCAACACGTGCTTGGGATCCCAGAGCTCAATGCAGCCTTGCAGGTAGGGTCTTACTAGAGCAGAGTAGAGGGGCAGAATCACCTCCATTGACCTGCTGGTCCCACTTTTTGTTAGGCAGCCCAGGACTCAGTTGGGTGTTTGGGCTGCAAGACCACATTGCTGGCTCATGTCCAAGTACTTAAAATAAACATCTAGAGGCACCTGTGCACAAAGGCCTCTTTTATATGTGGTGGTCTCTGTGAACAAAGGAGACCCTTCCTCTAGTGTGTGGGGGATTCTTCACAACCAATTAAGGAGAAGATGACACCCCCCTCTCCCTTTGGAGAAGACATGTCTTATGGCAAGACCAGCAAGCCAATGAATATGCATTATCTGACGAGAACGGGCAGGACTTCATAAACTACAAAAAGCATGAAGTTTGAATGTGAGGTGTGCTTCCAGACCCCCTGTGGTTTGAGGCACCCAGCACGTGCTGAAAATAAAATTTCCTCTTTGTTATATTTCCTTTTTTCATAGGTTATTGCCATCTTCTAAATTTAAGGATAATTTTCCTACAAGAATGTTTACGTTTTATAAAGTGCTCTGTATCTTTGCTGTGATTTCACCTCATTACCTTCCTTTTCTGTTCCCCATCCTAACTAACTATAAAACTTCTTCAGTGACAATATTATCCCTTGTGACAAAAGGAGCCAAAGGGCATGATAGGTGTAGGTAAGACTTAAAATAAAACCTTACCCAAATAGTGAGGTCATCTGCATCTGCTGGGATAGAGGAGACCGTATCCAGGATGGAAACAATTGCCCCTAGGTTTGCAGGAGAACTGTTTATTGTGTTTAGCTCCTTTTCTGTCTCTTTCTTAAGCTCTGCAAGGTAGGTAGGTAGTTCTGCTTTTGACTCAGGGCTGCTGGCCAAGGACTGGAACAGAAGACAACAGTACATCACATGTGTGACATTTCCCTCTCTAGCCCCACTGAGAGAAAGGTGCCTCTGGATGGTTTGTGGAAGTGAACAGCACTATGGTAGGATACCAAGGCTGAAAACTGAGGCCCAGGACCTACCCATAAAGAGCAGTGGCCAAGGAAGTGGACACTATAAACAAGGCCTGGGAATGAGGTTGGGCAGTGGCCCGGAGTTGTTAGTGTGCTCTGTAGCATGTTTGGGACTTGTGCCAACTATGTTCATCGAGGCAGTGCCTGAGCATGGCTTAGGGGACACTCCAGGCCAATGACTCCTCCTTACGGATGCTGGGAACCCTGTTGGTTGCCCTGACCTGTGTAGATATAGCCAAACATTATTTAGCCTTTAAAAGAAAGTTTTAATGCTTCATATATTTTAGATTATGATGAGCAAAAATCAAGTAACAAAAAATTTGCTCTTTCTTCTCCCATCACCTCCCCACCCCAACCTCTAGAAAACCCATAAATGTTACCTCAGCTCTACTCAGCAGGTTGTTTATTGATACAGACAGGCAGTCATTCCTTGCGACCTTCCATGAGTTGTTGATGCACTTGTAAACTGTACTGCCTTGGGTAAAACCATCTGAATTATTTAACACACGGCATGGCAGTATTAGTGTGGACCCTTCTTTTCCAATGCCTAATCTGTCTGAGCAGGAAACTTGCTTATCTGTACAGAGAAAAGGCATAGGAGGTAGAAAACAAGAAGCAGGGAGATGAATAAATTATCCCCATCAAACCTGTGACCTCCTGAAGTTCAGAGATTTTTAAATCAGGATTTCAATTAGCTCTCTTCATTAATTACAACCTTTCAGGATGTATATGTCTTGCATTCCCAATTTTATATGAATGATGAAATTAACAAGAGAATCTAATAAAGCTACAGTTTTTGAGTACTGAATCAAATCAACAAACCAATACTCAAAGTTTTAGGATTTATCTGTTAGATTACAGGGTTGGACAGAAGTGGAGTGAGATTATATTGATCAATAAATGAGCAATAATTCATAGAAAGTTCATTGTGCTTTGGGCCTCAACGTTGCTATAATACTAATAGGAAATTCATTAAGACCTTGATAGTGAGGCCTCAGCATCTTTTTGATGAACAGTGAGTCTTGCTAATTGGCTTTGATTGGGTGAGTCATCAGTAAATGTCTGCTGATTAAAGTAATTAAAGTGTCTGCATATTTATTGCCTAAGAGATTGAAATCTGGCAGATTCACTGATTCAACTGTAAGCACCACTTCTGTGGAAAGAACAAAATTTCTGGATTATGGGAATGGCCAAAATTAATTTCTTTCCAATTTAGAATAAAAAGCTGAAATATCCAAACTCTTGAAAGAGGTAAACATTAAAGCTGGATTTAGCCATGCTGAATTCTAACTGCCAGCCATTCCCTGCAGAGCTGACTGGGAGCTGGGTCTGCCCTGGTCTCTGCAGCACTTCATGGAGGTTGCCCTGCTTGTGTTCAAAGTGTAATGCTCTCCCATAGTCTGAGCCAGATGACTTCTTCCTGAGGCACCACAGTCTTTGATTTTTGATAAATTGTTGGTGCAATTGTTGGTCAGTGTTGGGTCCAGTCCTGTTTAACATCTTTATTGATGATTTAGATGAGGGGATTGAGCCCATCATCAGCAAATTTGCTGATG
>JAOXXN010000446.1:112528611-112552975 GCA_026770055.1 Myrmophylax atrothorax | reverse complement strand
AGGTGGTGGATTCACCATCCCTGGAGATTTTTAAATGCAGATTGGACGTGGCACTGAGTGCCATGATCTAGTAAATGAACTGGAGTTGGACCAAGATTTGGACTTGATGATCTCGGAGGTCTTTTCCAACCCAATCGATTCTATGATTCTATGATTCTAAGCTGGGAGGTGCATGACCACATTTCAACACAGGAGATGAAGTTCGGTGGTGCAGCTTGCACCAGAAGGAAATAGGGATAGAAGATGACTGAACCACTGCTGCTCTGAACATAGTGGGACCACTGTCAAATACAAAACATCCTGTTTATTTCAAGTGTTAATTAAATAATTAAGTATTTAAAATTACTTCAAAACTGGTATTTTCCTCTGTATGTAAAAATTTCCCGTAAAAATTTCCCATAAAAATAAAGAGACAAAAATTCTTGGCTAACAAAAACTGCTCCTCTTAGATGCCACTGGTGATAAATTTGTGGCATCAGATTTAACAAAGACAATGGGATCTCCTATTTAACAGCTATAAATAGTAACTTTTCCTTACCAGGTATCAGGTGCAGCCTTATGTGCTCACTGTCGACTCCCTGTTGAAGGCTGTTTTTAATACTGCAATATGCCACGAGCTCTTTCTCTTTGCTACAGTCATTTTCTGTGTAATTGTACGTGTAGCAAAACAGATTTCCTTTTTTCTCTTTCTCTGTATGGATGGATTAAGACAGGTTAACACAGATTTGGGGTCAATCAGCTAAAAATAGCAGGAAGCTTCAGCGCAACTTTCTTTTCTGTGGGTCTTAGAAAATCAAAATTCTTTTGTGCAAAAACTCCCTCTTTGTGTGCTGATCTCTGTCTCTTACTCCCCACTTAATATATCTGGAAGCTTCTGCATGATCAATAAGTTTTCTGTTACTAGTCTATGAGCAAATCCTGCCCAAACCCTTTTAGTTGTTCAGAAACCAAAATTTGCTTTGAAAATAATTTTGTAGAATACTCTTCCTGCCAGTACCACAGGTGTTTCATTTAGGCTGAGATACTTTTTTGCTGTTGTTATACGATTCTTTTGAACTCAGCATCTGTGCCACGCTCCCATTGCTTTTCAGTATGCCTGTACCTGAGAGTCCTTGGCTGCAGTCTCTTCCAAGAAGATCTTGGTATTTTTCTAATCTGCCAAAGGACTCCTCAGTCTCCAACCACTTTACTCTTCAGCCTGTTGCTTTTGCACTCCCGCAAGTTGTTTTCTGCTTTTTTCGAATGAACTGTTTTGTAACTCACTTAAGAACTTTCTGTATATAAAAACAACTAACTCAAAAATATAGTGTGTAAAAATATGTCAGAATTGCCCTAAATTTTAAGGTGTAGAAATGTAGGCTTTTGTGCTGTTACGGACATGTTACTTTTATCCTCGAAGAAAACAGAATTGTTCTTTGAATTGCGTTCTTAATAGGGTAGTTTATATTTTTTTTGTGAATTAGTAGTTTCTCTTGAGTGACATGTTCTCAGTACTCCATTCGAGAAAGTGGCAGAGTGAAAGATAAAAGCAAAGAAATGGAGTTCAGCAATTTCTAATCTGAACAAGGCTAAGTATGCCCACTTCTTCCTGCCTAGCAAGTCAAACTAAACATTGAGTTTACCTATTATGTATTTAACCCTACAGCAGTGGCTTTAGTTGCTCTCCTATTAATCCCAGCCATGTTCCCCAGGCATGTTAACCATCCTAAACAAAAAGTCCTGTTTCCCTGTTTTTTACACCCTCAGGATTACTTGTGGGTTGCCATAAAAGTGGTATGAAATTTTTGCACAGACCTAACTGAAAACAAAAAACTCAGAGACTGGGTTATGACATATAGTGAAACTAATGAGTCTGTAACTGTGTCTTACCAACTGGAAATCCATTTGGTCCAATCACAAATGTAACAGTGTAATCTTCTGTGGTGTTTGCACTTATGCAGCACTGGAGGGTTTGTGGCACTTTGCAAGGTGCTGATGCTACAATGGGGTCTACCAGGATGTTCTTCTTCAGAGGCAGGGAAATAACCTTGATTGTCATATTGGCAGAGCTCTCCAGGTTATTCTGGGAGAATGTGCAGATGTGGGTGCCTAAAAGAAGTGATACAAAAACATGTCTCAGTCAACAGAGGTGCTCCTCAGCTTTTGAATTGTGATGAGCCCTAATGCTGAACAAGTACAGTACTGTTGGCAGCATCATGTCTTGTTGTCCTCCAACACTTGTAATTTAAACTATGGGTTTTTATTTACTGTGTCCAGACTTCACAGTGATTTGCAGGGCTAAGGATGCTGCACATGACCTGGCACAGAGATTTCACTGCCTTTGTAGTCAATCAGACCATATTCACTCACCACTCCAGTCCTGCGTGGCAGACTTCACAATGAGCACAGATGTGGCAGGGAATATGCTATTTTTAATGCACATATCACAGTCCACTGTTTTTGTGTCGCTATCAGACTGGATTTTCCAACTGATGCTGTCATAATTGCTCAAATCACTTTCACACGTTAAATTGAATGGATGCCCCTCAGAAACTGATGAGTTTGCACTTGAAGATATTGTTACATGGGCTGAGAAAACACAAGACAAAAGTCACATTATTGAGAGTCACTTTTGATCATTTGCTTGCAAATGCCACTTGCCACAGAGGCCACCTCTGTGTTAAAAGACCTGCTGGTCTGTCACAGCCACCTGACTCTCACCTTTCCAGAGGTACGTCACTCTGATGCTTTGACTGCTCCTGGCTCCGTGTCCAGTCTGCACCTCACATGTGTATGTTGTCACTGCACCTGACTTCTCAGGTGGGCATAGTGACTCGTTGATTTTGAGGGTGTATGTAGTGCAGTTACAGCTCAAACTGGAGACTCCTAAAGAGAAATAAACATTCCTTGAAGGGTTATGGATGTCCAAAAACACCTCTGGAAATTACAAGCAATCACTCTAGGTAAAGAAACTCTTATGTAAGTATGTCAGTAAGTAACTGACAGTACTTTTAAGTCATCATTGCTGGAGTTCATTCATATCTTTTATTCAGGCAACGCTCTCAGTGGTTTTCCAAATGCCTGAAGATGAATCTCAACACAGTGCTGGGCATGTACTGCCAAAAGCAGTCAGAGAGAAACAGCATTGCTTGGAAACCCCAGGATAAGACAAAACAAAGAGCATTTTGGTTTAGCCTAACCTCATTATCTGTGATATTTAGGATGAGTAAAGGTAAGCAAAACGTGAGTAAATACTTCAGAGGTTAGTGTCATATAATTTTGAAACAAAATTTGTAGTTACTTGACAGTCATCTGTCTTTAAATCTGAAGAGTGCTGATTTAGCTGGAAGCACTAAAGCTGTCCCATGCTGCAGCTGACAGTGCGTCTGGCATGAGAGCAGAGCAGAGTTCCTGGGGGAAAGCCTGGCCACAGGAAATCAAGGACAAAACAGTTCATTGCAGAAGCTCAGGATCCCCCCTCTCTCTGCAAGCACTGCTGCACATCAGCACCTGTCCTCTGCGGAAATGACTGTGTGCATGAGCTTTGAAGGTTTCCTCTCATTTTGATATCCTGCTTTCTATTACATTTCATTTATAGCAAACAGTTAACAATGAGCAGGTAATTTATACATATAAAATATTAAGAGGGCAATAGACCATTTAGGACGATGGTCAATGGACACTTATGAGCATTTCTGCTGATATAATTTTGTAACTCTTTGTAGCACATTTGTATGCATGTATGTATGGCCAAACTTCGCTAATGAAGATTTGGGAAGGGCTCTCCCCACCTGGGTG
Organism: Myrmophylax atrothorax; assembly: GCA_026770055.1. Taxonomy (NCBI): domain Eukaryota; kingdom Metazoa; phylum Chordata; class Aves; order Passeriformes; family Thamnophilidae; genus Myrmophylax; species Myrmophylax atrothorax. The sequence continues at coordinate 112,549,198 of JAOXXN010000446.1, read as the reverse complement.
TGCCCTTCCAGCCTGCACAGTGGATTTTTTAGGTGAGGCACAGCGTGCACAGAACTGGCCCCACTGTTTAAGTCCTAAGGTCCATCTGCCATGGCCAAGCGAGCTTGGACAGTGACAGTGAAGTCCTCGGGACTGTCTACAGTACCCAGTACTAACCGGGGCTGACCCTGCTGAGTATCTGAGATCTGACAGGATCGGATGTCAGGGAGGCATTGAACTGCCAGGGGACAGTCCCTACTGAGACTCAAACTCACAACCTTAGGATTCAGAGTCTGGAGTGCTTTCCATTTTACCACAGTACCGCCCCAGTAGTACATTTACTTGGTGCTTTATTAACTCTATTTTTGAAGTAAAGCCTTATGGCATGCCATTGACACGACTAGTATGTGTTGAATCACAGCTGCAGGTGGAAAGTGTGTTCTCAGTATTTACCTGTGCTGCAGCTGTTTTAAAGCACCTGCCTCTCTTGGCTGACAAACCTTGCTACGTGGCACACAGAAGTCCTTTATACCCCAAAGGTCATTCTGGAGATCGTAGTAGAGACTGCTGCACTCCAATGCAGAAATAAGCTTTTTGGAAGAAGTTGCTATGATGTTGGTCCAGGCAGCTGTTTCCATCCAGGATGGCAAAGTTTAAAGCATAAATGTCTGCACAGCGCGTGGAGGTGCTCAAAAGCCCACTGGCACCTGCATGACACATATGGAATCTGTGCCTCCCCTGCCACATCTTTGGAGCATACCCTGTATTTATCCTAGGACTTTGTGGTAGCCAGTTAGGAGGAGATCTCTGAAGCACCAACAAACCTACCACATGAAAGACAGTTTTTTGTTAATCTTACCTGTAATATTGAGTGTTCCATTTACTGTCCAGGTAGCATTAAGTGATGGCAAGCATCTGTCAATGCAACACAACAGCTGAGGACTGTTCTTTTGTATTTCAGGACTGTTACATATAACTTCCATGTCCTTAAAGTATGGAGTGACATGTAGTGGAGAGACAGATATTGTTTCCGTGCCCGAGTATATCAGTCTGTAAGACTGACTGCTGTTTATGAAAGTGCACTTATAGGAACCTGTAAAACATGGACAGTATTAGCATTGAGAAGAGTTTGGCTGGTTTTGCCTCTATATTTAGAATTAGGATCTACCTCCATATCTAGTTTTCACACCTCCTTGCTCTGCAGTCACTTTGCTACTTGCAGATCAATGTACCATCAGGTCACCTGCAGGATGCTTTCTGCAGACTCCTGGTGGCAAATGTATCCAGATTAGGAATCCATGTTGATAGGTACTTGAAAGGAGACCAGTGTTCTGGGACCTAAATACTTAAAATCTCATGGACTTGGTGGTTTTGGGATCTCTATATTGTCCATAGTCCTTCTGGCAGCAACATATCATGGTAAGAATGTAGACTGACTGTGCAAAAGGTTCCTACACAGAATAGGTGAGAGTTTAAGTGCCCAGGACGGGCTGCACTAGAACTGGCCTCGGAGTGTAGGCTCTTTGGCTGCTTCGAAGGTGTTGCCAAAGAGAGCAGAGTACTTATCATAGAATCACAAAATCATAGAATGACCTGAGGAGAAAAGACATATCAGCACTATCAAGTTCAACTCCTGGCCTTGCACAGGACACCGCAAGAATCACACCATGTGCCTGAGAGTGTTGTCCAAACACTTCTTGAACTCTGTCAGGCTTGGAGCTGTGACCACTTCCCTGGGGAGACTGTTCCAGTGCCCAACCACCCTCTGCGTGAATATCCAACCTGATATCCAACCTAAACTGCCTAAACTACCTTTTCCTGATATCCAACCTAAACTGCCTGTGACTCGGCTTCATGCCCTTCCTCCAGTCCTGTCACTGGTGACGATAGTGAAGAGATCAGTACCTGCCCCTCTGCTTCCCCTCATAAGGATGTTGAAGACCTCAGTGAGGTCTCCCCTCAGTCTCCTCTTTTCCAGGATGAACACTCCAAGTGACCTCAGCTATTCCTCATAAGGACCTTCACCATCCTTGTGGCCCTCCTCTGAATGCTCTCTAATAGCTTGATGTGTTTTTTATATTTTGGTGACCAAAACTGCACCAGTATTCCAGGTGAGGCCATCCCACTGCAGAGCAGAGTGGGACTATCCCTTCCCTCACTTGGCTGGTGATGCTTTGTCTGATGCCCCCAAGGACACGGTTGACACTCTTGGCTGCCAAGGCACTGCTGACTCATATTCAACTTGCCATCAATCAGGACCCTCAGGTCCCTTTCCCTTTATAAGCCACTCTCTCAGGCACAAGTCCTCTGAATGCAACCTGCCTTGTTTTTGTAATTGACAATCAGAGCTCCAAACTTCCTTCATACTTTAGGTATATGGGTTCCCCTTCCCCACTGGTATAGCCAAGTGAGTAGGACACTTACATAGGAATGGAGACACCAAGGTTGAGGGCATCAGGGCAGCAGTACAAAGACTTTTGGACCCACGATTCCTACCTCACATGTGTGTGCCCAAACACAGGCTACCCTTTCTGAAGCTGAGTGTTGAATTCATGGTCCAAAGAGAACTGAGTAGGGGCTTGAGTCCAAGCTCTGATAGTACATAAAAATTCCCCTGATAAGTCCTCCCAGCAAAATGCCACCAGTTTACATGTTTCCAATTTTCCAAAATCCCCAAATGGGAACACATGCGAAACTGTAGCTCTGAGCTGACTAGTTAGGTTATGAGTGCAAAGGGGGCAAGGGCATTAGGGACAAATTCAATTGCAGCTTCAATTTACCACACCAAGAGAGAGGACAGACCTCACAGTCATGTCCCCTGTGATACCATAGTGAAGTCTGGCACTGAGATCATCCAGGTACAGTCACTTCAGTAAGTTCACACCTTACTGGCAATGCCAGTCAGGATGTAGTTCATTAACAAAAACAACAAGAAAAATATAAGGGATGGTGTAATTTTCATGTTTACTCCAGGAAAATGCAGTCACTGCATTCATCTTTGCGTTTTATAGAACTAACCCCACTAGAGATTTACATTTCCTCTTTTAATGATATAAAATCATACCAGAATCCTTCTCCATAATGTTGGTGATTTTAAGAATCGATCTTCTGGTTCCTAAAATTGTCTCTATTGAATGCCGGGAGCTGGTTGAGATGATCTGATCAAAGTGATGCCATGTTGCATTATGAAATGTTGAATTTATCTCGCAGGTCAGTGTTACTGTATCCCCTTCAAAGATGTTTGAGGGTTTCACGCTGAAGTTTACTTGATCTGGAAAGACAGAGAGCAACATTCTGCATTACTGTCATTTCACGTCTATATGGGTCTTTCATCTTATGGGATTCCCAGGTGCTTCACAAGTAATATGCACACAGCATCAGTTGCAGGGCACTGCTTGTCATATAAGCCAGGAGATGTTCCCTCAAAATATTCTTTTACTATCTTTTTCAGCCAAAGACCCTACAAGCAGAGAGCTAGAAATATCACCATCACTACTTTCTAAGTAGATAAACGAGGAGGAGAAGCAACCAGGTTGAAATAATCCTCCTGAGACAGACATTCCAGCACTCATTGCACTGACAGTACAGCACCTCTGGAGCGCTTGATAAGGCAACTGAATTGTAACACACTGTCCAGCAGTATCATGGAAAATGTGCCAAGGAAGCCAAGAAGAATGTGTTCTCATGCAAATTGCAAGAGGTTTTCATTTTGCTGTAGGGAGTAGGAAGTGCTGGCAGCTGATATGCTAAGCTCTGTCTCAGTTCTGGGGATGAACTTCAAGGTGTTCGATCTCTCTCCCTTGGAGAGAGACTGCATCAGGGATCATAGAACTGTTTAAGCTGGACATGACCTCTAAGATCATCAAGTCCAGTGGAGTAGCTGGAAGGCTTTGGTTTTTCATGGAAGGTGCTGCATGCATGGTCCTCTCATGAAAGTACTGTCTTGATGACACATGATAAAACTATACATCCAGAAAAATAAATGTTTTTTGAAGATCCAGTACCAAATAATCAACAGTATAAGGCAGCTACATGATTCAGGCTAAAATACTAACATGAAAGTTGGAGGAAAGTACTGAGAGAGTTTTAAACTTACTAGTTATTTCTGTTGTGAAGGTAGATTGATTTAGTTGGTATAATGGCTCTAGAACTTGTAGTACAGCTTTGTTGGACTGTGCAATCTGATCAAAGCTTGCTGGTCCTGCTTTTACTTCATAGTTCACAAAAACACTTCCAGGACTAAAGAGATACAAGAATGAGAGAAGCATCAAAATTAAATATTATTGTCTATTAGTGGTTTTCTATGTTGTAGTGACCCATTTGCATGGCTGGGAAAGGTTCACAGGGCTGACCTGTGAAGGCTCCTGTTGGGACTCAAGACTTGCTCTGATACACAAAAGGTTGTGCTACAGCTCTTTCCTAAGGACAAACACCTCTATGTGACATCTTCCTTGTCTGATGTTTCTTTCTAGAAAACGTCAGGTACAAAACCTAAAATACAGCTGCATTTAAATATTTATGGACACAAGTATTATCTCTTTCATCCAATGTTGCATCCAGAGTCAATGTACTAATTTATCTTCCTCACAACCTGGGAAATGATGTTAGGATTACTCGCATCCTTTACCCTTTCTGGGTGGAACTCAGTCTTTCCCATAAAAGGCATTGATCCAGATGAAGAATGATTGTTTCTTGTACTTTCGCAAAGGGATGAATTTTACCCTATTTCCATACTCATAGCTGGGCTTTCCTTTGCAGCAATTATGCTTTTATTCAGTATGTGCATACTGGGAGTGGATTCTAGCCAGAGTGAATGCTACAAAGGCTAACTCATGTCTCCTTGAGACTGGACAGGAATATTGGTGTCTTCCAGGAAAAAATGAAATTATTTACTTACCTGAAACCAGTTACTGTTGTCGACACAAAGCCGGGTAAGCACCTGTAGCTAATATTAAACTGTAAACAAAGACACAGGACATGATGTAAGTGCTCTGTATATTACTCCACTGTGCAAACAGAAAACCCTCCATTCAAGACTGATGTAAGGGCGTGTAGCATATCTGATAGAATGGGTTTGATGCTCTCACCACTGGCATGGGGTAAATTTCTGTTGATAGTTTCATCCATGTGTGTCCACGCGGATTTAAGCTTGAACCAGTAATGTGGGAGTTTAGGTTTTTTTCATGCCTTAGGTAGTAAAGACCCTGAATACTTCCCGTTACGCCGGCATATTAAAAAAGAATGGGAATACTGTCATTGCCTTCCAGTGGAGTCTGCTTTGGCCCACTTTGTAGGTCCCACTGCTGCATACATCCCATGTCCCCACAGAGAGTGACAGACCATCCTACATCCCAGACAGGGTAAACACCACATTTCTTAGAGGACTCTCTTCAGAGTTAAAAAACTAAAGCCATTACCGCTTTTTCAAGGTCAGCTTTGTATTTTTGGTATAATACAGAGGAAGAATTCTTGAGCTCATCCTGAAAGTCTATGTCAAGTCTGACTGACATATTCGTTACAGTGGGCTCTTGCATACCACATGAGTCTGTAAGGAAGGACATAAAAATAAATGTGAAATAACCAAAAGTAATGCTTACCAAGGTATTTTTTAGGTTTTGATTCTAACTTAATAATCTTAGAATCATATAATGGTTTGGATTGGAGGGGACCTTTCAAGATCATCCAGTACAACTCCTCAACCTGGCCTCAAATGCTTCCAGGGATGGGGCATCCACAACTTTTCTGGGCGACAGGCTCCAGTGTCACACCATTCTGAGCTCAAAAATTTTCTTCCTAATATTTAATCTAAATCTACCCTCTTTCAGTTTAAAGTAATTCCAACTTCCCAAGATTCATCTGTATAGTAATACAGTTGTGATTATTCTAATTTTCTATATCCAATTTAGATATCTGCCATCTGCTAGATAACTAGACTCCCTTTCCATTTGGTGCAAAGCTGTAGACACCTTTGGAAGATGAAACATTCAGAAGATGATAGCTTTCCTGCAATGGTTGAATTCCTACATTGCTCTAGATATGAGGATGTTATTTGGATGAATAACTTTGATCAGAGACTTAGCTTTTACATAGTGAAAGGTACACAGGATGAATGAATCTCCACCTATGCTTCCCTGCAATGAGTGGAAAAATCCTCAGTGCTTTGGGAGGATAATAATCTGGGTGGAGACTCATCACTGAACACAAAATCATATAAAGGGCTTAGAGAGATACTGGAGTTTTCTATGCTGGTTTCATTTAAGCACATGTCCATAGCAGGCAGAGAAGGAACTCTGGACACAGCTGCCTGGACTTCTAAGGGATGTGCAACCTCCACATGGAACAGGTATTAGCTCTAATCCTGGAAATAGTACAGCAAAATTGATATGGGACTGCGCTGTGATAAATGCGTTGCCTCTAAGCAGAGTTGGTTGGAACAGACATGCTGGTAACACAGGACTGCTTCCAGATCTAGTGCTACCTCTGGGTATCTCTGCATGCTGCTCCCTCACAAATAAGAAGCAGAGCCTCAAGGGGCTTTGTCCTGGATTGCAGAGAAAACAGGTAGTGCTCTACCCCAGTGCTACCAGATTTAAGCACCCATCCTTTTGTCACCAGTCATCAGTCAGGTTCCTACGAGGTCCTGGCACCTTGTCATGAAATAAAAACAAAGACATGCTGGGGTTTTTAGTTCCTTCTCTTCTCTTGAGCACTATGGCACACTTTGGTCACATTTGTAACTTCCTCTGTTGACAATCTGATGAGATGAAACTCTCTTTGCTTAGCAAAAGCTGAAAGTCCCAAAGACATGTGAGTTACTCCAGGAGCTGGGCCTCCAAATGGCACTGAATCTTTGCACGTGCTTGGGTTGAGGTGGGCCTGTATCATGAGGAGAGGAGCTCTAGACCATCTATACTGACTTGTCACATTGACAGGCAGTGTGGTAGCCAGCTCAGTCCTAACATGTTGTTTTATTCCACCTTTTATAACACTTCTGACTTCTAACCAGTATATGAGTTGTACAGTGATGGAGTTCAGCACTGCGTCCTCTTACCTTCAGTCTGGGGCTCACAGTAAGGTCCCAAGAAAGGCATTTCCTGCACGTAGCTACAGGGCAGGGCAGGGTCCAGGCTGAGAGAAGGGCAGGGCATCATGTCATTGCACACCCTGCTCGGCCAGGCATAACCCTGCTCACAGGAGCAACAGCTGCTCTTCTCACCACTGGGCAGACAGACTGTCAGACAGACAGAGAATTGCCATGAGAATGGTAAATGGGGCATAACAAACAATTGCATGATAAGTATTTACCTTTCTGTATCTTCATGATAGTCTCAACTAAATTGTATAATGATGAGTCTGATTAATTACTTTGAAGTAACTGAATGAAAATGTGAAGGCTGATCCTAAAATTATACCTGGTATACTGGCCAGAGTCCTATGATTCTTTTCAGATTGGATATTTCTGTGTTACCTGGGTTGAAAGCAAATGTATAGGCTTTTAAAGATTGTAAGAGCAAGGTCATTCAGAGTGCAGGTGAATACTGGGCTGTTGTGTTGTTTTGACTGTCTCCTGACAGATGCTGTGTGACAGAAGGTAACATTATCACAAAGTGCTTTAAAGCACTAAAAACAAAAAAAAGAAACCAACAAAATAAAACAAACCCCCCAAAACCACCAAACCCCCCACAAATCCACAAACCAAACAAACAAGCAAAAAAAAAAGCCAAAAATCAAACCCCCCAAACAATCCCATCAAAAAAAAAAACAAACCACCTAAATCCCAACAAAATACTTCACTGTAACTTTTTCTGCTCTTAATGTGTCATTAACAAAATTATTCCTCTGCATTGCATGTGACCCTGAAGGCCTTTAAAAGATTCATTTGCATGTTGTTTTGGGAATTGTTAAACACTTCCTCTCACTGTTTTATGGGCCAGCAATTAGAAGATACCAAATCTCCTCTATTGTTGTAAATGCTCGGTGTCTTTGTGTTAGTTACTCAGATGTGACGTTGTGCAACCACAACTTATGTAATAAAACCTGCCTGATATCTTGCCCTGTAAGAATAAGTGAGTTATACAGGAAAAGACTGCATCTCATGCAGCCTGTATCCATCAGGGTCAGAGTACAGCCTCTCACAGAGATTTACGTCCCAAATACAGGAGGAGGGAAGTAAACAGTCTGATAACCCCTGTCTCAGCTTCCTGAAACTTGAAAGTAACTCAGACTGCTTGTTAGCCAAAGTAGAGCAGAATCCTTTGGCTCAGGCTTCCTCTGGCTTTGTCCCTTCCTTAGGAAAAGAAAAGCATTCAGAGCTATTCCTAATGCCAACATTATATAAAGAGAAGTGGTAAGACACACATAAGAAAACATAATGTTGTGTGCTAGCCCTTCAGTCTTGCTGGGTGTTTCAGCAGGCAGCAGAGATAGTTCAGTTTCGCTGGTTTCTAAGTATGATGGATGGTAGAAGTGGGGGACATCAAATACTGACAAAACCCCCACATCATCCAGAATATAAAAATAAATAGCCAACCCACCTGTTGTAACACTGATGTTTGTAACTGTCGTTTGTATATTTGAAATGTTTGTTGGAACTATAAGATTTTTGAAATACTCTTTGATTGGCTGCAAATAAGATGAATCCATAAGATTTACTTCAATGTCAATGGTGTACTCTGGAAGGGGAACGTCAAGAACAAGCACTGAAAGAGAAATAGAATGAGACTGCAAAGCTGTGTTTAAAGGTAAATCACAAATTGATGGCTTCCAGTTTGACATCTGGGCTCTTTGTTACTATTTATGGGTAGGTTTGGTGGCATTCTGCTTAGGAAATCTCCTTGCTTCCCACTCAGCAGACTTTCTGCCTTGGTTCTTAGGTTGTCTGACAAAAGCCAGATTTCTTTGGGCTCAGAGCAATAAAAAGCAGAGATAAATGGCATAATCCATAGAGAGAAAAACTGTCCCATGCCTTCTCTCCTTTGAGTTATTAAGTGGATGGGTTATCAACCACAGACTGAGGTGATACAGGATGTCTTGTGGCACCTGTCCTGCTAAAGGGCTTGGGTTTTTTTCCTACACTTATGTTTCAGCTTGGATAGATGCTGTGCTGATATATGTCATCAGATGGATGCCATCCAGAGGGACCTGGAAAGTTTTGCTTTCCTGGAGATGACTGAACACCTGCCTGACAATGGGAAATAGTGAATAAATTTTGGTTTTGCTTTACTGAGTAAAATGTCTTTATCTCAACCCAGATTTTTTCTTGCTTTATCCTTTTGATACTGTTCCCCATCCCACTGAGGGAGAGTCAGTGGCACTGTGGTGTTTAGATGGGGCTAAAGCACAGCAACACTTCTCCTTTGATGTTACCATTTCAGTACATCAAGAGATGTTGTCCCTAATATTGATTTCACTCTTGGTTTACTAGAAACCTCCTCTGTTACCATACATTTGGGTACGTACTGTTTCGTTTCTGCCTTTGCATATCTGGATGGAAGTTTTCCTCTCCTAGCATGCTGTCAATCTGTGGAAAAAACCAAAGAAAGTGAAGCTCTGTGAGGAAAACAAAATAAACCTTGAGCTGCTGCTGTTGGTAGAAGAAACCAGTGAAGAAAATAGTGACCTAGATAATTTTTTCCCACTAACCTTGGCCCCATTCCTCCAACCTCCCAGAAGAATATTTCTATCTTCCAAGCAGGGAAGGCTTAAACACCAGCTGAGGGATGTACTGAGTTTGCAGGTGCCTCTTTACATATCTCTGCAAGGAAACTGCCTCAGCTTAAAAGGATTTATGTGTCTGAGCTGCAATCTCCACTATGGGGCTGATACAGTGCACTTAGTCCTGGGCCAGTCTTGTGAACTTCTTGGGAAACCCAGCCACCTGGGCTTTGAATCCAGAAACTGGACTCTCATTATCCTTTTCTTTCCTCTTTGCTCTGTGCTTCCACCTCTGCAGCAGTAAAGCCAGTCTGAGTAGGCGAAGAAAGGGGATTGAAAAGTCTTGGCTCCAGCTCAGCTGCCAGGTCAGCTGCTTTGGGGCCATCAGTTGGCCAGGGCAGTGGTGTCACGATTTCAGTATGACTGGCTCACACAGGCTGCAGCCAAGTGAGATGCAGACCTTCTTATCTTTTTTAATTGTGCCCTAAAAATACATTGGCACCACCATTAACAAGAAAGGCTAAAGAACAAGCACAGACACAGGCAGGAAATATGCAGCTTTGCCAGTTTCTTGATTCCTGCTAAAACCTTTATTTACAGAAAGGGTGAATAGCTTGGCAACTCTTAAGTCATCTCTTTACATAAAGGAACCATCTGCTGTGTGATTAGAGCTGGGCTTTGTGTCACAGCTGTGCTGGAATGAAGATCCCAAGGGCGCTGGCATTTTTTGCACTGCTGGGGTACGACCTTCGTGTTAGAGGTTGGCTGAAAGAATTACAGAAAGCCAACTGTGATCCACATCTTGCTCCAGGTTTGGACTCAGAGGTTTCCTTTTTCAATTATTCTCCCAAACAACTGCAGGGTATTCTATGTTCCTAAATACTTCACATACTTCACACCATCAAATAATGACTCATTTGCAGGATGTACCATGGGTCAATGATGTTAAAAAAAATACATATTGCTATTCTTCATGAAAAATCCAAAGTGCTGAGATGGAGACAGCTTGAAAAAACCAGACCAAACAAGATACTTGGTCATTACTAGACATCTGCTGAAGTGCAGGTTATGCTGCTGGAACCAGACATATCTTGCTTTGCCAAGACAGGGGATAGTGGTAGAAACAGTTTAAGGAGTTTCTACCTTCCTCTTCATGTTTTCTTTTTTTTCCAACATACTCAAAAAAGGAGGTTCTCCCATTCTCTCACAATGGACAAGACAAAGCATTTTCTGGTTGAATAATTATTGTGATGACCAAGAGTTAGTAGACTAGTAGACTGCTGTCATTTACCAAATTATATTAACTTCCATTAATATGGTTTCTCTGTCCGTCTTTTGTCCTTTTTTGTTAGGGACTACTTGTGCAGAAACTGTCGGTTAACAGATCTATAAAAATGATGAAGAACAAAACAGCTTTCCATAATTCACAGTATAGATGAAGCAAAATTGATGTATGAGGATCTTCAAGAAAGTGGGAAACTGAAGTGAAATCTGAGTCCAAGAGCAGCATCTAAACACAAATCACTCAGGAGTGGCATTTTGGTCATGTGGACTTGTTCTACTGTCAAGTCAGGGGTGAAACTCCTGTCACCTACCTGTGAACAACCTTTGTGTGCAAGCTAGTTTTGTTGGCACATCACTTCTGGGCAAGATATATTTGGATCCTCTCTCATAGGATGGGTGAATTCCATCCAGGAGCAATGCTCACGTGACTGGGCTTAGCTTAGCCCATGTTACCTAGGCTTAGCTCCGAGGACAGCAATTGAAATCCCTTGTAGACTAACACAGGTAAGAAACCAGAAGTGTTTTTTCACTCTGCCTTCTGGAGAGGCTTTAAGCCTGGGGAGCAAGAATAGCCCAGTTCCTGGATTTCTCCATCTCTTTTATACACTCTGGGTTCAGTTTCTCCACTTGGTCTTATCCTGACTTCCTCCAAGGTTTTGTGGGCATAAAGGAGAGCATCAGGGTGCTAGAAGCACACACCAAGTGAAAACTAATGGGACTAGGAAAAAATACTCACTACATATGCTAATGGTTTGAAGTTTGAGTCCTGTGATGTCTGGGAGCAAGCTGAGACCAGCAGAAACAGGCAGTGGAGACCTGCAGTGATTGGGGATGGCATTTTGTCCAGTGACTTTGCTGTGTGACCTGGAGAGACAATGAAACAAAAGGGAATTTTCAGCTGACTCACACAGTAGGAAATACCAGCACAATCTACAAAACCAATGTGTCCTTCAGCACACTCTGCCTGTTCACTCCATCCAAGACAGGGCATGGAACAAGGTCAATAATTATTCCTCTGCCACTGCCATCAGACTGTTTCCCTCATATTTCCTCTTTTCCATATTGGCTGTACCTACTCAAAATAGGAGAAAGAAATTTCTTGGAGAAAGCAGAGTCTGAGCAGATTCCTAACAGGGACAAATCAGGTGAGGGAAAATCATCTGCCATGGGAAAAGTTGACTTTGAGTCTTCAAATATTCCTCACAGTGGTAGTTGGGAAATGTACAGCCAGGACATGAAGTTAACAAGTAAGTAACCTAGAACCCAAGAATTCTGGCACACTAGAATATATTGTGGTGCCTGAAATCAAGACCTAGAAAAAAATAACTTTTTCCAGCTCATTAATGTCTAAGGTAATTTACTCACATGGTAGATTGGATGATGAAACATAAAGGGAGAGTTAAAACAGGCATCAACCCTTATAACAGGTGCTGACAATTATGCAACCAAAAGGAATAGAAAAGAAGGAGGTGAAGAATCCATAAAAAATACATATTTTGCTATTAATGTGCGCTTTCTGGCTATTCCTAACAAAGCATTCCCTAGCTCCAGAATTAATAGCTAATAGAAAGTTACAGAAAAAGGCAGAACCCAAACAGATTATGAAAATCATTTTAAGAATGGAAAGCACTGAGAAAAGATGCCCAGAATAGTACAGAACAGTACCTGAGTGGATAACACCAGCCTGATTAAAGTCATGAGCTTTTGTAAAACTATGATCTTTTTGCATTGAAAAGGCTGTTCATCCAAACTCAGGTTTTTCAAGGCTGTGAATCACAAGGTGAAAGCAGAAAAATCAGCCCCTCCTGAGATGATAATGAACATTGGCAGTGACTGCCTACTGCCACTATTGCATATCAGAGTTGGTGTTACCAAGCAAGCAGGGCACTTTGCTGTGACTTTTCAGCTCAGAGGAAACCATGACAGAAAATTATAATTTGGAAAAGTCTGTGGTCTCACCTTGTGAATTAAAAGAGGATGACAGTGACTTCTAGCCAGGCACGTACTTGACATCAGAAATGTGAGTATCCAGCAGGGATTTATCACCAACTGTTGTTCTTAGAGAGATACATCTGGAGTGAGACTTCACCTGGATACTGACCTGTTTAAAACATAGGAGACCAAAGGAGGAATAACTTATTTTCTGTTCCAATATAGAAATGTCATCACCTGACCAGGAACATGGTGTAAGCCAGTATCTTACCCCCTGTTCCTGAGTGATGTGGAAAATCCAGTGGTCAGTGTTACAACACTGTGGAAAACTTTACATGATTGAGAAAGTCTGCCTGTGAAAATCTATGTTGGGGCCACAGGATACTCAGTGACTAGATCATGAAGTTCATGAAATTCAGCACTGATAAGTGTAAGGTAGAAAGTAATGATAGTGACATTATGCATTGTGTGATAGACTCTGAAATATTACCACACAGAAATGGGGTCTGAAGAAATGTCTACTGAGTTCTGAGATGTAATTAAAAAAGGAAAATTAATTTAAAGATATTTTAGGACAGCAACAGAGGGAAAAATCAAAACAACCCAACCTAAACAAAGCAAAAGCAAAACAAAACAAATTTAAAAAGAACACAAAACCAAAACAAAACAAAAAAGGGAGAGGGAAAGTGCTGTTATCTAGACATTTGAGCTAACACAGTATAGCTGCTCTTATACTCCTAGACAGCAATAACCAGAAAGCAGGACAAGCAGGACATCACAGTGACTCAGAATATCTTCCCACCCCATCCCCAAAATCCCCATCCCAAAATCTATTAAAAAAAGAGACTGTTACAGGTGGTTTTTTATATAATGGATAAATGACTGGCAGAATTCGGAAAAAACAAAAAGGAAAAAAAGTAGGGAAAATTTTTTTTCAGTTTCTTAGTCACATCTGTCAGTATATCCAACAGTCCACAAAAAACACTGTATTTCTCTTTTGGAGACATGATCCACTTGTAACTCAAGACTACCATGGATCTGGCTGATCCCAAGGCCATGATTGATCAAAGTGGACCAAGAGGAAAGCATTATAAGCTATCCCTGATATAGTAACATGACTTGATAGCTGAAGCACTAACAAAACAAAGGTTTCTGGTAGCTTTGCATATGCAGGATATGCTCACAGTGTATGGTAAAATAGCTTAATCTGCACAAAGAACTTGTGTTACATAGGTGATAGGTTCATGAAACAGGCAACAGAAAGGGGGAAAGGTCACTAAACAAAATTTATTATGGGATTAAACCACATCTGGTATAGTTTTGCATGTATCTTTTACTCTGTTCTCAAACTTGTGTCCATATTCAAATGTTGTGGGTCACCTCGATTTTCAGACACACCCTTTGTGTGATCATTCAGCTGAGAGCAAACGCCCTGTTAATTGTATATGTAAGACACCACCATACAGAGGACAATTCATGTAATGAGAACTGTGCTGCTACTCAGGATTTGACAGCTATTTAAAACTCCAAAACATCCCTAACCAGGATCTAGAAAGCCAGAAAACTAGCAAACAAATATCAAATAAAACATGGGGAAAAGTATTAATGTTCTTCTCGAGTAATGTGGCTGTTCCCCTCATTCAATTACTTCATGAATACAGCACTGCTGTCAATTTTTCAGTGAGCAAATTCTCAATTATCTCTCTGCCTTTGGTGGGAAAAGCAGATGTGTGGACTCACTCCTCATACAAACTGTCCACTGGGAAGCAATAAGTAACTTCAACTTATAAAGCCCCAGAGAGTTAAAGAAGCCCCGATTTGCTCCTGCATCTCTTGTTCTCCACAGCATTCAGGTTGAAAAAATACTGTTTAAAGTTAATTCTAAAATACAGAAGATTCCTAGAGCTAAATAACAAGGCCTCACTTTAACCCAGGACATAGGTGAGTTACATGACCTTCTTTTTAGTTTTTCTCTAGGCTTCTGTTTCATGAATATTGCAAAATAATTACACCTTCTCTTGCAAATCCACCCAGAACATTATTTATCATCCCACGTTTTAGAAAATAAAGACAACACCCAGAGATATAATATGATTTACCTTCTCAGGTGGTTCAAAGAGATCTTCTAATTAGATCCATCTTAAACATCCTCTGCTTTCTATTACAGCCCAGGCTGCTCTCTCAGAGAGAAATTAAGACACAGGAACTTGTCTAATTGTTTGAACAAGTTATTGCTGCCCAGATGAGAAGTTGTCTCTAGAGCCTGCACTCAAATTTCAAGTGTGAAGCTGAGCAGTTATGCCACTGCAGAAAACCCACAAGGCATTTTAAAGGAGAGATATTTCCTGATACCATTCATCAGGTAGTACTCATTATTTCCCCCTGCACTGATCTGTGTCCTCCAGTGTCTTATCTGCAGATTAGTGGACTAACTAGTTCCGCTGCTGTTACTCATATGCTTTGTTTCAACAAAAGAGGGTGTTGAGGACTGAAAGCAGCAAAATCATGCTTTGTACCTATGGCAAAATGTTTGTGGACTTCAGCTTAAATTAAAAAGGAGGAAAACCCTGAGGATTTCCCTACTTGAGCTGGCAGCACGCTCGCTGTGTGCTGGACCTGGAAGGCTCCAGAGACACAGGTTTGTTTATGCCCTTGGGGAAGCTGAAGAGAGACGCAGACCTATGGCTCTGATGCTGAAAGGTGGGAAAGAGCCGGAAATTCCAAGAAACCAAGGGAAAACTCTGATGTGTTATATATGTTTCTACCTTGAACAAAATCTGGAACCAGGAACCCACCCCACAAACAGAGGACATCTGTCCAAGTAACAATGGGGCACTTCTCTGTACAGTGTTTGATCACAGCCAGTTTATCAATGGAATTTGTTTCCACAGCAATGTGCCAGGCAGTGACACATTGAGCTCATGTAATGTCTTTGGAAAGGCCTGGGATTAAGCTCATGTTGTGGGGGATTATTTTTAAGCAGTGATTAACTCATGAGATAGGTCTGTTCCACTGCCTGCAAAGCTGGTCACCTGCTGCTTTGTGTAATGTGGTGAGTCAGACCTCAGCCTTTTGCAGCAGTTTTAAGGTGATTAAATTGGCATGACTGATGCTCTCCTTGCCCTTACAGCATGTCTTCACTTATGTGGTGGCATTGGTCTGATTTATTGCCCACCCAAGCTGGTTCAGGAATCTGAACAAGCAGAAAACTAAGGCTACATCTACAGCACTAAATGCCACCACCTCTCTCACTGCAGACAGGATTTATTGATGGCCTTGTGCTGGTGCTCTCCAGACTCTTCCCTGAGGCATTTTAACACTCTGTCCCTGCAAAAAACTAAAACAGCAAAAAAGTGTTGAGCTTGCTTTCATCTGAGTGAGTCTAAACAGCTTAGAAAAGGAAGGGCCCAGTGAGTGCCAGAGAAAGAGGAGCAGGTAAGTGGCCACAGGCAGAGAAGGGGGAAGGAATAGGGGTTGGCAGACAGGGCAGGAGGGTAAAGACAAGGAGGACCTCTTCCTTTCTGCCCTGGCAAGCTGTTCAATATGAGCCCATGGTCTATCCCTATGGAAAAAGCTGCATCCCTAATATTGCTTCTTGTGCCAACTGCTTGCAAGTTTAGACAAGCTTCAGGGCCAGCTCAGAGGCTGCATGGTAGGACAGGCTTGGCTTAGACTGAGTTAGCTGTGGTGAATCCACACTTTCCACATTGCCAGCGTTTGACTGGAAAACTGGTCTGAGTTAAACTCTCCTTCCCCCCCCCCCCTCTCCTTCTTTTTTTGGTGTTTTCTTTTTGGTATTGCTGTGGCTTTCAACAATTTTAACCAACAGCACTTTGGGGTGTGGGAATGGGAAAAGTCAGAAAGGTTTCCTTAAAAGAGGGTTTCTGCTCAAGACATTGTATCATCCAACTGCAGCCTAAAGGTATGAGAAATCTTGGTTTACTTTTCAGGAGAATGCAAAAATTACTCAATGCCAGAGCTTTAGGTATGTAATCAACTTGGTATGTGAGCACAGGGGATGTCCTGATCATCCTGATGTTTTTTCCTGTTCTCATTCATCATGTACTATCATGTCACCAGAAACCATGAACTTCCTGGATTTTCAAGTTTTAAAGTTTCAGTCCCAGAACACTTCTTTGTTTAAACATTTGAGACTGCACTTAACCTTCACAGGCTCAGAAAAGCAAGCAAAAGGTGTGTAGAGGACACCTGCTCTGAATGAGGAGCACTCATCCAAAACAAGGCAGAGCTCTGTGGACTCCGCAATTCACTGGAAATGTGCGGTTACAAAAACACATGAACACATATCATGAACCAAATAGACCAGAGTAATGTTCCCACTAAGTGCAACCTGAGAGATACCATTTAAAGTGAAAGTTAATGAGGAAAAACTTAGAAATGAAGCTGACATACAGCCCTCTTGACTCACCCATCTTCATTCCAGTCCTGGCTGTTATCATTTCAGTCTCACCTCTAGAATCCAACCTCAGCAATTTGTGTAACCAAATCCAGTTGTCACTAGCATCCAAATGCAGAAAAAGATGCCAGAAGCTCTCAGAAGCTACAGACAACACTGCAGGTTCTTACACCATTTGCAATTCTTACTAATTTTGAGGCTGAATTTTGCATGTTCAGCAACTCAAATGTGTTTTAAAAATGTGAGGACAGTATATTGGAGCTAATAGGTAGATTACTTTGGAGCGAATCTGACAATGCCTGGCATTTCATTTATTATCTCCATCACATGACCTTACATAGTTTTGTCCACTTCAGTCTTGCAGAAAAGACTCTGGAGGGAGTCCTATGAAATTGCTACCTAAAGTCATTGTGGTGATGTTCAAAATAAGACAAATCACATTCTGAGTGTTTCTTAGCAAATATTTTTGATTTAAGACCTGGGAGATAACAGAAGCGCTCTATGTGATGCTGTTGATGTTTTGGCTGGAGCACTGTGTCCGGATGTTCCTGTATTGGAGAACGTCCAAAAGAGAGCCTTGTGAATGCTCAGACATGAGCAGGGTATAATCTTGTGAACAGATTGTTCAGTTTAGATGGGACAAGACTCAGGCATGGACACAATAACAGTTTGCCACTTGGTAGAGGACTGACGTGGATGTTCACAGCGACAGCTGGGTGGAGGGTGATGTGAAGTCACACAATCCGAAGCAAAGATAAATATGTTGGTGATTGTGAAAAATTTAGAAGCAGGGAATCAGGTTACCCTGGGCATCTCCAAAGTTCTTTGGTGGAGCTTTTTAAGAACAAGCATTTCTGAAAATTGCTGACATGGAAGAGCCTTTGATTCTACCTCCATATGAGTTTGTGGCAATGAGGTGCAAGTTAGATTGTTTGTTTCTCTCTTCCAGTTACCTCTGTTTCTCTACACTTCTTCCATTTGTGCAATGAATGAATCCAAAAAGATTCAGAGGAGACGTGTGAGACCACAGACCGGTGTTCTCAGAGCTATGTTTGGACTGACCAGGGCAATGATCCTCCCCCTGTGCTGGGCACTGGTGAGACACCTTGAATCCTCTATTCAGTTTTGGGCCCCTCACTACAAGAAAGACATTGAGCTGCTGGAGCATGTCCAGGGAAGGGCAATGGAGCTGAGGAAGGGTCTAGAGCACAGGCCCTGTGAGGAGCAGCTAAGGAAGGCAGAGGACTCAGCTGGGAGAAAATGAGGCTCAGCGGGGAACTTACCACTCTCTAGCACCTGAAAGGAGGTTGTAGCCAGGTGGCAGTCAGTCTTTTCTCCCAGGTAACAAAACAGTATGACAAGAGGAAATGGTTTCTAGTTCCTCCATGGGAAGTTTAGGTTGAATATTGGGGAAAAAATTCTTCACTGAGAGGGTGGTCAAGCACTGGAAGAGGCTGCCAAGAGAAGTGATAGAATCACTGCCCCGAAGGTATTTGAAAAACATGAAAATGTGGCACTTAAAGACATGTTTTAGTGGTGGACTTGGCAGTGTTGGGTTAATGGTTGGACTTGATTTTAGAGGTCTTGTCCAATCTAATGTTTCTATGATTATGTCTTGGACAAGTTAAGGATTTCCTTTCTGGTCCTCTGCACCACAATATTCCCACTTTTTTAAGCTCTGAGGAGGTAAACTGTACTTACAGCTTTTGCTGGGGTTTCCCCAAAACAATATTTACAGAGGAGGGCTCTGGTTCCCACCCTTTTCTACATCAACCCACATTTCCCATAATTTCCACTAAATATTTATTTTTCCTTCTTTTCTATTCCTCTTTGAGCTTGCCTGTGAATTGGTGATGACCTTTTTACATACCCAAATATTCTACATGGAAAATGAAAGTCATTCAGCCCCAGCTACCTGCAGATCAGGCTCAAATCATACCATGACCGACCAGGAATTCTTGCACAGAGAAAACAGCTCTGCAGGACTCATGTTTCAGGGCACAGCAGCTGGAATAGGAACCGCTCAGCCAGATGACTGAGACCCTGGCTGAATGACCAAATCATCACACCCTTCAGGCATTCCTAATGCTCTGAGAGCAGCCAACAGAACTTTCCATAAGCATTTCATTCTGGACAGGCTCAGCCAGCCCTGGAATGTTGTCCTAGCCCTCCTTGAACAGTTCACAGTTGGACTTACTTCTTATCACTGGATAACACCATCTGCTGGGTATCTGAGGGCATTCTTGCATGAATAACCATCAACTGCCATAGTTATTGGCTAAGTATTAACTCAGGGAAGAAGGAAGGTGAGAAACAGTCTGATACATTAGGCTCAAAACAAGCACTGTCCCATTTTCTGGCCAGCTATACAGTTGACCTGGCTAGGAAGATACCACACCAGTGCTGGACCTCTGGCTGGCCTGTTTCATGGGCTTGGTAACAATTCACCTGCACTTACAGCCATGTCACTGGATTTGGATAGAAAAGGCATCTCTAGCAGGGAGGTGATGCCCACATAGCTCATGGTTTTTACAGCCTTACCAGTGTAGCATCATACAGAGACATCTGGGTTCTACCAGAGACAGAGCTAACATATTGTTGGCATGCTGTATAATCCCTCACAGCAGGGTTTGGTAGCTCATGTCTTGTGGCCAGGCTGCTTCTATAGACATTCTCACAGACCTGTAACTCTTTACTTGGATTCTCTAGCTCAGGTACCAGCAGAACCCAGCCTATTCCACTTTATACTTCTGTATGTCTCCTCCACTCTCTGTCTTTTACAGGAAGACACATTTGGAAGCCCCTCTTATCCTGCCCAGCCATGTCTTATTTCTAGAGTCTGAGACAACATTTCTCATTTGATATCAGACTTAAAGATGAGAAGATTTTCTGGTTCTGGATGCACCTTAAGCACAATGTCCAGCTCCCAGACTCCCAAGTACAAGAGACACATAGACATACTGGAGAGAGTCCAGCAAGGGGCCACAAAGATAATTAGGGAGCTGGATCATCTCTCATACCAGGAGAAGCTGAAAGAACTGGGACTGCTTAGCCTGAAAGAGGAAAGGCATAGAGGGATCTTGTCAATGTCTATAAATAACTGATGAGAGGACCTAAAGAGATTCTCACCCTGGAGTGACTTATTTGGTAATGGGTTATAAATGCAGAACTTGAAACAAGTATTTCTGTGCTAGAATACACAGTTATCAATCTCCATGCAGCCATCCCAGATAAAGGTATTTTGTTCCTGTTGGCTGAAACTTTACTACAATCTGTGTCTGGGAATGTGGCTCCTCTAGTGCTGAAGTGCAGATGAACACA
>JAOXXN010000446.1:112471140-112516593 GCA_026770055.1 Myrmophylax atrothorax | reverse complement strand
GCAGGAATGAGTAAATGCAAGTTATGCCTTGATTTGGATTAATCTGTTTTAGAGATTGGGAAAGTCTTGCAAGACCACAGAAGAGTCCAATTACGTTCTTTTATGTATCATGTGCTCTGCCTTTGCATGGCAAAGTTTAATCAGTTTGTACAGCACTGAGCACTATGGTGCTCTGCAGTTGGCTGAGTCATCTCAATACCCATATCCAATATAAATCATTAATGCCATGGGTCACGAGAAGGATGATATAGCAGGTATTTTGGTATATCACAAGCTTGTCCTGTCATCAAGGAGTGTCATGACATCAATGACTTGCAATGCTCTAATGTGCACAGGGTCAATAAAGGGATATTTCAGTTGTTCTGGTGATTCTGGCAGAGAGCAAAGAATTAACCTTTGCTCATACCAGGGAGAGCAAATCCTGGCTCACTTTGGTCTAATGTGCTGAGAGGAAGGAAGTAATGAAATGTCTGATTATACATCTGACTTGAGGAATATATTTAGAACTGACTGCAGTGCTGAAGGCTGCATGGTTTCACTCCAAAAGGAGCAACATGCTCTGGACTGTCTCACTGCAGCCAGTGGTCAACTGAAACCATTTATCTGTGTGAAGAAGGTCCCTGAAGATGACTTTTTTTCTTTTCCCTGGAGGAATTCCCTGCAGTGACAGAACAATCAATTTGGGTATTCAGAGTAATTCAGTTTCACAAAGCAATTGCCCAGCTTTAGGGGTTTCTTTCGGGTTTAAGTGACTTGGGTTTATAATGAGGGGGTTTTTAGGCTAATTGCCACATTTGAATGAACTTCATCATAGGAGGAAGATGGCTACAATAATGTGTAACGTAATCATCTCACTGAGAATGTACAAAAAGCTAAATGGATATTTAATCTTCTCAAAAAAAACAGAAAAAGGAAGTGTGGGAAATTGAAGTTGGAAAATTTAATTTAAAAGCAAAGGTCCATATTTTTAATAATCCCAGCAGTCAACTATACATATAAACCTCCATGTGATTCACTAATACTTGATATATTTGTATCACAGCTGGTTGCTTTTCTACAGGAGGTGCTTCATTTTTCTTCATTACTAGGCTTAGATAGAGATACAGCTATCTGACATCCCCGATAAAGAACTTAATCATTCAGCTTTTAGACTTACTAGAGCTCTTTTGTTACTAAATTAGGGATCTGGGTGCTTTAGTAGACTGCAGTTTTAACAGCCTGTTTTGTCTGGGGTTATAAAAATCTTCTTCTTCTAAAAGCAGTTATTGACAATAGGCGACAAAGGATCTTCGTAGCTGATAGGAAATCCCAGTGCAGAGACCCAGGTCAAAGCAGGGACCTCTGCAGAACGATGGAGAACTCATTGAGCTCCTGTGAAAACCTACCAAGGAAGTGGAAAACGCCTCTTACTGTAGCCTTTGTGCTCATGCAATTGTTGGATTTCCCCAGCAGAATACATGCAGCAATTCCTCCAGGGATTTTTTGAGTCCCTTCCCACAACACACAACCCACCCATCCCTTTCTGAAGCTTCAAACAGCTTCCTTTGGGTTAGCTGGGCCATGTTAAAATGGATGGGTCCAGGCAATCGCCTGTTTTCCCATCATTTCTTCTGACAATGGACAATGAAGGAAACGCTTTTCAATGGTACACTACCAAGAAGTGATCATCACCCAAGATGTTTGGGTGTGAGAGCTCTGCAAAGCTGTGTAACATAACAGGGGGCTTGAAAATGACTAGGTAAAGCAGAACTTCTGGCTATACAGAAATCTTTGTATTTGGTACAATTCCACATGGAAGGCACTTTTCCTGTGTGAATCTGGTGTTTCTTCTCCTTTGCAGACATGAATGAGACCATCACATTTCCCTCTTACCCACGGGGTCCAGCTCCCAGACATTTGTTTTTTATTAAATCTAACTATTCTTTGCTCTCCTTCCTTGCTCTGGAACAAGAAACACTCTTTCTGCTGTTGAAAAGAAGACCACATTGCCACAAAGGTCCCCTGGCCAGTTATCCAAAGCACTTGTAAGACACAATCTCATGAATAGTGGGAGAAGAAAACTGATTTGAGAAAGAGGATTTTTAGCCATGAATGTGCTTTGTGTATTGTGATGGTTGTTAAATCATTCCCTAACAACTTTTAGGCTGATCTCACAGTTTCTCTGAGAGACAGTGAGGGGTGAATTAATGTTTTAAGGTCACTTAAAGAATCACCATCAAAGGTATCAGCAACAGCAAGTTTAATAAGAAAGTGAAAGTGGGACAAAATTCACTGGCAGGGGTCACTCTACTGCTTACTAGATGGTTAAAGAACACAGAGAAAAAGAAAACTAAAATCTAAACCCAAACAATCTAAACCTGAAATTCACCCCAAAATTATCTACATGGAGACTGGCAGGGGTGTGGGTGGGGAAAGGGTAAAGACAGGAAATAGTAAGGATATAAAGAAATAAGGAAAACTCTCCTGTCAAGTCACAAGCTTCAGAGTAGACCCTCTTGCAAAACTTAGTCCTAGACTTGACCAACAGCATAGATATGGAGTTTTAAGAGCACTTGAAACCTCACAGCACTTAATTGATGCCTTAACTTAAGCAATTTAACACAAGATTCATATAAAATTTACTATAGTCACAGCAGTAACTCACAGGCCTAACTTACTTACAAATCTACAGTACTTAAAAATCTAAAAGAGCAAAATTCATAGTACATTTGCTATGGCATATTCACACTCACATACACAGACCTAAAGGAAATACAAGACATACCTGTGAAAATTTCCCCTCGAATCCAGGGAAGTACTCACCTTTGCATTTCCTCAACAGATGAAGAGTTGAGCCTTGAGGGGTTGGGGGTATCAGCCCAGGATCTGTTGTCCTTGTTTCACAGTGATCCTCCAAGTACAGCAAACTTGAGAATTGTCTCACTCTGAGAGGTATCCTGCTCAGAGGGAGGTGCTGGTCACAGTCTCTTGGGGGCCAGGAGAGCTCCAAGGGTCTTACTTACAACCACTGCTTACAGAGTCACAACAGAGTTTGGTCACAGTAAGTTTCCATCCTGGCTGCAATTCATGTCAGTATCTTTCTTTGAAAGTTCAGTAACAAAAATCTTGTTCCACTTGGGTTGTTATTCAGGCAAGAAGAATAAGTTTCTAGGACTTAAAAACCAGGAGTTTTTTAGATGGCACTAGAGCATGGGAGCAGACAGGGTTTCTCATCAGCTCAAGAGGAGCTGAGCTCAGGTGCTGTTCATCAAGGCTGAGGCCTAAGGAGATTTTCTGAGATCGTAGTGTGTCCCAAAGCACCACTACCCACTTCTTGTAATCCTGAAGTTAATAAATAACTGAATTTTTCCTGATAAGGGCTGGCTGGCCTAAAGGAGAAACATCTAAAAAACAAATATATTTTGTTAGCCTACTCAGCAGCTGGCAAAACTGTCCAGATAGTCCAACACCAGTGCAGTGGTTGCGAATGATATGGTGAAGACATTTATCAGACCAACAGCAAGACTGAGCTGGGCAGGAGACACGTAATTGAGTGATGATGTTAGGAAGGGATGGAGAGTACAGAAATGAATTGGGGGCACTATAGGGAAGTAAGGAATAGGTCTGTTGGAAATGTAGGAGAGAATTAGGAATGGAGGCACAGGGAAGACTCCAGAAGGACTGCAATAGGGTCTGGGTCAGGTGAGGTGGCTTGATTATGGTGAGTATTATAGGGAATATGGTGGGACTCCAAGATCTTGCAGTAGAAGGTGTTGGGTGGAAAGCTGGAGAAAAATTCTTTACTTCTGTGATTCACTAGACAACTTTTTGTTTTTACAGTTCTATGCCAAGCAAGTAGGAGGTTGCTGAAGAGTCCCAAATGCTCTTGCACCCTAAGGACTCTGGAGAGAGAAGTCCAGGCCAGTAACCAAGTTGGGCACAGCAGGGAGCCTGGAGCCAGAACAGTGGGTGAAGGCACACTGGCTCCACCGGAGCTGCATTTAAGCAGACTTTTGTCAGTTACTGGAGGGGAAGAGGTAATTTACCTGAATTCCTGTCTTCTAACAGAGATTTCCTTGTTTGCTTATAGCCCTATGAAATGAGGAAACTCTTCCCTCTAAAACCATTAAGGAAGGCTAAAGTTTGCTTTCTGGGTAAAGTGAAAGGAATCTGGTACAATTTAGTTGTTTATCAGGAGAATGCTGATAAATGCCACTCCCACCCCTACAAAGATAGGAGCAGCTGGTAGAATTTTTGCACTTTCAAGTTCTTGTGGTTGGATAAACTTCCACCAGGTGTCTTTGCTTTGGGGCTGATCCATGATCACTCCATTAGCTGATTTTTGTTCAAGAAATATGGGCCATAAGGAACTGAATCCTCTTGCCCATCAGAACCACCAGCAGATACCCCAAATGCTGGATAACAAGTTAACCTTCAAGTGCACAGCTTCTGGTTTACTTGAAACAGCATCTTTCCAAGGAAATTTCCACTGACTAATTCCCAGGAAACCAACTAAAAGGAATCTGCTGAGAGACCTCAAACTTGGATTACAAATGCTTGGGTAGATGCTTAACCCATAGGGAAAGGAGAGACCCAGTGCCAGGGAGCAGAATAAGGTGGCTACTCCACATGGCAGGGGCCAGGACCTGGCAGAGCAGTGCCCTCACTGATGGGCATAGTCTTGTGGCACCTGAACAGAGAATGCAGAACAGGTCTGGTGACATTAAGTGGATTCAGCCACAGTCCCATCCCCAAATGAGCCCATAGTGAAGATGCAGGTCCAAGGTAAAGCTGGGAGGATGCGCCATCAAGTCCATGTCGGGATTAGCAAGATATAAGGCTGGGCACATGCAAACACACAATGCGGAGTGGCTAAGTGTGGGAGTTGAGTCAGAAATTATGTTGAGAGGTTCCTGGAAAAGCTGGAATGCCCTCACCAGCTAAGGACTGAGGGAAAACATGAATGTGCCTTGGCCAGGGATGGAGGGAAAACATGAATATGGTTCTGAGCCACTGAAGGGTTCCTAGTGAGATATCTCCCAGCTTATTCTCAGACCTTGGCTGTGCAGCCAGCAGTGTGATCCCTGGTTACACAGCTGCACCCTTGCAGAGCTGACCTGGAGAGCAGGAAACCTCAAAGAGGGGAGGAAAGAGCAGGCAAATTTAGTGCTGTCAAAGCCATGACACTTGCCCTTAGACATCTGAATCTGTAGGAAAAAACTACTGGGAGTATTCCAGTGAATAGAGATGCAGTTATATTGCAAAACACAAAGATACCTAATCCAGACATCTCAAGAGACAACACCTCACCTCCAAGCATCTGATCCTACCATAATACTTTGCCCCCATTTCAGTGTCCTATCTTGCCATTACACACAAGAGGGACTGGTGGCCCTGGGGCTCAGATCCAGCTGAAGGGATAACAAAATGCTGTAGAACAGGATGGTATTTGAGTACCAAATTGCTTATGCCTTGCTAGATATAGGATCCTTCTCCCAGCAGCCCCACTTAGAGGTTTTTGCCCTGGTTGGGGGCCTGAGTTGCACTAATGGCTTCAGTTTGCTGTCCTTTCTATGATGAAAAAGAAAGAAAAAAAAAGAAGAGTGACTAGCAAAGAAAGACAAATCTGAGCAGTCAAAAAAATAATTTCATAGAAAGGAGAATACTCATCTCAGTGTTAGAGGCCAATGGGGTAAATGTCAAATGGGTCAAAATCCAGGCACAACCCTGGTTTGCAATTCAGTTGCTCAGATCTGAGACCAAAGTTTGGCTTTTGTTTGGCCCCTCTGTGGTGTTTACCAATATCAAGAATGCCTCTGTGGTATGCAGTCATACCAGTCTGATCCCTTAGGCTAAGTTTGGCATCTCTGTCACCCAAGCAGAGCTGATGCAGAGTTGCTGAAACAGAAAGCTGAAAGCATTTGGTCCAGATAAGCATTGTGGCATTGCTTTATCCATGTCTCTTGGATGTGCTGAGACTGCATCATATTGGTATTGCTGAAGTAAAACAGGTATGGGGTGAGGTGCCGTGTCCAATAACAGTTTTGGCTGTAAAGTCCTTGGGCTTTTCAAAGGAGACGACTTCCTGGACAAAACTAAGTGCCCGTAGGGATGTCAGTACTTAATCACTACTTAAGGTGCCAAGTTCTCCATCCATTATCAGTACCCTTCTTGAATACTCTAAAAGTCCTGATCAGCTATTGCCTTATTTGGGTAAATACATGTTCAGCTTTGCAGGTTTCTGAATCCCCTCCTAAAGAGCTCAGCCTGGATCAGGTCTAGGTATCATCCACAGAGGGAGGCTGCTGCTGACCAAGTTGAAGATCTGGGACTGCATCTCCCAGACTTTTTTTGTCCCAATAGCCTATTGGATATTACCTTTAGAAATTAAAAAGAAATGTGGAATCATAGCCCAGTACGGACATGTCACCTGTATAGTAGATCTGGAAAGACAACTGCTGCAAATCCCAAAATTCCTGCAGCAGAGCAAAGTAATACAGGACAGGGCAATACCAAATTATTGGGTTAACACATCCTGAAAATGCTATTTATGGTTTAAAAAGCTTTGTTTGTTTATTACCCAGCACACCTGCCCCTTCTCATACTGCAACACAAAGGTGGTTCTCTCTGAATGGTTAGCACAGAAATGGTGAAAAAATATCAACAGTAGATTGTGTACATGAAAATAAACCCCAATCTTTGGTTACAGTGGGCATTCAGCAAACACAGCTGACACTGGGCACAGGTTTGACCTTCTCACTGGTCCCAAATGAACAGAAAGGACAGAAATGTTGAGCTTGAATTTCCTCTCACTCCACTTTTGCACTAACATAACTTCATTGGCACTAGTGTAAATCCTCTCTAGACAGGGCTGGATGGAGAGGATGACTAGACTTGTGGACTTGTAGGTGGAGCCCCCCTCTGGGACTTTTCCTCCTCAAATCTCAGTTCACTGAACATGCTGATCCTTTCAGGAAGGCTGATGCATTGCAGGCTCTCTCCCACTCCAAATTTTTGAGTGTCCAATCTGTCCAAGGGACTGGGGAATGGAGACTGAACATAGTGGAGATTAGAGGTGGTTGAAAGTTGGACTTTCCCTCCAGCTGAAATTCATCACATACTGCAAAACATACATTCTGCTCTGGGACCTCTCTAATAGGGTTGCATCCATAGTTTTGTGGAGCCAGGAACCCTTCCACAAGACTTCATTTGTGATGAAACAGCATTTCTCAATTAAGAAAGAGTCCATGAAGAAGACACACAAGTTTGCAGCACTAGCTTTTCTCCTTGTTCCCATCAGCACACAAGGCTGATCCAGAGCAAACCTTCTACCTTTGCCTGGGTCAGTTGGACATTTCCTGCATTTATTGTTTGCCTGCTATCCTTCCTGTTACGAAAGGGAAGTTGGCAAGATAAATTTACTGGGACTAGTCTGCACTTGAAAGCACTGTCCCTGTCCTAACCCCAGCAAGGAATGTGGAGAGACACTTGCTGTCCCCTGACACACCTCGGAGGGGTCTCACGGCCTTGCCGCCGGCAACAGGTGAGAGAGGCATGGTATAGGGGGCTTCCTTGTGGGGATGTGACACATCCCCTGCTTTCTCTCCTTTCCCCATGTACCTTACACAGGACCTGGCTCAGAACACTGCAGGTTCATCCAAATCCCCCACTCTTGTGGTCCCAGCGTTGTGAGGCAGGGGGACAATATGATGCTGCTGATACAGCGGAGTCTGTGGGTGCATAGGCATGACCTTGGGAGCTCTGTGAGCAAGAGCCTTGAGCACAAACTTCACTAAATGCTTCACTCTGGCCCTGCTAATTTTGCAGGGTTGTGCTTTTGGGATAGATGGGCTGTGGGTGCTGTGGAAACACTCTTTCCATTGATGCTGTTTGTTGCAGGACGTGTCCAAAAGGAAAAGCATCATTCCCACTCCCATCAGCTAGCAAAGACCAGAGCCCCCTTGCTGCTGGTGGGTTTTCACTCCTGCCAAGGACTTCAGGCCACTACCAGGCCATTCTTACCTATTTAATTCCATCCAACTGCAAGGACCCATGGGGCAACACCAATCTGTGTACACATGACAAGAATGTCCATTCCCATTGCCAAAAGACAAGGTCAGGTGGGACAGGCACCAGACCCTGCTGCTTTCTGGAGCAAGAAGCTTTTGCTTTCTCCTTCTGTTCCAAGATTTACAGTTGGTCAGATGCTCCTGTGGAGCACAGCCCAGCTTTGATGTCAGTCCTGCTAAGAAACACACACTGATGCAGCTCCAACCATGACAAATCTGACCAGCCTGAGCTTTGTGCTCCTGGGGTGTTGGTTGAAGGTTGTCCGGTTCCCACTGCAAGGGATGCTCGTAGGATGTCTCTGAGAGGCCTTGGATGAGCAAACTCTGTTTGTCTTGTCTTGAGTAAACAGGTGATACTCCCTGATAAGCAGACAGGGTAGAAGCAGGAAGGAAAACCTGAGGTATGGGTATCCAGCAGCATTGCTCAGCTGAGAATGATAATAAATCTTTCCTTTTTACATGGTAGGGAGAGTCCGGGAAACCTTTCATCGTGCTTGCTCTTTTTCAAGGGAATTTTTTCCAAGAATGCAATATTTACTTAGTATTAAATGCATTCTTTGCCAAACATTGAAAAAGATACCTCTAACTTTTGCTTTTGCTGGCTAATAAGAGCCTGTCTGATCACTTCCATGATAAAATTACTACAGAAATCCTGAGAGTTTTGCACCAAGCTAAAAATTTGCAGGGCAACTACAGCCAGCCTTTGGAATTTTTCTAACTGAGGGAACTAAGACACAGAGCACTAAGTCCTCAGCAATATTCCATGTCTTTGGAGGACACAGCTCTTCCAAATAGCACAATCATCACTCGGTCCTTCCTGGACCCACTTCCCAATTTTAAGATGAACTTTTACCTGGCAAAAAGCCCCAGCACGACTGCACAGCACGCTCCAATCACGCTGCCCTAGCAGCTTGGCCCTGCTGTAAGCAAGTCTGACTGCTCTCGCTGCCTGCCTCCTTCCCTTCCTTGGCACCAAGTGGATGCCCTCCTGGGGCAGTAGATTCAGCCCACCAAGCTGGCAGAAAACCTCACAGATATTTCCTGAGCTGGTTTGAAGTCAGTGTGGTGGGATGATGCAAAGTGGCAAATGGAGGCATTGGTTGAGCACTGGAGATGCCACAGGGCAGGGACAAGAAGGGGGACAGTTATGGGCATGAATAGAGGAGATGATCAGCTCCATTCAAGCCCTCATGTGTCATGTGGAGGAGAAGACATAAAGGAAAAAAACCCTCACCCATATGACTTTTCCTACTTGAGTGGTCTTAGCATATAATTTGTGTCCTCACAGTCAAATAGAGTATTTAGAGAGGAATTTTGCCGAGTCCTACCAAGAGTCCTTGTTTTATTCAGACAAGCAAGAGGCTCACACAGACACTCCTCATGGGACCTCAGGAACAGCTTCAATGACTTTCTTTAGATGCAAAGGACAAATCTTTTTAAATCAGTTCATTCCTCCCTTTCAGAGCTGTGTAATTCCATTTTGCTCCCTGATCAAAAAAAGGGCTCTGTGCTGTCAACCCAAGGGGCTGCTTTGTACTACAAATGAGTTTTCCTTCAAGAAGGACCCTCTAACTCCCAACACACATATGAAGTATTAAGGAAATTCATCAACATTTCGTTTGCACTAGTCTCTGAGATATGCCTGCTCCCTGCTACCCAGGGCTGCTCCCTTTGCCCTGTGCTTCTTGCAATGATCAAGCAGCAGTTCTGGCTGTGCCTCCAGGTCTCATCCTGCTCCACGGATGTAGTTCCTGGGAAGCTGCACGCGGCTTAGTGCAGCTTTTCTGTTCACAACATGAGCAGGAACTGGAGCTTGCCTGATGCTGCAAGACCATGAGCGCCCTCAGGCACAGGGGAACCCTGGGGACAGACAAAGGTCCCTGTGTGAGTCACATGAGCAGATTCGTGTTTATGCAGCAGCACAGCTGGTGTCCAGGGAGAAAGGTTCTCATTAATTTTATTAGTGCAGCAGCTCTTGACATGCAGGAGCTAAAATTCCCTGCACGCTCACAGGGAGGGTGAGAGCAGCCAGCAGTTAATGGGATTTAATAGGTCCCCACTAGAGGTGGGTTCAGATGTGGCAGATCACTAGGAAACCACCCATCTTGAGTTGTCCCAGCCAAAAACCTGGGAGAAGGAAACCAAACTGGGCACTGGTCCTCTGGTATGCTGGCAAAGGATGAATCACTTGATTTAACAAACAGTGGGTTTTCAAAGGAAGAAAAGGAAAATGTTAACAGGAAGATAATAACACAGGATACCTAATCACTTCTGCGATGCTTGATCATAGCTGGTGACTGTCCTTATCTCAGTGTCCCCAGGGAGGCAACTTCAAGATCAAAAGCTCTGGAAGTGAGAAGGTAGGTTTCTAGTGTCATGAGCTATACAGGTCTCTGAGGACTCACAGCATGGCAGTGTGCAGGGACTGGAAGGCACGAGCAAGCTGCAGCAGAGAGAAGGACAGATCCAGCACAGCTGAAATTCACAGAGTGTCCTCCCAGAGAGGGGCATGTGAGGAAGGCAACCTCTGTGAGCAGTTACACATCAGTTCTCCATCAGCCAGGGGCAGTTCTGCCTCCTTTGCTGCCCACCCCGATTCCCCATCTGGCAGCCAAAGATGGGCTTGGTCCAGTGTGTTTGTTCCAGTCTGCTTAAAACAATCCTTGGTATTTATGGCTAATGCAGAGCCAAAAATATGTCCAACACTCAGTCAGCTGGCTTTTCTCTGAGCTACACAAATCAAATCAGCGCTTAATTGAATTTCCCTCTGTTGAGGCAAACTGGAGCTTGAGCACTGGTATTTCCTTGGATTGTTCCCTCTGGTGAAGCTTTCATCCAGTTTCACTCATGAGCCTGGCACTTCTTAATGACTTTACATAGAGCTGTATGCAAGTTGGCTTAAGAAACTGGGGGTGCTCTCATCTGGGCAAGGGGAAAGTGGAGTATCAGGCCAATTATTGTGGTGTGTTCAGGTGCCAACACAGCATCAAAGTTAGTGCACTGGTCACCCAGTGCCAGCAGCTACTGTGGATGTGACATTTGGTGGATTACACTGCTCTTTCCACAGTCTCACCGTGCTTAGTCACTGCTTGCAATGTCATCTAAATTGCACTGTGAATAACCTTCAGGGCAAGGAGCCCCATGAGCCAATGGGAGCTTCTGCTTCACCAGGAGATCCGTGTTCCCTGTGGGTGACTGTGCTCCTGCCTCAGTGGGTGATGAGAGGCACCCAAGCTCTCATTTCTCCCCTAGCAAAATGGCTGGTGCTGGTTTGCTGCAGGTCCAGGGATGGTGACCAGGGTTCAACCAAGAGTACAGGTCCTCAGGAAATGTTGAGGTGATGAGGCAGGCCCAAGGTCAAGGTGCAAAATCAGTCTGTGGGTCAGGGTGACCAGGTTTAGCCACAGCCTCATGGTCATCAGTCAAGTCCATAGAATCATAGAACATTAAGGTTGGAAATTACCTCTGAGATCATACAGTTCAACCATCAACCCAGCACTGTCAAGCCATCAACAAACCATGTTCCTAAGCACCATATCCACAAGATTTTTGAACACTTCCAGGAACAGTGTTTCCACCACTTCCCTGGACAGCCTGTTCCAATATCTGAACACCCTTTCCCTGAAGAAATTCTTTTCCTAATATCAAATCTAAACCCAGCCTAGCACAACTTGAAGCCATTTCCTCTTATCCTGTTGGACACTCATGTGTGAGGCAGGTCCAAACAATTAGAAGCAGATCTTGGCTGTCCCATCTCCAGTCTGACTTCAGGTCCTGGTAGCCAAACCAGTAGAGTGGATGAGCTGAGTGTGCTGTCAGTACCTGATGTCCAGGCAGCATCTCACCATCACCACAACCATCCCTCCCTCCCTCATCCTCCTCCCAGCCTGGTAGGTTGTTTTGGGCAAGTCTTTTCACATCTTTTCACAGTACGTGATCATTCACCACATACTCCTCCCTCTAGGTCACTCCAAGCCCCACAGGAACCTTGTGCCCTTCCTCCCCTGTCTGAGAGGTGACAAGAAGGAGCAGTATTTTCCTTTCTATGGTTTCAAAGGACCATTTCCGGCCACTGGCATTGCCTTGGCTTCTCCCCATCCTGGGGCCAGCCTGCCACCTCGTGTTCAAAGCTGAGGATTTTCAGTGGTTTTGCTCGCGGCACTGAAAATGCCACAGGCATTACTTAATTTGCTTGTATTTAGGACTCTTAAAGTCCTGAAGAAATGAAGAAAACCTTGAGGAGCTCAGCTCTATGGTGGACTCAGGGGGGCAACAGAAATCACCCCAGTGTCCCTAGTCCTGGCTTTGGTGGCACAGCTGATTTCAGGTAGGTTATTGCCTGATGTTCCACTACCCATGCAAGGGAAAACACCTCCTGGATCCTCAGCTGCTGTTTTAGACTGTCCCTGCTACAGTGGAGGATTTGGGTCCATTCTTGTTGTGTTATTACCCTGCAACGGGATGTGACCTCTCTTGCCCTTGAGCCTGGCCTGTGATTTGCAGCACCCATACCAAAAAGCCCATGGAAGCTTCACTGCTTTGCTTTGCTGAAGATCTCAAGCATCATTGAGGTGCTCATGGCAGCAGAGACAGAGATTTGGGTTCCAGGTTCCACTTGTGGCACATCAATATCCACTGAGTGGTGGCTGGAGGCCAGGCTGGATGCTCAGGGTGCCTCACACAGCCTTAAATACCTGTGTGAGCCAAGCACTCCAGGTCCTTACATACCTCAGAGTCTTCACCTCAAAGCATGATCACCTTCCACTTGGCTCCTTTTGCTTCCTGCACTCTTAACAAACACTAAGTGTTCATTAGAAAGTATAGATGTTTGTAGGATGTAAGATTTTTTTCTGGATTAGTTTTTGGTTTTCCTAAATACTCCTGAGAGTGTGACAAATTCTTCTCATAAATCCTATTAGTGGTTAATGAACCCAGAGGGACATGTGCCATCACCTTGTTGAGCTCTGCTGCAGCTTTCTACGGATGTTCTTTTTTATTTCTCCTCTTTTTCATAGTTTCTTCCATGTTTTTCTTTTCTTTACTACCATCCTTTCTACCCTTTGTATATCATTTTCCTCCTGCCCTGTTCCAGCTGCAAGCAGTGTGATGTGCCACATATGCCCCATTTGTGGGATAAGCAGACAGCACCCATGTGATGTGCAGAGGCTATGCAGGATGCCAGGTATGGATAAAATATTCACCAAAACCCCCTCATTTGTCCAACTCCATTGACCTTTGCAGCTCCCAGCCAAGGGATGATGGCACCTGGGCTAGCTGCTACCTGCCTATGGCAGGGGAGATTCTGTGGTTCTAGGAAGGCAGCTGTCTTCACTCAGCTTTCACAGTGAACATGTAGGGACTGAGATGGAAAATCATGATAGGTCAGAGACAGCTTAGAAATATTAAAAAAAAAAATTCATTTTCCTGGTTTTGGATTTCACTTCTTACACAGACCTGATTCCTCTTCTCCTTGCACAGGCAAAGATCTGCCCAGCTGAGAAGAGATGGATACCTGTATGCTTGCAGGTATCATTCAGAGATACCTGCATGGCTCCCCAGTGGGTGATGACTTGACCAGCCACCACACAGGGCTCAGTGCAACCATGGCAGAAGTCAGTTCCTGGGACTAAGTGGAAGCTTACTTGCTTAGTTGCTTAGTTGGAAGACCAGTTGCTTCCTCAAATGTGTTGGACATCACGTGGCATGTCTGTGTTGCTGGTGTAACCCAGAGGGGTCACGTCAAGATGGTGCAATTCTACCTCATGAGCGACCACAGGCTGAGCAAGGCAAAGTTGTGCTGCTGTTTCTGAAGTGACCTCCCCTTTCCTTCTCCTGTGGCTGGGCCAGCTGGTAACCAGCCTGCAGTAACAGCTCTCCATGTAGGCTGAGATGGACCAAAGGAGAGCTGAGCTGCGATAATTTTTCCCCATTAGCAGCAGGCTGCAGACATGGGCTGGCAGGACGGCACCCATTGAATTCTGCCTAAGTATTGAAGAGCCTCTTGGCAGCTCAGCTGGAGGATGACTTATGGGTTTGTTTACTCACTAGGGCTCCAACTCATGTTCAGCCTAGGCCAAGCTGACTCAAATTTTCACATTTTGCTAATATGGCATGTGCACATCAGGCAGGAGGAAACACGCTAAAGCTATAGGGACTCGTGTGTGTGTGCAGTCCTTGATTTCCTTGTTCCTGCATACCAGTGCTGGTTGAGGCAGGAGGTAAGGGCACAGCAGACCCTATTGTTGGTTTGTGCCTTGGCTGCTGACCTGCTTATCCAAGTGCAAAATGATGTTTAGGATGATTAAATCGTCTTCCAGAAAAGGTTTGAAATCCTTGCTTTTCCAGTAAACAACCAGGTAACTGTTTACTGGAAAAATGTGAAGCCTGGCCAAGAAATTGTGCAGAGTGCTAGGAACACTGAAAATGACCCCATGACCCCATGTGTCCTCATAGCAGCAGTTCCTTTAATAAGATGAAGAACAAGTACCTGGCAAATTTCCAATTACTTTAACGTCCATAAAAAATCAGGTTGTGCCTGGTCATGGCTTTGTGATCTTCCAGTGAAATTGCTCTTGCATCTTTATTGCTTGTTTAAAATGTGCCTCTGCTTGGACTGGAGTTTTGTAATAGTGGCACTTTAGGATTCCACATGTATTGCCTCAGAAAACATCACATTAAAACTTACTCAGCTGTACAAATCCCAGCCCTGCAGACAGAATACAAAACATTGCTGGCGCCTTCCTGGGCTCCCTGGAAAGCACTGACAAAGCTAACCCCAAATCTGCAGTAGTGATCACATCCCTGTGACTGTGCCCACTCACCACACACCATGAAAGTGCCCTCCAGGGTTTTGCTTCGATGTGACAAACTCAGCACACAGCAGATGTACTGCAACACTGAAATACATCTACCTCCGCTCCTCCACCAAAGGGTATTTATCTCTGTTGTGGAGCATAGTGTTAAATTAAGTCATTTACTGCCTTGAGGAGCTGAGAATGGTGTTGCTGGCATTAGAAGGTTCTGGAATGCACAGGTAATGAAAAGTTAGACTGATATTGTCCTGCTTCTGATGTTGTCAAGTGGTACCCAGAACTGTCAGAGGTTTTGTCCCAGCTTTGTCTCTTTGCTACTTGGTGACGTGTCCTTCTCTTTCACTAAAATCTTGGTTTATGTACACTATATAATAGCCTTGAAAAAAGGGGGAAATCTCTCAGCCTTCATCCAGAACCATGCTCAGGGAACCAGCCTGCCAAAATTGCCCTCACACCCCCTAAACAGGAGTCAGGACAGAGCAACCTCAATAACATAGAGTAGAATATGGGCTTGCTTTTTTACTGAGACAGAAGGAACTGCAAGTGAATTGTTTCTTTTATTTTCCCTTTTTTTTTTCTTTTGGTTAGCCTCGTATATGTCTTTTTCCCAAGTTCAGGTCTATCCAAGCATGGGAATAGCCTCTCTTGGAGGCCTCCTCAAGTCCGATATGAAGACTCAGAGTGCTGAACTCATGGCTGTGGGTTCAGGTGCTGAGGGAACAAGAAGCTTCAAAACTTGTTGAGCTGAGCCTTGCACTGGCTTGCTGATGTTTATCCCAAGGAATCATGGTGGCTGGTGGTGGCCCTGGGCAGTGATGAGATATTGTCCCAGAGAAGCTTGTGGGTGACTGAGTAACCTGTGGACCCTGTACTGGCAGCAGAGCAGGACCTTGACAAGCTCAGGAATGGGAAGTCAAATTAGTCCCCTGGAGAAGTTAATAGCCAACCCAATCCTGGTCTGTAGGACTGGACAGGTGGCACTGGATAAACCTTCATAACTTATCTGGGTCAAAGACCAAGAATGTGGAAAATCCCATCTAGGTTTTCCTTATGATCCCTTTCCTGTCTGGACTTTGTTTTCACACAGTCTCTGGTTTTCCCCTTGGAAAAGGCTTGTGCTATTGTTTTCAGCAGCCCTGTGGGATGGAGCTGACTCCATGCAGAAGTGTGGAATGTTGCAGAAGTGGAGGATGGCATCTTGTTGAAATTGGAAATTAAGGTGGGCAGGATAAGAGGGTGTGGCTTCATGGTGTTGCACATCTTCTGTCCTTGTCATGAGTGGTGATGTAGAACTGTGAGATATTGGTGGAATATAGGAAATTTTTAAGTTCTTGAGGTGTACAGATCACAGGTGAGCAAGTCCTTCTTACAGGTGAAAGGACAGAGATCTAAGAAACAACAAACATATGCTTCTGAGGCTGTGGAAATCTATTAATCGTTGGTGCCCCTCACATCTCTCATGTGCTTTGTGTTATAGAATCCTAGCATGGTTTAGGATGGACGGGACCTTTAAAGCTCATTTAGGCCAATCCCCCTGTAATGAGCAGGGACACTTTCAACCAGATCAGTTTGTTCAGAGCCCTGTCCAACCTGGCCTTGAATGTTTCTGGGAATGGGCACATCCACAACTTCTCTGGGCAACCTGTGTCAGTGTTTCACCACCCTCATCGTAAAACACTTTTTTAATCTAAATCAATCCTCCTTCAGATTAAAACCATCACACTGTGTCCAATTGCAAGACACCCATCTAAAAAGTTTGTCCCCAGCTAAACAGTTTGTCCTCCAATAGAAAAAAATTCAGGTCCAAAATGATGTTTAAGAGCATCATTCCCATATAGGCTCCAAACTGGTGTCAGCACCCATGGGTGTTTCTGTCACTGGTAGGAGTTGGGTGCTAGCTATTCACACATCTGGACCACAGCTGCTGTTTCAGCAGGTGTGCAAAGACCTGAGCTGTCTTAGAGAGTGCAAACACAAAATACTAGGAGTCCTCCCTGGGAACAGAGCTGGGAGGGAATGTTCTGTGCCTCCAGCTCACTGAATCACATCCCCCATGCCTGGACAACAGCCTTCATTGGGCATGTTCTTGGCATTGTGCCTCCATGCACAGCCCTTTCTGTGTTCTCCTGAGAGTCATGAGGCTGAGTTGTGTGTAGCTTGACAGAGAATATACAAGAGGCTGACAAGAAAAATCCATAGCAACAGGAAGACCTCACAGGCTATCAGGGTCTCCCGGGAAGTGGGATGAAGTCATGGCAGAAAGACATAGGGAAATAAAATCAGACAGATATGTAGATGCTGCTAGAACAAGTCCAGTGCAAAACAAATCTGAGCTCATGTTTTCAGTCACCCTTTTCCCTCTAGTATTTTGTATCAAGGAAAAATAGTACTATTTTTCTGCTGTGGTTCTACTTCCAGGCAAACAAATGGAGCTGTATCTGATGAGGACAAACTATGGAGATTTCCAAGCAATTTCCAAACATTTAATTTTGAAAATTTGTAAATGTCATGTGCATTTTAGCCTCTGTGCAGTCCTTTATAATGCACAACATACGGCAAAGATGGGGGAAGACCAAAAATGGAATAAAATTATTGCAAAATGAACCAGATCAGCAGGTCTTATCTGGAATTGTCAAGGCAGGATGATTCAGCTGTATCTGGACACTCTTCAGTGCTGTAGAAGCAGGAAGAGGGAGGCTGAGGCCGAGCACAGTGCCTCAATGACATGCCAGAATTGTCCTTGCCCACCTCCAGGTCTAACATCCTCAGCACAAGGATGATGTGGACGTGTTGTATCGGGTCCAGAGGAGACCATGAAGATGCTCAGAAGGCTAGAGCACCTCTGCTATGAAGACAGGCTGAGAGAGCTGGGGGTGTACAGCCTGGAGAAGAGAAACCTCCAGAGAGACCTTTTGGCACCTTCCAGTACCCAAAGGGGGCTTACAAAAAAGAGGGAGACTTTACATAGGCAGATAGTGATAGGACAAGGGGAAATGGTTTTAAACTAAATGATAATTAGTTTAGATTAGTAATTAGGAAGAAATTCTTCCCTGTGAGAGTGGTGAGGCCCTGGCACAGGCTGCCCAGAGAAGCTGTGGCTGCCCCATCCCTGGAAGTGTGGAAGGTGTCCCTGCCCATGGCACAGGGCAGAACTGGGTGATCTTTAAGGTCCCTTCCAACCCAAACCATTCTGTGATTCAATGATTGCTATGAGTGTCTGGCCAGCCTCTCAGCAGAAGCAGTTGGAAGGCCCACCTTCTCTTTGCAGATTTATTGTCATGGGGGCTGTATTTCTACAAATGTAAGGTTTGAGTGTGGGGTTTTGGGGGTTTAGATTTTTGGGGTTTTTGTTGTTGCGGGTTTTTGGTGTGGTTTATGGTTTTTTGGTTTTGGTTGGCTGGTTGGGGTTTTTTGTTTTTGTTTTTTGTTTGTTATTTTGGGGGGGAGTGTTTGTTGGTTTGGTTTGGTTTTTTGTTTTTTTTTGTTGGTTTTGTGTATGTGTGTGTGTGTTTTGTTTTTTTTTTTAACCCTGAATTTGCTTTTCTAATGTCAGCCTCCAGAGGGCGAAAACCCTTCGGAAAGACGCTGGAACTCGCTCCAGCCAAATTGGTGATGATCTGCTTGCCAACCCGCAGCAGAAAGACCCGTCATAAGGATTTCCCCCCAAAATCGTGCATTTCCTGACTCATTTCTGTGTTGACGTCTCCGGCTACCAAGCCTGACCACTGCTGGGAAGCCCAGGCGATGGACTGAGGGAGGGAAGGGGAACAGGAATTCCTAAATCAGGGCTTCCTGAAAAGCTTTTGGGATGATGAAACCAGCTTGTGTCTTATGTCATATGGGAAGTTTTTTGGTGGCTTGTCCCGGGACCCAGAAATCCTGGGCGATGCAGGAAAGTCCTAATTCTGGTGATGCAGAGGTTATTTACAATACCCTTGCAAAGTGCTGTAGGAATGAAGGGGATCTTCCACTTTCCAGCTTCAGAGGGGGTACAAAATCCTGCCAGATCAGCACATCCTGGTGCTCTCACCCTAACCCAGAGCCCAAAGCCATGGAGCTATGGGTCCCAGGACACCCAGAAGGGCTGGATGCTTTTGAGGACAACACATACATTGTTGCTTGTTGAAGACATCCAATTCCTGGGAAGTGCAGAGTGCCTGCTCTGAAAAAAACCAGGGTTTTGCATATGTCACCACAGAAACTGGAAAAGTAAGACCTGGTGGGAATATCACAGACATGGAGAGAGATGTTTTTGATGGCAAAAAAGGGTTTTAAGAGGGTATGGAGATAAGATGGAGTGAGCAGGAGCGGTTTGGGAGTGAGGAGAAGAGAAACGATGCTAAGGAAGGCAACTGAAGGAAAAAACAGGACTGCTGGGGGCCTCAGTGTATGGAATATTTCAGTGGATACATACATACATATAGATCAGCTATACCACTAATAATCTCAGTGTGTACAGTATAATTCAATTCTCTAGTACACAAGAAGGTCACAAGCCCCAGGCTTGCCCCAGGCATGTTCCCAGGCTAAAGGAGGATGCTGCTGTCAGCTGCAGGGACCCAGCACCGCTGCATCCATCCTGGCACCATCACTGAAACAGGCTGAGTAATTAAATCATTTACTGCTACACTTCTGTCAGATCTCATTACACAGCACCTGAGTTATTTTTCCAGTTGAGTGATTGCCTGCATCCTACTGTGATGATGCTAAATATCCCAGCCCAATGGAATCCCTGGCAATAGCCTCAGAGGGGATATTTGGTCAGGACTGGCATTTTCTTCTGCAGCATTGATGCTGCTGGGGTATAATCCTGATGTGGACATAGCACTGCCTCCTCCATCATCACAGCCCTCCATGGGCAAAAGGGGAGAAGTTCAGAGAAGGGATGCAGGGTAGATCAAACATGAGTGGGTCAGGGCTCCTTGTCCTTGAAAAGACACGGCTGGAGGGGAAACATGGTGAGGCTTATGAAACTGGAAGAGGACAGGCTGTTCAGTGCTTCAGCCAATGGCAAATAAAATTAAAAATAAATAATAGATAGATAAGAGCATCAGCTGAGGTTGTCAGGATCAAAACTGACAGATCAGCTAGTGCTTGGTACAAAGTCTGGTATGGAAACTTTGAGTGGCAAAGGTTGGTCCTGCTTTCTTCACAGGACCCAGAGTGGTCACAGGAGAAAAGCCCATGGAGCATCACTCAGTATGAAGAGACCCCGGGTGCTGCAGGTTCTCCCCAGGCCACAGACTGTCTGAGGCAGAAGGGTTTGCAAAGCAAATTACATTACCTGTTATTATGCCTTTCCCAGGCATCTGGTACTGCTATCAGGGACAGGACTGTGGGAGACTGGGACATGGGAGGACCCACTGCAGTATCCCTGTCCCATTCTTATAACCCTTTGATGAGCATAAAGCAACCACAGGAGAGACAGCCCTGGCAGAACCTTTGCAGCTCACCTGGGCTGCACTATTTCTCACCTTGCTTTTGTGGCACAGGTGTGGGTGGTTGATGCCAGCACAGATGCTCTCCTGATGCCGATGTAGTTGGAGAAACACCTGGAAACAGATGTCCCATGTTCATTCATCTGCATTATGCCAAGCTAAGGGGTCTCCCCGATGCCTCAGCAGTCTCTTGTATCGAACAAAACCTGAATGGTTTTTTGCACAGTCCACCATTAACAGCACAGATGGAGCAACTATAGTGGAATATGCATGGGGTTTAGTCAAAAGAAATACACTATGAGGGTACACAGAGGTTATTTTCTATGGCTAGGGCTGGCATAAATATCTGTTACAAAAAAAGGTCTCCTTCTCCCCTTGTCTGCTTTCCCATCCAAAATAATCCCCCTGGCCAAATGCTTGTGCAGAACTGGCTTGGGCTCATGAGAGAGCTTTTAACAGCTCCATCTTTTGATTTTTAATTTGCATATATCTGACATTGAGGAAGCTAAACATGAACACAGCAAAGCTCATGTGTTTTTTTCATTGCCACTTTTCGGAGTGTTACTGTGTTTTGAAGTGGTTTGTACCGAAGAAAAATGTCAAATACAGCGAGCAGCAAAACAAGGCTGTTGTCAGTGCAAACCCACCTTCACAGCATTTCCCAAACATTTTGCCTATGTTCTGCATTTTCTGTCAATGTTCAACATGCTCGCTTCATTTCCTTATTCTTATTTTTTCTTAGAAAAAAGTAAAACAGACAAGGTTTGAAGGCAGAGAACATGCCAAGTGCTTCATAGAGCTTTTCTAGCAATGCTTGTCAGGTCCTTCATCTGGAGCTGCTCGACTTGACAGCCTGTGAACTCCCATTTCTTTAACCAAAGCCCTGAAAACACGATATTCTGCTTAAACTACCGTAACTCTTTAAACTACTCTAACCCTTTATAGCTGTTTAAGCTGCTTAAGAGTCAGCTAAGGTTCAGTTGTTACAGCGTGGCAGGGTAGCCACATGCTATAAACACTCCTGGCTTTGAAAAAGATCTCAAAATTGAAAATTGTTCAAACGGTAGTATTTAAA
This sequence comes from Myrmophylax atrothorax, assembly GCA_026770055.1. NCBI lineage: Eukaryota > Metazoa > Chordata > Aves > Passeriformes > Thamnophilidae > Myrmophylax > Myrmophylax atrothorax. The sequence goes on along the minus strand of JAOXXN010000446.1, from coordinate 112,495,220 downwards.
TATTCATTGCTCTAAATCTAAGAAAATTTGCTTCTAAATAGGATTGAATTATGAGCCTCAAAGAGATTTGCAGCACAAAGCCCCATTTGCAGGGAGCCTGAGCAGCAGTTTTAAAGTTATTAACTTGTGCAGTTAGGAAATTCCTCCTTAAGTGGCATCTTTAACAAGGCTTCATGAAATTGCCTTCAAGGATCAAAAAGTACAGATGCAATTAATTTGCCTCGAGTTTTAAACCTCATTGACATCAACAAAATGAGCTGCATTTTATCTGCCTTGCTCCCAAGCTGAGTGCAAAACCTGGCAGTGACATAAAATCAGTACAGCTCGATGGTTTTGTGCTTGTTTCCTCAGCTTCATTAAAGCAGTTGTGATGGAGATGTACAGTTGCACACACGGACAGACATGGACCCAAACTCGCTGCTGGAGTGAGGTGGAACCCCAGGCACAAGGAGGGTTGTTTTGAAGTTCCAAGCACCACGTGGGCCACCCTCTAAAATTGCCAGGGGCCCAGGCAGTTTTGTGCATCAGTAATGCTGTGCCCGTGAATTTGTGCCAGCTCTTAGCTGGTCATCTTAGGGGTCAGAGGAGGTGACACCAACCCGGGTGAGGAGCAGATGCCTTCCTGCACAACAAGATGTAAAGTGTATGTGGCCAGGTGTTTTTCCTGCTAAAAGAACAGGACGTGATTTTCCTGGCTGAGCCAGAGCAAGACCTTGTTGAGTCACCCCTCCTGCCTTCAGGAACAAGTTAAACATCAAGCTCTTCAGTAAAACCCATTAACCACCTCCAACACTGCTGCGAGCCACTGGGAAGGAGTGGAAAGGGATGCAATGTGGCTATTTCCTGGGCATTGAGCTCATCTGAAATTCCCAGCAAAACCCTGTGGGGACCCAGGTCACAAGCTGGAGGACACTGGGGAGCCTGCTCACTGCAGCAATGGAGATGGATGTCCTCCAAACCACCAAGTGTCCCAGGAAAGCACTGGGGACTTGATGGTACTTCCAGTTTGAGCATCCCACAAGTCCCACACAGCCCTTTGATCAGAGATCACAAAATCATAGAAAGGTTTGGGTTGGAAGGGACCTTTAAAGGTCATCTAGTCTGACCCCTGCCATAAGCAGGGACATCTTAATTTGCTCAGAGTCCCAGCCAACATGACCTTGAATGTTTCCAGGAATGAGGCATCCACCACCTCTCCAGGCAACCTATGCCAGTGTTTAAAGACTCTCATTGTAAAAAGCGGGTAGTCTAAATCTAACCTCCTTCAGTTTAAAATCATTACCCCATGTTCTATGACAACAGAACCTACTAAAAACCAACAGTTAACCTTCTCAGAACCCAGCCTGGAATTGGTGCCCAGGTTGATATCACTCACAGCAGTGCTGGACATTGTGTGTTAGGGCACAAGGGCCATCTATGACCTCTAAAGAGGGATTTCAGGTGCTTTAGTGTTGCTGATCATGGAGGTTTCCCAGAGCTTGAGGATGGGAAGTGTATAGGGCAATTTTAACCAGCTTGACAGATGCTCCAAAAACCACAAGTGCAGGAAAAGACCTGCTTACTCTGTTCAAAAAAGTAGGGTTTTTTTATCTTCAGAAAAAAGGTCTCCTCTGGAAGAAAATGGCTGCACATTTAGTAATCAGAGGCAGTAAGATGCCAGCATTTCAGCACTGAAAATTACACCCTGTGCTTTTTAACCAAGCTTTGGGGGTAAAAATATCAATGAGTGATGCAGAGGATGGGTGCTGCAAACCTTAATGTCCCTCTCTCCTGCTGGAGCTGCAGTGGGGAGCATCTGGCCTTCCTCTGAAAACCACCTGCAATTTATTGGTCCAGTATTAAAGGCTGGACTTTCAGCCCAAATATCACCCTTGGAGCAGCAGGGTATAAACCCATGCCCCTCACCATGGGACCACCACCATGGTGGGGGCAGTTCTTGGTGGCATCCTGCTGTCACCTCTAGCCTGGAGGAGGTCTGGGAGAGTCCAGCAGCTCTCATGCCTCTTGCAGCCTCGTCTAAGCTTTGTTAATTGTGCTGGGCTTGCTTGAGCCCCAGCTCTATAATTAGCAGTGCTGCATCAGAATGTGCTGATGTCTCAGTGTTAATCATGCAGCTCCTTGTCCAGGAGCTGCTGGCACTCCAGATGAATGAGGGGTTATTTTGGGTGACTTGTCCATCATGAAGTTTCTCTGGGTCCATTCATTTCCTCTGAGTGCAGGTTTGCCATGTAATGACAGTGCTGGACTTTTTTATGGCAACTAACCAATTAGTCTGATTGGGAAACACTCCCAGAGTTTGAAATCCAGTCCTGTGGGTTTTGTATTGAGACCCCAGTGGGTGACACTGAGCAGAGAGGTGAGACCTGGCCTGGGGACTCAGCCCCAGGGCAGCACTGAGCATAGAATCACAGAATTGCTAGGGTTGGAAGGGACCTCTGGAGCTCATCTATTTCAATGCCCCTACCAAGGCAGGGTCCCGTAGATTGGGTGACACAGGAACACATCCAGGTGGGTTTGGAATGTCTCCAGAGAGGGAGACTTCAAAACTCACCCTGAGCAGCACCAGGGCAGTGTTAAAGTGTTAACCCCAAAGGAAGGGTTTGGTTTTTTTGCTTTAAGAAAAATGGTTTCACCCCTTTGAACACCCAACCCCCAAACTGGAGGGTGGAGTCCCAGTGACTCTTGTACACTGGGGCAAGTGTGCCAAAACTAGCAAAGCTGAGTGCTCTTGTAGGAGACAGGGCAGGTGCTGTATCGCTGCCTCTTACACAGATATACATCTGTGGATTTAAAACCTGGCATGCCATCCTAGTTTGGCTTCTCCAGAGGGGTCCGGAATGGGACAGAGCACCTGTGGCTTGGGGTGTCAGGCTCAGACTGTGACCCACATGGCAACCCACAGCAGGAAGGCACTGCTGGCATTATTCATCCACAGGGGTCATGTACAGGAGCACATTATCCAGCCCTTCCCACCCCACATCCCTCCACACTGAGGTCCTCAGAGATGCAGCTATAGGACACAGAGCAGGGCAAAGCAGAGCCAGACAAAGGGAATGGGGAATAGCAGAAATGACACGAGGGTCTTTCAGTATGAGGTGCAGAAAACTTTTTTTTTTTTGCCATCAGAACAGCATTTTCTTTCCCCCGGCATGGAATTGCTCATGTGTCCTAGGGGCACACTGAGCTTCTTCCACAGCATATGCCCATGCTCATGAGTTCAGAGTATGTCTGCCAGTGACCTGCCAGAATTTTGTCACTGCTGGACCAGCTTTTATTTCCCTACCAGATCCAGAAAACCTTGCTGATTCGACTCTTTGGCACTTCATCCTTTACGCTCATGGCACGACCAGGTAGCTGCAGCTTCCAAGCAAATGTCACCCCCAATTTGTGTCACCATAGGAGGAAGAAAAACCAAGGCTCTTTTTGTTATATTATTATATTGTTATATTTTTGTATTGTTGTATTATTAAATTATTATTATATGTTTATTATATTAGTGTCCCTATTTCTAGGCTAACAGCAAGACCAAGGGGAGCTTTGCAGAAGCCTGTGCACTTTATACTAGGCAACAAATCCTGACTCAGCCTGTACATAAATTATTTATAACGATCACAGAAAGTTAGAGGAGAGGAAGGCTGGATTAATCCAGACAAGGTGGTTGATGGAAGAGCAGTGAAAGTGCAAACATACCCAGAGTGATGAAGGCTCCTGATTTCAAAAGGGCAAAGCTCACAAACTCAACACCACCAGAGCCTGGCTGCAAATGCCACCAGTGTGAGGACAAGAAGGGTCTTCTCAGCCTGGAGAAGGGAAGGCTCCAAGGAAACCTCATTGTGACCTTTTCTACTTAAAGGGAGTTTATGAAAAAGAGGGAGAGTGACATTTTACATGGACAGATAGTGCTAGGACCCTGGGGAATGGTTTTAAACTGAAAGAAGAGAGATTTATATTAGTTCTTAAGAATTTTTTTACTATGAAGGTGGTGAGGCCCTTGCACAGGTTGCCCAGAGGAGCTGTGGATGCACCAACCCTGGGAAGTGTTCAAGGCCAGGATGAATGTAGCTCTGAGCAATGTTGTCTAGTGGAAGGTGTTCCTGCCTGTGGCAAGGGAATTAGAACTAGATGTTCTTTAAGGTCCCTTCCAATCCAAACCATTCCCTGATTCTATGATTCTGTGATCACCTTGCCCCTTGGGGAATTTGGACTGGCCTACTGTGCGCAAGAAGATGAGAATTAATGTTTTGGCTCATGTCACACTGTACCAGCTGGCCCTGGCACTGTTGAATTTACTCACCATCTCAAGGATAGTACGAATAAACAAGACTGCAAAGAATTAAAGTAACCAGGGTTTCCCAACAGTGAGGCCCCTCCCTTGGATGTGCAGAGAGAGAAGCAGACAGGATTTGAGCTTGCCAAATAGCAAAGAGCTGCAAGGAGAAAGTCCACTCCACACAGAACCATGAACGTCAACTTGAGATGAATACAAGTGCAGCCCCCAAAATAAGGGCAAACATTCAGCAAATATTTAACTTGTTAAATTTCCACCCATTGCCCCAAGTTAGGCAAAACCAGGGAAGAAATCTGGAGGGAAGAGGTTTAGATTAGATGGTAGGAAGGAATTCTTTTCTGTGAGGGTGGTGATGCCCTGGCACAGGTTGCCCAGAGAAGCTGTGGCTGCCCCATCCCTGAAAGTGTTGAAGGCCAGGTTGGATGGGGTTTGGAGCAACCTGATCTAGTGGAAGGTGTCCCTGTCCATGGCAGGGGGTGGAACAAGATGATCCAAACCAGTCTATGATTCTATGATTCTATAAGATCCCTGAGGTTAGTGCAGAAGTGGATGTTATTTCAGCTTTCATCAGTGATATGTGCTGATGGCATGTGGCTTTCTACATGCATTGGATGTATCAAGGGTGACTTTGAGGTCCAGAGCAGCAGCAGCAGCACCATCCAAAGCCCTGACTGACCACACGAAATTATAGGATAGTTGGGGTTGGAAGGGACCTCTAAAGATTATCCAGTCCATGTCCCCTGCTAAAGCAGGTTCATCTGGAGCAGGTTGCACAGGATTGTATCCAGGTGGGGTTTGAGGGTCTACAGAGAAATGGATTCCACAGTCTCTCTGGGTAGCCTGTTCCAGTGCTCTGTCACCTGCACAGTAAAGAAACTTTTCCTCATATTCAAACTGGCTGAGCCAGAAGGGCTCTAAAGGGGAAGGATGGACTTGTTCACTCAAGGAAAAGGGGCTCTGGCTCATGGTTTATGCTGAGTTTAGCTACAGTAGGTGGGAAAATACCTGCTTTCTCCTCCCTACCTCTGCTACCAGTGTGAAAACATCCAAAGAGGGAGAGCTTGAGGACAGGAACCCCTTAAATAACCAGGCATGACACAAAGCCTTGAGAAAACAAAGCCCAGAGAAGGAAAAAAAGCCAAAATAGGAGGGATCACAGTCTTCAAATACCTCCAGTAAGGAATCAAGAGGCAGCCAGGGAAGTATATATCAGGCAGGGAAAATATTTAGTTTAGCTAAAGGAACATATTGACACTAGAACAAAACAGGATTATCAGTCCATGGATACATTTAATTAGAAGAAACTTCCCAAATATTAGAACAGAAAAAATCCCAAACAAACCTGTTTTCAAGTTTAAATGTCATTTTAAAAAATGAAATTTTGTAAAATAAGGCAGGAGGGGGGGAAAGGGTTGATGTCCTGTTCCCACACCTCCCTAGGGGGTCTGACTACAGGTGAACTGGTTAATTCATCTTTAGTGTCCTGACAATAGTTGAAGTTTTTGAGTGGTTCTCCTGCCTGATTTCAGCCAACTCACAGGCTGCCAACCTGCCTACAGTGGAGGGCAGGGGGGTGCTCCCTCCCTGCAACAGAACTTGGAGGTGCCACTCATCCTGAAGATAGGCAGAGTGCCAGTCCATTCTCTTCCCACTACTGCCAATGCCTGTTCTACCGTCCTCCTGTCATAGATACAATGGCCAGATGTAGGGGCAAGGTCCTTGGGAAAGGAAGAAAAGGAGAAAAAACACAAAAGGAGGAAACAAATCTACTGTTACTCAGCTGAAATCTTTATTTTCTATGTTGCATTTCAACAGCTTTAATTTCATTCCCTCCTTTGAGGGAATCTGATGGGAAGGTTTTCACCACTTGTAGGCAGCTGTAATTTCCACGCGCGAGTCCCCTGGAGCTGCGGAATTACTTTGCTTGCAAAGCCAAGTGCTCCACTCACTGATTTTGTGTCTTTCTTCCATCAGTGATCTGGGCATCATTGCCATGCTGTGCCCTTGCATGGGGCAGAGAGGAGGAGCATCCCTGCTCTGGGGAGACAGCACAGGCTGGGGCAAAAGGCAGGACTGAGTTGTTTTCTCGGGGGGAAACAGGGACTAAAGATGGAGGACAAGCTGGTTGGCTCAGCTCTGGAGCTGGACCTTCTGAAATAGGGCAAGAGGAAGGCAGATAGTCTAACCAGGAAGCCAGCAGGGCCATAGATTAATTTCTGGCTCAAAAACTAGTTTAAAGGGCAAATTAATGAATGGTTTGGGAACACTGCCTCTATCCTTCCCCTTTTCCTGGGGCTCAGCACTTCATATCCCAAATCTCACCCATAAGCACCTCAAGGGAGGCTGGTGCAGGGGCTGATGGAGCATGACTTTTCTCTGAATTTTATCCTGAATTTTTTCTGATCAGAGGAGTTTGATCTCTGTCTTTCAAGTTTCCCGACCTGGAAAATGACAGCAACACTGCCAGTCTCAGCTGTCAGGCGCTTGGAGCTCTGTTCACTGGGAAAGGGGGAAGACAACTGATTATTTTTAAAATACATTACATTATCAGTAAGAGAAGCAGCAGTTACCACGAAAAGCACTCATCAGCTACCAAAGCACCCTGGAAGATCAGTGGTTTAATTAGTATCATTTTCATCAAGTATTAGCCTGGAATGTTCAGAGCTGCCAGAAGCAAAGGCAGATTAATGTCCTGCCCCAGTCCTGGTTTCCTGCTGAGCCTGACTGATCCTGGCAAAAGCTCCTGTGCCCAGAAATGCATTTTGAGACCAGCATGCTTACAGAGTAACTCATTTCCTTCAAATTAAATCAAAGTGAATTTAATCTCATAAACAGTGGGCAGGAATCAGACAGATAATGCTGATGTGGCAGCCAAGGGGTTCCTGAGGAGCTTGGAGCAGAAATTGGGTGGCAGGAGCATAGGCAAAAGGGCACATTGGCTATAAGGGCTCGGGGTATGGTGCAACAACCATGAGCTGCCAGAAACATCCATAGCTGCCACAACGGGCAGGTTCTTCATCACCTCCACAGATCTCTTCTTCCCCACCCACCACAGAAAAAAAAGAAAATTAAATTGCATCTTCCCAAAGGAAACTATAAAGCTCATGGATGCTCACAGAGGGAAGCAGCAGGCATGTCCTAAAGCTGGTGTGATAAACACACCGAGAGGTGCCACTAGGAGGGTGCTCAATGAGTACACAAATGATGGCTCCTCTTATTTCTCCTCCATCTTTCCATTTCCTACCAGTTGCCCTGGAAACTTCCCCATCACAGCACTCACAGGAGCAAAGTCCAAGAGACGGCAAAACAGCTGCAAAGCCCTTGTGATGTAAAAGCTCCCAGCCAAGAGACGCCAGAGGAGGATTTTGGGGTGAGTTGTACCTGCACCAACCTGCCTCCCTCCCACACACTGCACAGCTCGGGGTGTGTGATGCGCACAGACCTCCCGAACAACCCGTACATCCCACCCAGAGCCCGCAGGGCATCCTCGGCGGAATCACCACGGATCTCCCTGCAGGTTGTTCACACAAAAAGCTGCACAGACGATCCCTCCTACGCAGGCACTGTTGCAATCCGCAGAGAATTGGCTGATGTACACGGAGCCAGAGGGGTGAATGACCTCCCAGGAGTCCCGGGTGCTTTTCCAACCGGGATGCAAGCAGCCACGCCCAGAGGGTTGCAATTAATTCCCCATTAGGATAAACTCCAATTTGGCTGAGGTAGGAGGAAAATTTACGGGATGTCTTGTTCTTCTGCAGAGAGCACCTGCAATTAATGGAAAAAAAAAAAAGAGAGAGATGAAAAATACAATATAATAATTTGCACTAGAGGAATTAAAGTATCCTGGAACAGCAGAACCAACCTGTCCTGAAGATGCCAGGCCATGGTGGAGGTGTCTCCGGCGGGTTTTGTCCCAGCAAACACTCTGACCTTGGGGGGAGATGCAATGTCCACACCTCCCACCATGCAGGACTGGAGCAGCTGATGTTTTGTGTGACCCACATCAGAAATTTCGGCCTCTGCTCTAAAGCAAGATGCCCACAGCAGGCAGAGGAGGGGAGCATCGCTGTGTTCTCATTGTGCTTCCTGCCCCTCTGGTTTCACAGGCTCTGCCATCCAGGACTGCCACCTCAGCACCCAAATCCCACCCCTCTTGCCAGTCCTGAGGTGGGGACGCCAAATAAAGAGCAAACACCAATGACTGAGCAAGGCCAAGGAAGGGGCAAATCCTGACTCTCACCTACCATGCACTCTAAAGTACATTTTTAATGCTGATTTTGTATCTAATGCATTTTAATGCATATTATATATATTTATAAAGATCTTTATATTCACACCTTTGCCCTGCTAAACCCATTTAGCCAAAGATTTCACTCATTTGAGTTGCACATCACAACTGGTGCTGCAGAGTTTGTTCACTGCCCACAATGCCTCAAAAAAACCAAGGATGAGAACAAGGACAATCCCCCCTCCCATGGACTTATGCCTTCAGGTCATGAACGCATCAATCCCACCTGCCTGGTTTATTTTCTTAAGGCTTAAGTGATCTGGCTCAGAGGAAGGGTGGAGGCACAGGGCTTGTGGCTCCTCACACCTCCCACATTCCCAGGAAATACCCTGCCTGCACATGGGGCTCAGCTGCTCTCAGACACTTCCCCTGCACACCTCCAGAGACAGAAAATACTTATGTATTATACACCTGTAAAAATAAATAGTAATAATACAGAAAAATATGTAAATATATATAGCATAATTTATAAAAATATTTATGTAAATATGTAATGTTTATATAAATATATAATAAATAAATATATTGCACACACATACATATGCATACAAAGATTGAAAATCTGAAATGAGGGAGCCAGGGACAAGGCCAACATCCAGGTGCAAACAAAAGAGGGAGTGATGCTGTATGTGTTTACAACACAGATGGAGCCATGGATTGCCCAAATCTTGGCCTACTCCATGACCTGCCACCAAGATGAGTTAAATGCAACCCACCGGCTTCCTTGTGCTTCCTTGGCATCTCTTGGTCAAGGCACCTCCTCAACATGCCTGCTTTGTGGTGTGTCTTCAGCTGGCTCCCAAGTCCTCTTCCCAAGACTGTTTAACTTTTTGCTTTACCTTCAAATCCCATCAGAAAATGCGAGTGGCTGCCAGAACATGAAGCAGAGCTGCAGGATGGAGCTGGTGGTTCTCTGGGAGGGTGGCATGATGGCTCTAGTGCTTGCAGCCCCTGGGTTTACCTGGAAGAACCTGGCCCACCAGAAAAGGACAAATTCATGATTTCCCAGCTGGACTTGCTCCCAGAGCCTAACAAGGATAATTTAAAGCCAGCTATTGATTGAGTCCACAATTGCACATGTTCCCTCCCCTTATCAATTCTTGCCCAGGTTGATCGACAGCAACCACCACTGCTCCCAACATGGAGGTAAAAAACCCACTAGCCAACAGGCTGGGCTTGGACTCCCCCTCAGAGTACAGCTTTAGCAACCCAGCATATGCCAGGCACACAAGCCACACTCACTATTTCTTCATGATGCTTTGAAGGTACATTGCAGGAACCAAATGCTCAATGCTTCATTGCCAGTGAGGGAAAACTCCACCCTAGAACTCCCAATAAAGGCTCTTGCTATTTCACACTATATTTCATATGTCCACGCATAGAAGAGTTTTAATCCTGTACCTATGTATAGTCCTGTACCAGCAATTTACAGTGCCAGCCAGAAGGAAAACACAGCACCCTGGTTAACAGAAAAGACTCTGGAGCCAAGTAAACAAAATGACAGTCTTATAAACCAGAAGCATTTTCCCATTAAGGATTTCATTTGTAGACAGAATAACAAGGGATGAGTTATTTGGAAGCAGAGACTTTAAGGACATGGGTAATGTAACAGCAACAGAAATGCTGTAACTGCAAGACCTTTGCTCAGGAGTGACTCAGCATAACAGCTGCATCCTGGAAAATTAATACTTCAGCCTCCCCAAATGCTTGCAAAGCCTCCGAGAGCTTGCAAAAACCAACCCTGTAAGCCCCATCAGCTATCTGATCTGCCACCATCATGGGGATCAACATATGTCCCCACCCTGGCGCAGGGCGGAGCTGTGCAGACTGCTCAACAGTGGCCATGGGGACTCAAGGCACAGCTGTCAACAGAAAGCAATCACATTTTGGCCTCAAACCTAAAGGAGACAACCCCTTCACCACTCCCAAACTCCAAAATCTCCCTCATCACCCTGCTATGGGCACTCTGGGCAAGCCCCTGCTCCAACCCAGGTGTCCCCAAGCAGCTGCAGCAGCTGTTAAGAAAGTTTACACAGAATCATGTCAAATAACAAACACCTAGTATTTATTAATAAATTAGTACACTGGAAGGCAATTTTTCAATTCATTTCCCTCTTCCCCCACTCCCACCCCTTCCCACAGGGCAGCTCATGCCACCCTCATACCATTACTTCTTCAAATTGAGCGTAGTACAGACTGTTCGTTACGGGAGCATAATAATTGCAAATATAATCAGACAGACTTCTTACGATGCAGCTTTTTTTCCCCCACCCTCCCCCCAATCTCTTTTAATAAAAAGTGAAGTGTGATTTGAAGAGACTATTGAGACCACGTAAGGTCTTTGAAGAACTTATCGGCCACGTCTGTATAAAAAACAAGAGACACAAGTGTAAAAGCAGAGCTTGGTTTAAGTCTTACAGCAGGAGGAGAGCGGGACCACCAGCAGCTGCCTTCGCCTCCCCACGTCCAGCACCAGCGCCCTTCGGGGCCCCACCATTCCCGCACAGGGCAAGGCAAGATGACTCCTTACATTCAACTGGAGGCAAAGGACCTTTTCCATCACCTCAGAGGTTGGTGGGACTCAACCCTTTTCTTTTGCGGTTAAAGCGCTTCTGCTGTAGCGTAATAGGAGCGCGATGCATTGTCCGGGTGAAAACCATACAATAAATAACCGTGCTAGTAAAATCTCAGCAATGGGTATGAGCCAAACAATAGTACATTAATAAAAAAGTCAGCTCGGGTGGGAAGCTTAGCTGCGTTAAGAGACAGTAACCAGCAACAACTGGGGGGAGTTTTTTGCGTGTTTTTTCCATTTACTGCTCCAAGGCGAAGGGAGGTGATGGGAGATGGTCACTCCGAGCGACAGGTTTGACAGAGGAGGGGGGTTACAGAGAAATCCCCAATCCTCTGGGTTAAATTACACCAGATTTGTGGTGGTTTAGTTCATTAACTCTGGTTTTTTGTTTGTTTCTTTTTAAAGTGCATTGACTGATCTGATTGGAATGAGAACAAGGAGAAGAGCGGTTCAGGAAGGGGGCAGAGGGTGCAAAGACTTGGACTGAGTGATAGTTATGGTGGAGGGGTGCAATGCTGGCAAACTGCCCCCCCTCCAAGAACCAAGGACACCTCAACGAAAATACTGGCCATATATTCTACAACAAAACCTGCCTGCATATTGTCGTTCACCTTAACAAGTGCCAAGCTAGCTCTAGCAGATATTCAGAGAGTTTGTGGTGACCCAGTGCCTACAGTAAATCAGGAAGGTGGCTATACACAGAGTCCAGGAGGGTCTGGCTGGCTTCCTGGCTCTTGACTCCAGCGATCTCAAATAGCCTGTCCAGCTTGTCTTCGGCCTGTGGGATCTCCTCTATCACGTGGAGCTCCTCAGGATTAAGGATGTGCAGCATGTCGTCAAAGATGGGCTGCAGGTCGCAAGGGTCCAAGCGCACCTGGCGCAGGACAGTGTCCTTCTTTTCTGTGGGAGGAAAGGACAGAGTTGTCAAGAAACTCCCCAAGGAACCTCTGCTAACCAGGGTTTGTTTTCCTCGGACCATCCCCTGGTGCTGCCTTTGGTGAGGGACATGTCACAAGAACAAGAGAAAAGGTGGAGGGTGATGGGGAAGAGAGAAGATGGAGAAGCCAGCGCTGCTGAGGCACCCCAGCCAGGATCCTGCAAGAGCAAACACAGCATCTGTAAATGCTGAATGGCCAAGACAAAAAAGTGAGGGCAGGAGGGGAGCCAAAAAAGCTGAATTCTGTTCTTTCAAGTTGTTTCGTTGGGTCAGCTTTATTTCTGCACCAAAGTATTAATTTGGTACATTGACTGATCTCAGTGTTTCACCTTCATCAGAAGTTATAGATGATTCAATGCAGCAAGTTAAATACAGTAAATTAAACCCTCTGAAGAAAGGAGGTGGCTAATGGTGCTTTATGTCTCAAGTCACGTGCTGCAGCAAAAAGAACCAAGAGTGAAAAAAAAATTAAAAAAACCCAAAGCAGTCTTGAAATTACAAATTACATTATCTGGTTTCATCTCATACAGTAACACACAGGCCAACACAATAGCAGGAGTCAGGAGAAACATCCAGTCATGCTATAACTTCCGTGGCAGACCTTCAGAGAGTTAAAAGCCTTTAAAGGTGTTTGCTCTCCAATCTTTATTGTCTTTGCTAACAGGATATTCTGGTCTAGAATGAGGATGTGATAAACATATACTGGAGAGCCAGCTTTCCTAGTTATTTACTTTAACGATATCATACATTGAACAGCTTTACATGTGCTGATCACATGGGACAGGTCATGGCATCCCTTCAGTCCTGCCACCCCCCTGCCTCAGGACTGATTTCGGTACCTTTGGTAATAAAAGAGCCTGTCCGGCTGAGGGCGGAGGAGCCGCTGGAGGTCGAGTCACACCGCAGGAGAGGCTCTGCTTCATCCACGAAGAAGCATTTCTTCTCAGAAGGAGAGGGCTCCACGGTGAGGACGGCTGCCTCGGGGGGCTTGGGGCTGGGGGTGGGCGCAGGGCTCACCGGGCTGGGGCTCACTGGCAGCGCCAGCTTGTCACTTTCCAGCTTTGTGGGGAGGAAAGAGAGGGAAAATTAACCCAGGGGGATGCAATGCACCGGGCTCGCACTTTAACCACCTGCACCCTGGCTTCCAGCACACTGCAGCTCCCCTCAGAAATTGACCCCCACCTCCTCCCAAGGGACCTGTCTTTTCAGAACAGGCACTGGAGATCACCTGGAGTGGAAATCAGTACTGGCCTTTGGCATGTCAGGCAGGAGGGGTAACACAACCTGCACCCTTGGTACCTTTGGTAGGAGCAACCACTGCACCAAGATGGTGCCTGCAACCACAGCAGAACATTTTAGCTTGGTTCTCCTTCTCACCCTTTGTTTATTGAAGCCCAAAGCACAGTTCTTGGGAGCAACAGGTGATGATGCCCAAGCAGGGAAGCTAAAAGCATGGCACAGCGTGGCTCCATGGCCCAACCAGTGCTAAGGCTGTAGGGGGACATCTGTGAGATCCCTCAGTGATCCCCACTGCAGCACGTGGCTCTGACCAGCCACACTGGTCACACTTTGAGTCAATTATTTGTTTGTCCCATCTCACCCTTGCTCCTGTGAGTACTTCATTAAAGCCTGATGGAGAAGTGTGTCCCACCAATCTCCAAGTTCAGAGTAAGGAAGGACAGGCCGGAGGTGGCATTGACCACAATGTCACCCAAGTGCCTTTGCTTTATTTTACCCTAACGTGAGCCAAGGGCAAACATTTGGCTCCACAGACCCAAAAACATAGGGAGCAGCAAGCACTGCGGGGAAGCACTGCACTGGGAGGCAGCACCATTTGACAAGTGACAGGTGACAAGTGACAGGATGAGAAGAAACGGCCTCAAGCTGTGCCAGGGGAGGTCTAGACTGGATATTAGGAAAAATTTATTCATGGAAAGGAAAAATTTATTCCCCTGAAGTGTGGTCATGAATTGCAATAGGCTGCTCAGGGAAGTGGTGGAATCACCATCACTGGAGGCATTTAAAAAAACATTGGATGTGGCCTTGGGGACATGGTGTAATGGTGAACACAATGGTGCTGCATTAACAGTTGGACTTGATGATCTTAGAGAGCATTTCCAACCTTAACAATTCCATGATTTTATGATTTAGGTGCCATGGTAAACCTGCTTCCTAATTTGACTGTACTCTGAATCTTCCTTGTTGGATCGCCTTCCTACCTGCATGGCAGCAGCCAATCTTATCTACCCTTCTCCATCTCCCAACATCCCCTTGAGGCGCAAATCTCAAGCATGGCATTTCTTTGTTCCCATTCCCTGCAGGGAGGATGTGCCCTGGGCAGCATCCCTACATCCCTGGTTGGCAGCTTGAGCACCTCTGCAGGTCACCAGGTCCCTCTAAACAGGTTGCTTTAAGGGCCATCCAATATTTCACCATCTTCCCAAACCCTGCACCTCTGCTCAACCTGCCAGAGAACAGAATTCCGAGCCCTGTCCACATGCAGTTCCCTCTCCCAACAGCATTTCATATCCCTGTTTTCTCCTTCTAGAGAGGGAAGATCAGGCTAGTCCCACTAACAGGCTTTTGCCTACTACCCAGGGATAAAATGTAAAATTGGGATTAAAGGCTGTGGGAAAGGGAGCTGCTGAGCCACCTCCGCACCAGCATGGATGTGCCTGAACATTCCTCATCCGTGTCGAGGAATTCGCCACCCACAAATCACATGTCTGCTGGGACGCCCATTAGTTCACATTAAATTAACATTGCAGCCTGTCCCTGGTAGAATAAAAGGGTTTTTTTCTCCCCTCATTGAAAATAAACAGGGGAGGATTTGTTCTAGCTCAGCACGTTACGCAATAGGCATGTTAAAAATAAAAGTCAGCTTTAATTTTTAATTAAAAGAATCTGCCTTCTCCTCTGAAACTCCCTTTCCAGAGAAGTTCATCATGGAGAATCAACTATTGCCATTAAGGGGGAATATCAAGGGAAGGACCAGAACAGCAGCTGGCTACTTTCCAAATTGTAATATGCTCTGATATCCCCTTCAAAAATAACACAGGCTTTAAGGGTTAGTTTTTCCCTGTGCAGCTCATCTACTTATTATCCAACCACAAACACATCTACTGATTCCCAAAAAGGGGCCTGATGACTGAGCAGCAATTGGCAAAGGTTGGGCAGGGAGCAGACAGCTGCCCCAGCTCTGTCTTCCCAGCAGAAGGGAAAAGCCCTTCCCAGAACCAACTCATTCGGAGCTTAATTAAACAGCTGCTAAAACACGGTAGGAAAGACAAAATCACCCGAGGTTATTTGACTGTAGCCGTCCCGGGAGCCCAAAGCTTTCCAAATAGCTGAACAGTTGCGAGCTTGAGGCAAAGCAAACAGGATGCTTGGATGTGTGTTAATATTTAAACCACGGGAAGAAAGCGAATGGGAAAGAGGGCTTTGAAAGACCAGGGAATGCAGAAGGTTGCTGCGAGGTGAAGCCTGTGTAATAGGTCTAAAAACACACTATTCATAGCCTGTGATTCATTTCGTTGAAACCACCTTGGCCATTCCTATTTTTAAGAACGGCAGTGCTTGAGTGAAACCAAGCTCTAGCTGGGAAAAAATCCCACAAAAAAAAATACCCTAACAGCCCTTTTGCCTTTCCAGAGCCATTGAATTTCTCACCTTTACATCCTCATTGCCAGGGTCCTGCGCTTGCCACTGAGGCTGCATCTGCACCTGCACAAACACATGGGATATTGTTAGATGGACAGTCCAGAGTAGAAACCAAAGGCACTGCAGTGGCTTTGACATATCAGCAGCCTCCTGCCACCCATCAGTTGCACTGGGGCGCTCTGCCAGGTTTTTTATTTTTGAGCACTGCAGCAAGAGATTTTCAATGCCAAAAAAATACTATTAAAAAAGAAAAATCCTAATAGCTCCAGTGTACTTCTGGCCCTTTATGCTGCAGTTAAACACCTCTTGGATCTCAGTGTATCTGGGAAGATGCTCTAAGCAGTTCAGGGTGCCTCAAAGTTCTTCCTAAAAGGAAGAAAAGGGGATGGGGGCAGAAGAAGACACAGGCTTGCCTTTGTTTTGTTTTCTTTTCACAGCTGCTCTCAACAGCTCTGTTTGAACTGGTGGGTTCGATTTTCTCCCTCCGTTTTACAGTACCGCAATAAAAACTGAACTCAGACAAACAGAAACTGCAGCTGCTGTGCTAATATTAGGAAGGAGCAGCAGTAGGCCCTAAAACCCACCCTTCTCTCAGGCGATGCTTCCCAGTAATTCCTCCTGCAGCAAACAGGCAGGCTGGTGGCAGGTTGGCTGTTCCTGAGTGTGGCTGTGCACCCTCCAGGATGTGGAGGGGATAAATTTAGCACCAAGGCAGCCGTTTCCCGGATTCTGTGCCAAAGATGACACCCAGCTGACACAAACCCTATTCCCAGGTCTGTTATGCCTCTGTAGAGGATGTGGGAGGAAAAGACCTAGTACATGAAGCAGGGTGGGCTGAGGGCAGCCCGGCATGGGCAGTCCTGCAGGCACAGGGTGGTGTTGAAGAGGGATGCTCTCACTGTGGTCCCCACAAGTACAGGGATGATGGATCAGCTTCATGGTGATCATGGTGTTTGGGCATCCACCTTCAGGGCAGACTAGATCTTGGCAAGTGAAACACCACCGGGCAGGCCATGAGGTCTCATCAAGGTGGCTGAGAGAGACAGTGATAGCGTGGTGCTGCAGAGCAGGAGGCAAGCCCTTCACCAGGATGGGAAGGGCACAAGGATACTGGAGTGGGAAAGCCCAGATCTCCTCTGTGCCCTTCACATCACCACTCAGTTTGCACAAGGCTGCTCAACCCGTCTTTGTGGTAGAGCTGCACCCCTAAACACAAGGCAGCCCTGGAGAACTACTCAAGTCAAGCCTCACGTGGCAAAGGATGGCAATGCTGGCTCGGGGGAGCGTTTGGCCACCAAGACCAAAGTGCAGCCACCCACGGAGGAAGCAGCTCTTCCCCATCAGCCCTGGTCATTTGAGAGCAAAGTGCTTCTTCAAGCAGGAAGTGTCTCCAAGACAGCTTCTGGTGGCTTCTCCTTTCTATGGATTTGCCCACCCACTTTTTCAACTCAAACCATAATGAAGAACTGATGAAGCTCTAATGAAGTGTTCCCAAACCCAATTACAGGCTGAGTAAGTCGATACTGAGTTGGGCTAGTAGAAGAAACCATCTTCTAGTTTTCTCTTATTCTCCAAACCCATCACACTGCAAACACACAGACCCCAGCAGATGTGGCCACACTGTAGGGAAACCTCAAATATCACTGCATCTATAAAGTTTATACTTCTGTGTTTGTCATTTATACGTGTATTACTTTATAAATTATTACATTTTTGTTTACTGAACATTCTCCAGGCTAGTTCAAACCCAAGCTCGGTTTGCTGAAAATCAAGTCAGGGTTTAGAGCAGACCTGGAGCAATGCCCATTCCAGCAAAACCCAACCAGCTCTACCCCTTCCCCAGGGCTCTGGCCACTTCACCCTACACTTTGTGTCTCAAATAAAACCTGATGCAAGTCAAGAAGGAAAATTCTGTTCTTTTCCTGGCTGCCTGGGCATTTCTCAGCCCTCGGATCACAGCCCCCTCCAGCCGAGAAATCTATCCAACCACTTTACCTTCACTCTACTGCCAGCATGAGAAGTGAACACAGAACAAACTTAATTCCTAATTATGGCCAACCCCAGTTCTGTGTTGCCAAAAGAGGAAATGAAGGGGATGGGTGGGAGCTGACAGTGGCTGGATTTGAGGAACGCTGCATCATGCTTTACTCCCCCTGCTCAGGGTTTTGATCTGTGAAAGAGCAAGAAAAGGAGCCACAAGGCACTGTCACAGCTGCAAGCCTGGACACAGGGCTGCTTTCACATCCTCTTTTCCTCTGGCACCCCCAAAACCTCCACAGCTTAACCTCACACCAGCCCCAGCCAACCCTGACACATCTGCTGACTGATGGGATTATTCACAACATGAAATTAGCCACAAACCTAAACCTTGCTGGGCTTGGGGCTGCACCACCCTCCCCCTCTCCACTTTCAACATCTCCCTTATTCATGTATTTTTTTCCAGCTTTGCTGAGGCTGTGCTGCTGACTGAGGCTGTTTGCTTCCCTTCCATCCAGTCCCTGAAATATTTCAGCCAAGGCCAGCAGAGCCATAAATAAAACGATAAGAGCATAAAGCACTGCTCACAGCAGGCACTCGGAGCACCCAATACGGCTGCTGTGCCAGCTCCACCCCAGGCCAGCCCAGGTGAGCACAGACACCCCTTGGTAGCTGCAAAATGCTGTTATGCACCACAAAAATAAATCTCATTACCCAGTGGATTCACTGAGCTTTTCTGATTTTAACCTCAAAAATGGAGAACTGCGATTTGCTGGGATAGCAGTGGGAGACCTCTCCTTTTTTCTCCCTCCTTCTGTCTCCTGTTTTTGTTGTTGTCAGCATCATTAACTTGGTGGGTGTGCCTGTGCTCACTAAGCAGTACCCAGGTTCACATGCTGCTGTCCAGCAAACGGGCCTGCGAGGATTTTGCAAACCTTGAGTCCAACCAACATTCATGGCCAGGCCAGGCTTTAACAGGAGCCCTGTGAGTTAAAGGAACACTAAAAAAACCTTCCCACAGCTGCTGCTCTCACCGTATTTTCTGGCTCAGCTGCAAAAAACCCTGAGCAAAATGATTCAGAGGGCTAATCTCGGTTTAACCTAAATTCATCCAGTGCCATGCAAAACCAGCATAATCTCCCATAGCTAAAAAAGCAGGCAAGTCTGCAAGAGAGCTGTTCCTTACCTGAAGGAAAATGTTCCTGCCACATACCATAATGCTCCACAGACTTGTACTAATTCTCCTGTTCCTATCAAGAGGTTGTAAATATTTGGATTTTGGAGCACAAAAGGGAAGGGGGCGCTACAGGAGAGAGCAACTTTGCCTTCATAGGTTTTACAAAGTGAAGCCAGACACCAGACAAAGGATTTAGGACAAGGATGTGATAGTGGGTGGGATGGGATGGGATGGGATGGCGAAGGGAGGCTGGATGTGTTTAGGGTACTGATTTACCATATGAGAGCTGCATTATTCAATAACACAACTTTTACCTGTGATCTGGGGATGTTAATGCTTTCTTATTAACACAGGATCGGGGGAGAGATGGGGAGGAAATACTTTTGCACACAGGGATGCTGGGCAGTGCCAAAGGCATCACAGACAGCACAGCCACCCATGCATTCATCCCTCCTGGGCTCATGTAAGACACACCAGCATACATTAAGAGACCCACTGCTGGCTCAGGTCACCCCAAGGGCATCACATGCTGTTATTCAGAATCACAGAATGGTTTTGGTTGGAAGGCACCTTAAACCTCATGTTGTTCCCATAGGCAGGGACACCTTCCACCAGACCAAGTTGCTCCAAGCCTTGTCCAGCCTGGCCTCAAACACTTCCAGGGGATGGGACATCCACAGCCTCTATGGGCAACTCAGCCCATAGGAATGATGCATGCCTTTGCATTGCTTATGAGAGTCCTCATTCCCTCCACATCACAAAAAGCTCTTTTTATTCTTTTTTGTTGTTGTTATTTGGGGGGTTTTTTTGCAAGATTACTTCTGCAGGGCTGGAGAGGTGCAGGACAGGGCCCATGCTAGCCACCAGAAGGGCAACCCACTCCTTCAGATCAAATCAGTTTGGTATGGAGAAAAACTGCCTCGATTTGTCTGCATTTGGACAGAGAAACCAGTAAGTCAAACTCCAATTAGCTCTAATTAAAGGCTTTCCAACTAGCAGATTAAAAAAAACAAACCCGAAGACCAACCTTCCTGCCTACTTCTGGCAGTGATCTCCTGGCTCCCTGAACCACTGCAATCCAGATCAGCCACCAGGACAATTCTCCAGGGATTCAGACTCCCATGCACAAGCTGCTTCCCACAGCTTCCTGCATTCCTCCCAGAGCCATTCTATCACCACCCACATTGACAGTGCAGGAGTCAGTTCGGGGAGAGGAGGCAGACAGGTGACAGCAGGTAACACCTCGCAGAAACACAATGTGCTGTCGTACTGAATCTGCACCCCCGGGTGCTTCCAGGCTTTGACATCCTACACACAGCTTCAGGAGCTGCAGGGCAGGGGAATAGCCAACTCATAAGGTTGATCATGAGGGATGCTCATCTGAAAAAGCCCAATCAGATGCATGGGGAAAGAGGATGTGCCACCTTGGGTGAATTTGTTAAAAAACAACTCCTTTGCTGAAACTAACCAAATATCTCATGTCAATCTACTCAACCCACCTGCTCAAAAGATCAACAACCCATTTTTACCCACCTCTAGAAAAACAAGTGAAACTGATGGGGAACCACCAGGGTCCAGGTGCTGCTGGACACTGAAGAATACAACAACACACTCTTTTAAAAGACAAAAGAGACACAGAAAAGGTGGTTGGGAAGAACAGAAGATTTGCATACAGCTATCCATGAGATTTTGGTTTGCTCATTCTCCGGAGAACCCATTCAATGTGTTTTCAGAGTTATGGGCAGAGTTTCTGGTTACTCCATCATCAAGAGGCCACCATCTCAACAAGTCACACAATAAACCTTGCTCCTGGAGCCACCACCTGCATTTCCTGTGCTACTTGATAAGCACAGCCTGATGGTCTTGGCCAAAATAGTGCAAGGCTCAGGAGTGTTTAACACTGCACAGCCCAGATTTGTTCTGATGCACAAGCCCCGTGTTTTATCTGATGTCCTTGCCCACTGCTTTGCCACATAACTCAAAGTCAAAGCAGTAACTAGGAGGACAGAGGTTACTACCTGCTCCAGGAGAGCAAGAGGACAATGTATCCTTCTGGAACAATGCACATACTGGTTAACTTTAATTCACATATGCAAAATGACAATTTTCTCTGCCTCTCTCCTCTCCCTAACCATAGCTTTATCTTGGGCTTTTCATTTCACTTTTTGCCATCAATGAGAAGGCCACATGCTGCTTAATTACCAGGACCTGGAAGGAAAAAAACAGCAACTGAATGGGGGCAGGAGAGTTGAGACAGATGGCGCAGCAAACCTATCCAGATCTGGGCAGGACACATGGAACAATACTCAGCACACACCTGACTCACGGTCTCTCAAAAACACAAGCCCAGGGCTCCGCCAGGGCATCAAAACCTAAGATTTCACACAATGGTTACAAGGGACCAAAATGTTTCATACACTAAGTGAAGTAATTTAAGACATGCAACAACAGTGAAGGGACCACAATCCCTCTTACAGGATGAAGTTTGTGATGGTCAAAGCCCCTGCCCCAGCAAACGCTCCTGCCCATAAGCTTCACTATATGTGAAGGTTCACCTTGCCAAGCCTCCAGCAAGTGCCCAGAGAGGTCTGCAAGCGCTCACCTGCTACTGTTTGGGTCCTGTCACTGCTAAGATAATGGGAAATGTTTCACCAACCAGTTCAGGGGGAAGAGCCCTTCTTTAGCTGTCCCCCACCTCCATACACATGCTGTCCCATTGACTTCCATGTTCAAAAAAAGCCCCATGCATCACCTTTACAAATGCTTCCATAAGACCAACAAGTTATCAGAGCCAAAAACTGAAATAAATAAGGCAGTGGGGGGCAAAATAAACTGAAAAGGTCACTGAGACACCTCACTATAATTTACACTCACTGAGAACCTACTGCAGGATGTTCTGCAGCAATCTATTTATTCTCCCAAAATATGGGACAGGTTGTTTTAAGGCCAGGGCTGCCAAAGAGCAAGAACTCTGGAGAGCTGCATGCACAGCAGACTCATCCATGCTACCAGTCACCATCTTGAAGGAAGCAATTCATTTAGTGCTCAAGGATACTTGGCCCTTCTCACAAAATGTATGGCCTTAAATTATGGCATTTAAGAGCAAGCTGAAAGAGAGATGCTTTTTCCTCCACATCCCTGACATGAGGGCTTAGATACCAGGTCTTCCTGGTACAACATGTGGGACTCGAGCTCATCAAAACTTTGACTGCAAAACTTTGGCAAAGCTTTACTCAAAAGCAACATACAAACTTAAACACAAGCCCCTGAAGAGCTCAGTGGAGAGATGGAGCCCAATCAAGCTCTTAGCTAAGCTCCAGGCCACATGCTTGCCAAGACCTCACAGAGCCCAGCCCGTCCTTACCGGCGTGGTGTCCTCCATCAGGCCGCGGATCTTCTCCACGACGTCGTTGCGGCGGTGCTGGCGGAGCGCACTGATGAGCTGGGCCAGGCTGGCCTCGGGCCCACGGATGGTCCAGTGCTGCAGGGCGGCGTAGGCTCGCTCGTGGTCGGCTGTGTAGCCATTGGAGAAAGCTGCCACCTCCCGCTCGCTGGCGTTGCACAGGAACTGGTAGATGTCCTTCCACTGGCTTCCCACCTGGGCAGCCACCAGCTTCAGGATGTCGATGCCTGCGGAGGAGGGGGGACACACAGAAAAGCTACAGGTGAGGCACAGGGCTCTGCAGGCTCCCACAGTCTCAGATCTAAGCTTTAGCAAAGCTTCTCTCATCCCCAAGTAGCCAAGCTTTGCTTTTCTTGAGTTTGTCTTTGAGATTTTGCTGTTGTTGTTATTATTATTATTACTAACAATATTATTATTAAGACTATTATTATTATTTTAGGATTAGTTTGGTTTATTTAAAAGATCTTTTATGAGTCCAGGCTGCAGAGAAGCAGTATCCATAACATGCTCAACAGCTGCTATGCACACAAAGCGTGACAGACCCACCAGTTGCTCCAATGCAGTCCAAAATCAATCACATAATTTAGCTGTGAAGTTTCCTGCACTCTTCAGAACAGGAAAACCCCTGGTACTCAGCCAGTGCACGGCTGCAGGAACAGGGCAGAGGGCCATGTGCTCATCCACACACCTGCATCGCAGCCACCACTTTAATCAGGAGCTGGATTAAGAGGTGAGTCACCAAAGCACCTCTCTAAAGATGAATATTTCCATAACAGAGCACCTACAGTAACTATGATTGCATTTAGAGCCATTTCCAGTGCAGACTGGTGGGATGACTCAGTTCTAGGGTGGGAGATGCCGCACCAGGTGAGCATTGGGTGAATGGAATATCTGGTAGGAATTTTGCTTTATGGAGAGAAAAAAGAGCTTCCCCCAGAAAAGCCCTTGAGACATGCTGGTCCAAGACAGTGAGGGTTCCCCCCCGTAGGCTCGGGAGCAGTACAAACAGCACACTTATCCTTGAGTCTACTGGAGGTCAGGAGTTACACCTTCAAATAAAGCCATATCTCCTTCATAACAACTAATTAATCCTGTTTTATCAAGCTGAGCAACACCTTTTTTCCAACAACCACATGAAGGGTCAGCATAGGTGAGCTGCAAAGAGAAACTCACTTTTTCCAGAGAGATAATCACACCTCAGGTTTCCAAGCAAGCCAGCATGTCCCCATCACTACAGGGAGCACTTCTCTTTCCCTCAGCAGGCACAACAGCTGTATCAGCAAAAATAGCTGCTTACAGAAGACTATTATAGTGAGGGTCTTTCCACCTGGCCTAAAATTTAACAATTTCTAACACAGTTTAAACCAAAAGTCCCAACTGCCCCTCCAGGTCACAGCTGTGATATAGCCAAATAGATGCACACAAAAGAAAATGATATATAAAAAGTATACAACCTGATTTAGCTATATTGCTATCCTCTTTTTATATATATATGTATGTACAGATATGATGGGTTGACCCCAGCTGGACACCAGGAGCCCACCAGAGCCAGTCTATCCCTGCCCTCCTCAGCTGGATCATCATCATGGCCAGGCTTCACAAACGAAGATTTTGGAAGGGCTCTACCCACGTGGGTTGTCCTTTGAGCCTGCACAGTGGATTTTTTAGGTGAGGCACAGCATGTGCAGAACTGGCCCCACCATTTAATTCCTAAGGTCCATCTGCCACAGCCGAGCAAGCTTGGACGGTGACAGTGAAGTCCTTAGGACTAGAAC
>JAOXXN010000446.1:112448734-112469953 GCA_026770055.1 Myrmophylax atrothorax | reverse complement strand
AAAACCCTGCCATGCAAACCCAATACAATATACATACACAGATAGATAAAATATCTATTCAGCCTGATATATTTTAATATGTATTTGTGTATACTTGTGTATATATTATACATACTTTTATATATCTCTATACAGAATACAGCTATTTTACATATATGCTTATATTAAAAAAAAATATATATGCAAAACCTATACACCTTCATAAGACATTTTTGAGCAAACCTCTTCTCACTTAAGGAAAGCTTATCAAGACCTGCTATATATAGATTTTAGTTTTCACTTCCAAACTAGCTAACACAGCCATGAACCCCCAGTGCCTGAAGCATTCACAGCTGGTGTTCAACCTGCTCTAAAACAGAAACACCAAAGTACAACCCACATTTTGTACTTCCCCACCCTTCTCTCCTCACAACCACACTTCCCTCCCAAGCTGTTTTCAGTGATGTGCATGTACTATCTCATATAGGGTTATAAGAGTCAGAGTTTCTCCTACCAGAAAAGCTCAGCCCACCAGCCCAGAATGGGAAATGCAGCCCATCCCAAAAACCCAAACCCCCATCACAGGGCTTGGCTTTAACTATGCAGAAAAGGCTGCAAACCTGCTGTTGAGATTTATGATGGGCTTATTGATGTGATTCAGATCATTAGGTGCTGTTGCCCATCATGCTACAAGAGCGTAACAGGAATGAAGCCTGGTCTTATTAACACTTCCCATTACACAGATGAAGACTCCGTGGTCCTCAATTCAAATGACACAGGTTGCCTGTGTGCTTCCAGGCAAACGCCAAATTCTTCTCCATCGATGACTTTGCATCCAGGTTGGCTGTAGGTGCTATGCAGGAAGGACAGACAGCCCAAACCACGCTTGCAGCCAAGCCCTTGTGCCTTCCAGTATCACATATCCTGATCAGTAAGAAGCCCAAAAGGCAACATAGGTTTGGAGTCAGGCCCTTTAAACCAGCAAATCCAACTGCTTTTGACCTGTGAGCAGCAAGATGCCACCTTTATGCAGCTGCTATTTGATTGTATCAACTCAATCCAGGGGATAAAACCCCCCTAACAATCCCTGAATACAAGGGCAGAAAAAGCTCTGCAGGGCTTGTGCACCAAGATAACAAAACCAGTGAAAAGATCGATGAGCAGGTTTGATACTGCCTATGATAGATATCTCTCTCTCTCTCTCTGAATATATATGATGATTTATGCACTGATATATATAGTGCATAAATAGTTTTCTCACTGTATAAATCTTGTAGAGTCTTTTTTCACTCTCGCATTCAGGAATTTATTTTTGCTGGTGAGTGATATATATCTCTATCTATATATGGATAGAGATAATGCTGCCCATTTTTTTATATATACACACACATAAAATGAGCAGCAATGGGTCCCCCTGCCAGCACTGCCCTGCAGCAAGGTGACTATGGCTGGGTGGGAGCTTTGCCCACACCCATTGCCATGCACATTAATCATACACAGGTATTATAACATAATTTGCTGGTTTATGACCCCTGCATGGAACATCTAATCCACCCAGAAAAGGAAAAACCCATACATTACCTGCTCTTATCTGTGTATTCAATGCTGATAAGTCCCAATGTTTACAGCTGCTCTACTGGTGAGAAAAGTTTTCGGCTGCTCACAACTTGATTTGTGCCAGTTTTATGCGGCGGCACATTTATGTCCTAATGTTCTCACACAGGATTTATGACAAAGCACTCGTGCTCCTACTGACATTTTCAAGTTTAGTATATTTAATCTCACCATTCAATAAATTGGGCCCATAAACATGTTTATGTCCCTTGGCAATAACATCCCAGGGCACGAGAACACACCAGGCAGCAGAGGACTTAATGGCGCGTAATAATCTTTGGAGAACAAATGTTCCATTAAAAATGAATTTGGAAATGTCTACCTTAATACTGTAAGAACCTTAAACTCATTTTCTAGCAACTATTAAATGAATTTAAGCCCCATATGTTAGCTACATCCACTACAATATTGTGCAAACAAAACCCCAGATATGGAAGAGACACAGACATGAGTGCAGATTTGGCTCCAGCCAGTAAGGAAAACACTGCTCCCTCTGTTCTTGAAAAATAAGATTAAACCCATTACATGACAAGTTGGGGCTGCACCCTGCCAAGTATTACTGCTCAAGCTAAAATAAAATGGTAATGCTTATAATATGCTTACTGTCCTACTATTTCCATATTTCCAGAAGTCCTACAAGCTACTCTGCAGAGCACTTCATAGTGCCAGTGCATCCTATCACAATGGGAAGGTGCCTACCAAGGTGTGTTGAACAGACTCCTAGCTCCATCTTAGGTCCTGGATCCTCCCCTGTCCCTGAACCATAAGGATCTTGTCCCAGCATACTCCTCTGCACACTGAGGCTGGATATGATGCTCAAAGCCATCCAGACCCCTGCAATCTCAACGAAAATGGCCAAGCTCAGCAGAGATGGTGCTTTAACCCAGCCATTTCACACTTCCCACGCAAGGCTGGTCACAGCCATGTTGACGCTATGCTAAAGCTGCTCCAAGCTTGCAACAGACAGAGTTGTCCTCCTTTTTTATCACAGGCCATAGAACAGCCTGGGAGAGCTGTCACCATCCTCCTGCAAATGCAGGAGACACCACCACCCTCTACATCATCACCATCAGGAACCATCACCATTGATGACCCAGCTTTGCTCGCCTCAGACAATGAAAATTAAAAGGAACCCCCACAGCTGAATCCAGCTGAGCTGTGTTTTCCATGGCCAGTCCAGAGCAGGCAACAATCTAAAGGATGCAGGACATCCATGTGTGTCTTAGGTACATGGGCAGGTTGCATTTCAATTGCCATTATCTTAACATTGCAAGTCTCTAAATGTTCTGATGGGCTACTCCATGTAACCACCCATCATTTTAAGGTAGTGATAACCCCAGAGCAATGATGAACTCCACCCACATCAAGCCAGGACAAGGCCAACATGTTGTGCACAGGCAAGTGTAAAGCCCAAGGGTGAATGCACACACATGGTAATAATGGGCACAACAAGGCATGTCTATAGCCAGGGCCACTGGGAGAAACAGAGAGAAGTCTGGAAATGGACAAAAGCTTCCAGTGGCACAACCAAACAGCACTGCTGAACACACGTCCAACTCATCTACAAAGATCCTGAGCTGAAGGGAGGACCTTCCTCGAGAGGCAGGGCAGAGAGATTGACCCCCACCTCTCTACAAGCTTTTTCCACATAGTTATAGAGAGTGATAAAAGTCCCCCCTGAGTCTCCTTTTCTCCAGGCTAAACACCTCCAGCTCCCCTATCTGTTCCTCATCAGACTTGTGCTTCAGCCCCTTCACCAGCTCCACTGCCCTTCTCTAGACACTGCTTGTCTCTGCCTCCTCTTTGCCCATAAACACTATTTCAGTTTATTTTACCAACTTTCATTTGCTTATTTTGAATCTGGTTCAATATTTTTACCACCCATTTCCAGCTCCTTCAGATGTGTCCTGCCTTACTGCAGTACACTTTGATGTAGACGGAGCAGTCACTCCTTCCACGTCACCAAAGTGGTCATCAAACACGCACATGGGACTTGGCTGAGCTTTACAGACTTGTTCTGGACAAGCCTCACTGGTCTTCCATAATCCTGCTATTTACAGGTTGGACATGGACCCAGTTCTTCAGCATCATTTGGCCTCAAGCAGGGCAAGGAGCCAGCGCGGTGCAGGACCGTGACCAGCAATGCTGGCACGCTCACGTACAGTACCTGCAAGGGGCCACTCCTCTCCTCTGCCATTATTTTTTATATCTTCAAGCAAACTCAAGAGCAGCCAAAGAGCCACTGCATCAAGGCTACACCCCAGCACCTGGCAGCAGATCCAGTGAAGCCTAACCACAGCCTGGCCACAGAGCTGTAGTTCCTTCCTCTCGTGAACAAAAAGACGTCACTGTTTCATTTTCAGAACTCAAGCCAAACATAACTGGTGTTTTTCAGACGACTCGTCTTGAAAAAAATGGCACCTTTAAGGTGTAACCTTGTACTCAGAGCCCTCCCATGCCATGTGTCCTCTCACTCCATTAATAATGAAGGGACACAGCACAGTTCAAGTCTTAAAAGGTGTCTTATACAGTTGGAAAGCTCATCTGCCCAGGGTTCCAGAGACAGCTTCATGAAGTTTCAGAAAGGCTGGATTTCAGGAGACTCCATGCTCCAGCCCTTCATCAGCAGGGACAGATCCCACCAGTTCACCCACAACACCTGGGGGAACTGACCTCCACCATTCTAGTACTAATCTGAACTGGTGCACCTGGAGCTTTCACCACCTACATTACTGACACAGGTGTTCCAGAGACAGGCAGTATTAGTTAGTCTGTGCACCACATGCAGTGACAAACCCTAACAGTGACAGGCTGTCTGGATGAAACATCACAGAGAGCACAGCCCAAGGGCACACACAAGTCAGACAGAAAAACCTCGGTGATGTAGCCCAACCCTCCCTGACATTTAGATGAAGGCTCCGAATCACTGCAAACCCAGCTCTGCTCCTGAGCTCAGCCCACCTCCCTCCCTCAAATATCCTCCTGACTCATGCAAAACTCAGCCACAGCAGCCTATTTTTACCTCTGAGCACACACAGAGAGCCTGCATGTACAAGTGAGCCAGGATGAGGCACATCCACACTCCAGCTGACAAGACACCATAGCTTGGCCAAACCACGACTTTGACATACCTAATCCTTGACACAAACACCTTTCCAGAATGTGAAAATTTCACCAACTGCTGCCAAAAAGGGGAGGTTATTGGAAACTCAAATTCCTCCCCCTTCCCTCCAAATATATTTCAGGTCCTAAGCAAGGTCTGGAAGATGTGGAAGGTACTGCACCTGGGTCAGAGCAACTGCCAGTAGAAAGGAAGGGATTGAGAGCAGCGCTGCCAAGGACTTGGGGGTGCTGGTGGATTAAAAATTAATCATGAGCTGACAATGCGTGCTTGCCTCCCAAGAAAGCCAGACATATTCTGGGTTTCATAAGAAGCACACTCCTGAGATCCCACCTGGAGTACTGCATCCAGCCCTAGGATCCCCAGCATTAAGAAGGATGTGGAACTGTTAGGTCCAGAGGAGGACACAAAAATGGTCTGAGAGCTGGAGTAGTTGTCCTAAGAAGACAGGAGGAGAGAGTTGAGGTTGTTCAGCCTGGAGAACAGAAGGCTCCAGGGTGACATTATAGCACATTCCAGTACCTAAAGGAGCTACAACAGACCTGCAGAGGAACTTTTGACCAGGGCATGGAGTCATAGGACAGGAGAGAATGGCTTTAAACAGAGAGCATGTTTAGATTAGGTATTGGGATGAAACTGTTTGAGAAGCTGTGGACGCTCCACCCCTGGAAGTGTTCAAGGTTAGGCTGGACGAGGCTCGGGGCAAACTGATCTGGTGGAAGGTGTCCCTGCACACAGCAGGGGTGTGGGATCTATATGATCTTTAAAGGTTCCTTCCAACCTAAACAATTCCATGATTCTAACAAGAGCCTTTACCAGACAGGAAGAAAGGACTCATTCACAAAGACCTGTTAACGATCTGGTAATTTTCGCAACCAAGGAGGACAGTCCTGCTATCAGACCCTTCCAGGAGCCAGTGATTCACATCCTCAGCAAGTGCTGTTTGGGCAACAAATCATTAAATCCTTACGTATGGACTCGTTTAGTTTTTTTTCTTTAAAAAGACAAACCCGAAAATGTTGCAAGGCAAGAAGGGACTCCTGACAACACTTCCCACATGCTCTAGGGAAAATAACCAAATCAGGCAGCGGAGAAAGGTCTGTGATCAGCCACATGCAGTTAAAGACATGTTTCTGGCTTGGGAACTTGAGGGCCAGCGTGACACAAGATCTCCCTTCCCAACAAATACTATGTGGAAGTCACCTCTGTAACAGCACCTCGGTCCAACCTTCCTGGGACTCACCCGAGCTCCTGCCCACCGCCATGGGATGCTGCACTGGGGGACCCTCAGAGTTGACTTGGTCTTCCTTTAGTTTCCACAAGAATGGCCAGCATAAGTATTTTATGTAATTATTAAATTTTAAACAGCTTTTGCAGTTAATCTTCATTATAACCCTCTGCGACAGCTGGTAACCCTGAGCACACACACTGCCACGGCCAGAGCCATATAAATATCCAGACACCCACAGATGCCAACCCGAGGATTAAATTCACCTCCTACATTTTTTTTCTTCCAGTCTTGGAGAGCAAGTTAAAAAAAAATCTGCCTTGTTATTCAGGGAGTGATGTGTGAGAACCTTGCCAATGTGTGAAATCACAGCCCTCCCGTTGCAGAAACTGGTGTCGGGTTTTTAGCAAAAAACCTGCTGGGCTTGGAGTGTTTTTCTACAAGGACAATCCTCCTCTCCTGCAGAGCTGCCCTGCTTCCCTCACTGGGCCCTACACCTTAATGGGCAGGCACAAATCCCAATCCCTCATTAAATTAACACAGGGGCCACCCAGGAACTTTGGCCATGGGGTAATTTGTTTTTTTCTCTTCTATTTTGAAGCAGATTTGGGAGCAAATGTTCCAGCTTCCCAACGCAGTTCCACACAGCCCTGCCCATGCTGTGGATAGATGGTTCATGTAGCAATGCACATTAAGAGTGATCAAGCACCAGTCTTTGGTGCTAATGCAATAAGGCTGAGGAACAAGAGATAATAAACCTGTACATGATTAGGTTTCCTCCTCTCTAAACAGAACAGCAGTCTCCCAAGTTTCCATTTTTCACGGTTTAGTTTTACCATGAAGCTCTGATCAGCTCTTGAATATGGCCTTTGGAAATGGCAGAGCTTCCCAAGATGATTTTTGGGCAAACCTGAGCAATGTTTTAAGTCGGTTATTTCACAGAAGATGGTGTTCTGAACTCATCAGATGTCACCCCAATGCTCCTATTGCAAAGGTTTGTGCTGCAGATGAGGAGTTGCTTCATCTCACTCAAAGCAGAGCAAGCTCCACTGAGGGACCAGTCCTGTTTTTCAGCACCACCAGAGCATCCACACTCCTTGTAGTGCCCAGCACATACCTGCCTCTTCCAATTTAACCAGCTCCCTCTCTGCCTGGGTCTCTCTGCGGTGGCGGACAGCCTGTCATCAGAGGATCAGGAGTCATCCGTAGATAATCAAGCTGTGGATGCCAGAGGAGACTGCTTTGGAAAACAAAAACACAACACACCACCTTCTGCCTCTCTGTGTTGGCAGGTAGACAGATACTAATCCCTCGTCTGATGCTCTGCCTGCCAGAGTCATATTAGGGTTTGCACACAAGCCCAGGGCTGCTCCTCTCCAGGCGTAACCGCAATTACCTAATTATGTCAGCAGCAATGGGCACACCTGCCCTCCTGATAAGCTGTGGCCCTCTCTGCCCTACCTGTGATCTGGGCACAAAACCTCGAGGCCACCACAGTTAGAGGCTGGTGAAGCATTTAACCCATCACTCCTCCCCATGCCCTGCAGATACGTGAGAGAGAGTCACCAATGGTATGTTTCCACAGCAGCATCTCCATCCTCACCCTGCTTCCCAGCGTGATACTCCCGAAACCATGATGAGACCCATTCAGCAGCTGATCGCAGGGAAAATTACCTCTACCAAACAAGACCATTACACTAAGTGGCTCATTTACCCACACAAGCACGAAGGAGGGGTCCTAAAGCAGCATCCAGAGTCATCCCTTAGACCTGTGAGTGCCAACCCTGCAGCTGGGTTTCCTTATTTAGAGTACCAGTTAAATAGGCTTGAGGAACGACATCCTCAGCTGTTTTGTTTCCATGCACTTGCTTCCCTTCATTATGTGATGGATCTACAGAAAAAACTGACTTAAAAAGCCCACATATAACCATAATGTGCTGTCTCTTGAAAAGAATCACATAATTTTACTCTGATAAGCATCTTCCAACACTAACCATGAGTGCCTGATTCCATGTGAAGATGACCCTGCAATGACCCAGCTGTCCCCATACATGCTGCCCACACCCCCATGGGTTATATTCATGTGGGGATGCTTTGGAGCTGCAGTGTAGCATCAGACCCTCCGAGGTACAAGGGTGTGGTGCCTCTTTAACACCCTCAATGTCTTCCTTGGGAGCGGACCAAGCCCAAGCCTAGCCTTGGACCCTCAGCAACCAAGACGCAAGCCAAGGACTATCCCCTAGAAACTGCCAACCAAGAAGATCCTGGCTCCCAATGTGCTGACAAGTGGGCATCCCAACAACTGACAACCAAGACCCCCAAATCCCAGTACTCCCCATCTTTTCACCATTACCCTGCAACTCCCCACTTTGACCTTAGGCCATTTTCAGCACAGCACTTCTACCTGCAGTCAAGCCTCAGCTCCATCCCAGCTGCAAACAGCTTTTGCAGAACAGTTAATTTCTCTGATTATTTAACCAGAGGCTTCTTGGCTTTGCTCTCACCACCCACTGCAATAATTTGCAATTACAAGACTTCAAGAAAAATAAAAGGGAAGTGGCATCTCATGCCAGGCCAGTGCTGCCAAGATCTGTTTCTTTGGTCTTTTGACTCCATAAAACAAAAATCACCAAACTCTCTTCTTACCTTTTGGCATATCAATTCACGCAGCTGCCTCTATACACAGGTTTTACCCTAACATTTTACAGTATTTGTGTCTCATCCTCTGTTACTAAACATATGAAAGTCCAAGGCAGCCCTATCAGCAATTTCTGCAAAAAGAATTCAAGCCCATATTCATGTTTGGCATAGACTGATGGCAAACTTGGTATTTCCATGACATTTGAGAGACAGGCTTCAATTCTCAGTTTTCATTGAAAGTTTTCTGCCAAGCTCAGTTCCTTGCCTCTGGAAACATCTGAAGAAAGTAAATGGGTATTTGCTAAAATTAAGGGATTGTTTACAAGAAAGTCCAGTGTGTTCTTGATCTCCATAAAAGAAAGAAGTCGTACAAGGTTAAACCACAGAGCACTATCAGCCCAGTACCCACATCGCTCAGGCACCACGTGGATAGTTTCTTCGGAAACCTTTGGCAAACTGTTTTTTTCCTTTGGATTCCTATCTGCAGGACTGCAAAGTAAGAGCCAGCTAAAGCAGCAAGAGGTTCAGCTTCTTCAACCACAGCTGCACTGCTGGCACTGCTTTACCTCCTTAATTCCCTGTAGATGAGACCTTGGGGCTCTTGAAAGAGCCCCTGCTGTGTGAATGGGCACAAGGACAGATGTGGGGGTAGGCTGGCTGCTAACTCAGGCCATTAGTCATTGCAAGCTCTTCCCAGACCTCTGAACCATTTAATCCAGTGAGAATCATTGGCATTCGCTGCCTTGGCTGGAACATATCCACGTTAAGGACACGGGTCTAGTTTTAACACCAGAGTCCCAAGCTACTTCTATTTTTATGTTTGGCCTGTTATTTAAGGCATGTATTATTTCAGAAAGAGGATGGGGCACGGATACCAGCTCACAGGGAGATGAGGACAAGTGAAACACCCAGTGACAAGAACTGCTAGCCAGGATCACACACCTATCTCAATTATTTAAACAATTCAGGAATCCAGTGCCTTCAGGAACTGAGCAAGAGTCTGAGTCCCTGCTTCCCCTCTAAATTCCCCCTCTTTTGGTAAGGAGCCCAGGAACAGTGAGATGTCTTTGCTCCAGCACAGAGCAGTGCTACTGCCACCCTGATGAGGCTGCACCCAGCACCCGTATCCTTTAAGCAACCAGTAATAAAATCCCCCAAACAGGCAAAGCCTTGGGTACCCTCCTGGTGCCACTGGGGGCTCAGGGGGTTGCTGCTGTGAAGCAGGCAGCCAAGCACAGCCCCTCCAAGGAGAGAATCCAGTGCTTACATCAGACCTGGACTTCCCTTTCAAAGGTTAAAGCTGTTTAGGGAAAGGATTAGGAGGGAGGAGTTGGTAAACTGGGAATAAGTGGGGGGAGACTGTTTCCAACAGCTACATAAACAGGTAATAAACACACCCCAACCCCTCGCTTGTGTGCAGCCGACTTACAGGTGGGGAGGTTACACAGATGTGGGTGAACTGCCAGCACCCAGCCCAGGGGCTTCACCCCCAGCCACAGAACAAAAATGAAAGCCTAATTGCTTGCTTTCCACACCCCAAGTGCAACCACAAACCAGGCTGGCACCTGAAGACCTGGGGAGCAGCTGTGGCCTTAACATTTAACGAGGTTTTGCTCTGGCTCCTACCATGGAGGGATCTGCACAGAAGTATGGGAGGGTAAAGATTTCCTCTCTGCAACAGCCTGAAGTTTATTCCTGGCTGCACTCACCCCTGTCTGAAATGCTGCTTCAGGATGAAGCACGATTTGGGTACAAACACTGCTGGAGCAGTAGGAAGCTAAGTCATGACGTGGCAGCTCTGCAGTTCATCTCAGCCATATGGCCAGTTATTAAATGAAAGGTCAATTCCTTTATGGCACTACACCTCTTGATTCAAGTAAACAGCCTTAAGAGCCAGACGTTCCAACAAGAAAAGCAATGAGGGATTTATACAACACTGCAGAGGAGAATAATGAGAATAATTTCCATTTCTGACATGACAGAGCACAACCACCAAGAAAGAACTAATGAGCAAGGCTGTTCCAGATAGTGCAACAGTATTTAGTTTGCACTAAAAGCAAGACAAAGCATTACTTGTTTTGCACTCATCTGTCTGCCTGGATTGCACAAAGTTCAAATGAGGACATTGGGCAGCGGGAAGTCATGAAGCCACCCGTGCAAAGGGTGAACGCGCGTGACTATTACAAGAACGACAGGGAGTAACAAGGCAATTCACCTCTGCACTTGAGACACTCAAACCAGGTCAGTTCACCACCTAAGAGTGGTTTTGCTGTTACATTCAGCTTATTTCCCAAGCTGGAAATCTTGCAAAATTGATGCACTAGCTGAATTCAGCTGTTAACAGATAACAAGGAAGAACAACTCATCCTAGGATGCACAGGATGATCCATAAATGACGCTGTCCCCCGAAGAATGACAAGATCTGGGAAGTGGGGTTATACCTAAATGGGCTAGCACAGCCTCATTGCTCACCACATAAACCTTCTCTTATCTGCATGGTTTCTTTAACCTGAATCACGCTTTGAGACCAAACACAGAGAAGGGTGCACAAAGGCAGCTCTAATGTGGTTTCCAGAAGGACCAGCTGCAGCACAGGCATTTTGGCACAGGGTCTGAAACACCAGGTTGGAATCCAGAACTGCATCCACTCAAAGCAACTTCGTCTGGGTCCCTGCTCTCAACCGCTTCCTGTTCTGTCCAAACTCAGATCCTGCTCCGAAGTGCTCCAGAAGACAGGAAAGTGTCAGAAACTCAATTAACTGGTAATTAGGGTCTTGGGGGAAAGAGTTACTACAGGTTAGTAACAACCATATGCTTTTGGCCAATGAATCATGGCCAAAGGCATATGGTATTTCTGGTAGCATCCACAGATAAGGATGTCTACTGAAGTTATTCATCTTCATTGCAGATCACTCAGCACAGCCTCAAAGTCGTCCTGTGGCTACCACATATTTTAGGGACAATGGAGTGCAGGGTTTATGGGAAAAAGTTATCACAAATGGAAAAAAGCTTAAGAAACTGCAGCCCAAGAAATCAAAAGAGTTAAAAGGAAACTGATTAGCAACACAAACACAACAGAAGGCAGAAAACTAATTCCAACAAGACCTTGTTGGCTCTATAAATGCCTTAATAAAGGCAAACAAAGTGTAGGTCTATTAATCAGCAAGAAGGTGAAGAGAGTACATGACAGAAGACGTCCTATTCAAAATCTTCTTTGCTTTGTACTTGAGCACTCAAGGATGACTTTCATCAAGGACTGATCTCTCTTAAACCTTCCAATCTTTGTTCAATCCATTCTTTGTTTGCCCGTCCCTCCCAGCCTCCTTGTTGTATGTGCTTTTCTAAAGGTTAACTATGAACGGATGTTTAAGGTTGAGAAACATCAGCTCAGAGTAGGGACTTGTCAGTGCTGTCTGCACAGGACAAGGGGGGGTCAAAATTGCCACTGTAGCTCTGCACAGGAAGAGCCACACACCCTGCTAGAGAGATCATGGCTTCTCAGTGCTCACACTCATACCACCACTAATTTATCACTGATTTTTACAAATTTCAATTTAACAATCACATGCCATCTTTAAAGTCTCATCAGAAAGCTGCCAGTAAATCATCCACTAAATGAACAGAAAACACCACCAAAAAGCAACCAGGCAGACCTGACAGCACTCGTGGAGCTGTACACATCCATAATACAGCCTTTAAGGACAACCATCCTGGCTCCAGCATGGGCAAAGGGCTGGGGACACATGCCAGAAGCTGGGATTTAGGGCTAAGAACCTGAAACTGAAGCGCTGCCAAGAGGCAGAGGATGACTCAGCCTTCCAGAAATTGATGGTGTGAGGAAAAAAGGACAACATGAAAGACAACCAGACCAATGCCTGAGTCACCAAGAAAATAAGGACAGTGTAACACAGAAGTGGAAAGGGGAAAAAAAAAGGTGCCTTCACTCAAGATCCTTCTACCAAGGATGGGTGGGAAGAAGAGAAGGTGGAGCAAGCAGGTGACATTCCCTCTATTAACCCTTCCCTCAGGAGCAGGGACACACCATGGAACTGGAAAGAGGAGAAGCCGAGGATGAAGAAACATCTGAGGAACCACATGGGCTTTGTCCTCACTGCATGACCCAGGAATTTAGAAAAGCCATTGGTCACTGAATGTGGGGGCAGCCCCTCCAGAGCCCAGTTGTTACTGCTCACCATGCCCGTTGCAGTAATAGATCCACTTCTCCCTGTTCTGCGTGGGGGTGGTGGACTTTTTCATGATAGCTTTTTCCACAATGGCACTGGGATCTTGCCTGGGCCCTTTCTTCAGAGTCCGTGAGCTCTTTCTGACGCTGCAGACGACGATCACCACTAGGACCAGAAGCAGGAAGAGGACGATCATCCACGGCAAGTGTTCATTGATGTCGAAGTGCTGGTGGATGTTCTGCGAACCTCGCCGGGGGGGCCTGTATGGGACGCTGGACTTCTCACCCCCCATCATCTCCAGCGACGGCTGCTTCTCCAGGGCTTGGCTGGTCTGCTTGTGCCGGTAGCTCTGTGCCTGGCTGGTGGTGCCAGAGCCCATGATGGTCCTCCCAGCGCCATCTGTCCCATTGGCTGAGGTCTCATTGGCGTAGCGTGCAGGCTCCACCATGCTGCTGGATGCGCGTGGTGCTGGAGAGGGGACAAAATCGGGAACTGAAGAGTTCAGACCTGCGAAAGGAGAGGAGAGTTCAGTGTCATGGCACCGGAGACACGATATGGCATCACATCACGGTCTAAGACCTGCCTGAGCACTTGCTTCGCCAGCAGACAGAAACCCAACGCCAGGCACTGAGAAAGAGTAGAGGTGAAGTCGAGGTTTGTCTCTGCGAACAGATGGGTACAGTTACAGAGGGAAGCTCAAGGTAAAACTGACCCTTGGTGGTTAAGGCTGGTGGCAGCTTACCGAAAAAATTAGTTATTATAGGCATATTGTCAGTCTGTGCTGGTCCCATATTCAGCATTTCTCAGAAAACTTCCAACTTTAAGCAAGTTAGTTTTTCTTTCTTAAGTTTACGAAAATTAGTTTTAGTTCAATTGTGGAATTTTATATTTGGGCTAAAAGTACAAAAATACATGACAATTTGTAGGCTCAGTACCTCTCCACCAGGTTTTGTTAAGGAAGCACAAACTTTTTTTATCAGCACGGCAAGCAGCTACAGATGCATCAACTACTAAACAGGTTTCTGAAGCAACCAAACTTCCCTCTAAGAGCTACCGTCCATCTTTATTGAGTTTCCTTATCAATCAACAGCTCTCAGGTCCCAGCCAGTTGCATCATCAAAGCCTGGTGAGAGGAGGAAGAAGGGCTATTGGGGCAAAAACTATGGCTTATTTTAGAAACTCATCTTTTGATGATCATGTCTCATCCCAGCTGAGATAGAGTGGGTGTAACCATCTGTAACCTGGTTTTGCTCCTGACTTCGTTACCCAAAACACTTTGACCAGGATATAAACACAAAATACACTTTAACTTTCACCTAATTGTCTGCAGTTCATTTCAAAGTTCAGGAAACACCCTCCTGTCCTTTCCCAATGATAACACAACAGCAGAAAAAGCTTTGAGACCTAACAGAGGTGCAGCACTGGAAGCCTACCAGTGCCAACGCTTCCCAGCAATTACATTTATCAGCTCATGTGTTAAGGTTATCAAAAGTTGCATTTTTTAACTAAAATGCCCAGTATGAGACACTGTAGGGAAGCTGCTTCCTAGGGAGTGTACAGTACCACCTTGAGTGGGGTCCTACAGCAGCAGCCCCAAAAACAGCCACAGCTAAAGCATCATTATAAAGACTGTGATGATGAACCACTCCCAACTGAGCAGGAGAATGGAGAATTCCACCTGGTTCTCCCCACTGATGGAAATCTTGGAGACTGAAGAAAGTAAAGTTACAGGATAGCCCTGACTCCTGCAGGGCTGTTTCAGCAATGGTTCCCCTTCAAGCAATACTCTGGCACAGTACAGAGTGAAATGCAGCAAGGAAAACACAGGTATGAAAGCAATTAATCCATCAGAGGGGGAGTCTCCTTGCTGCAGAGAGACTGCAGCAGGGATTTTCCTGCTGCATCCCAGCTCAGGCTCACCACAACTGCACAAAGACTCGTGCCAGCACATCACAGAGATGTGAAAACAGGCTGAGGAACGTGATGTCCTTTCAGCCCAAATAGTAGGACAGCCAGGAGTCTGACCAAGACTGCAGTCTCAGTGAAAATGTTATTAAATGTGGTTTAATACAAGTAAGGGCAACCCAATGTCCTCTGGAGCTGTCTTCTAGCCAAGAAGCAAAAGGATTACTCGCCTTTAGAACAGGTTCATTTTCAATAGCCTAAAACCAACCCTGACCAAGGCAGAACACAATCCCACAACCAAAACCACATCTGTGTTTACATGGTGGACATTACCTTTGGGAAGATCAGCGGTTGGTGGAATTTCATAGGGCTGCTCACCCGGTTCAGTGCTTAACGAAGTCAAAGACGTGTTCGGAAGAGACGCTGGAGAACCACAGATGTTGTCACTCTCCTTCGTCCCCGGCTTGATGACAACCATGTTTTTCCCAAAGCAGTCAGTGTAGGGTTTGCACTTCATCACACTAGAAGGCACATCAGAAAAGGTACCACGAGGGCACGGCTTGCACCTCACGTCTTCCGTGTCAGTTCCTTTCTTGCGGACGCCCCAGCCGACCGGGCACACCGTGTAAGGGACGCAGGTATCGTTTGTCTGAAACGTACCAGACAGGCAAGTGCACTCACGGTCGGTCAAGGCAGTACAATGAGTTTTCTCAATCATTGGCAGTTCACAGGGTTTCCTACAAGGGTGGCACCGCTCTATGCCGTTCTCATGCTTGGTAAAGGTCCCATCTGGACAAGGGCTGCAGTCTCTTAAGGTACTCTTCGTACAGTGTTTAGACACGTAGGTTCCTGCAGGACATTTGTCACAGGTCAGCTCTTCGTTGGTGGCACGGTCGAGGTGGCGGTACTTGCCGGGGGAGAGGCTGATGGCATTCTGTTCAGAGGTCAGCTTTGACTGACCGTCAGTGGTGCCAAGGAGCATGAGCAGCTGGAAAACAAACAGGAGGTATCAGTCAACAACAGAGTGCAACTGGAATCCTCCTTGCCAGCAACCCCTTGTAGGATCAAGGGATGCCCCAGAGCCATGGGACCATGGACAAGTTACTACGCCCAGGGGAGGTACCTCAGTGAGGCTGGAGTGGAATAGAACCAATGGAGGTGGCAGCACAGTCTCCCAACACATGCTCAGCTACAATTATAATTCCTTAAATTTGACACCACGGTCCTCGGTGAGATTAAGCATCATTTACACTGCAACCCTGCCAGGGTGGTAAATACTGCTAATTGTGTTTCAGCAGTATGTGCTACCTGGCCACCCCAGGAGAATTCAGACCAGCTTTGCATTTCAAGGCTAAGAGGCTCCAGCACGAGGCAGGTGCTCACACAGAAGACACAAAAACCCACACAGGTGGAAGCTCTGACCTGTAAAACATTTCTCCTCTATTTGTTAACCTGCACTTGTTCAAATAGTTACCTTTCTAAGTAACACAAACCAGGATGAAATCCAGGCTAGCAGCTGTTTCTGGACCATTTCTCAGCCTCTCTGCCCTTCTATGAGTTTTTATGACCTGGTGCAAGTGTTGGGTTTGGCGAGACCACAAGGGATGTTCTGCTTTGCGCCTCCAACCACATCTGAACTCACTCTAAAGCAGCTGCATTAGCAACAGGAGAGAAAACTCAGTGCTATTTTTACAGCTGTGCTGTAACTCAGCTCCTCATTGCATCAGACACAGGTAAATGGACTCCAGTTTTTAGACACTGAACTGAAAACAGCTGGGCTTTGCCACATGATGGCTATAAATTTGTTTATCTTTACTATTTCCAGTCCTAAGGCTTTATTCCCTTAATTCCTTTGCATTGCCACTGCTCCATC
The DNA here is from genome assembly GCA_026770055.1 of Myrmophylax atrothorax. NCBI lineage: Eukaryota > Metazoa > Chordata > Aves > Passeriformes > Thamnophilidae > Myrmophylax > Myrmophylax atrothorax. The sequence continues at coordinate 112,453,409 of JAOXXN010000446.1, read as the reverse complement.
CCTAAGAGAAGGTCCATCTACCAAGAAGGATCTCTGCTTCCTCCAGAAGACCTCTGGTCCATGGATTTAATGTTAGTTATGGCAGCAGAAATAAGATACCAAGAACAAAAGGAGTATCAAAAAGAAAGGCTGACACAACCTCACACAGCAGGCAAAGCAATAGGAAACATGTTTTCAAGCAGCTGCAGGTTAAGTTTGGAGGGAGAGAGGGCACAAGTCAGCATTCCCTTAAATTTTCAAAGGTGCTTTCCAACACTGAAGCTAAAAAGACCAGAGACCCTAATGCTGTTCAGTTGCACAGCTAAGCACATGAATCACTTGGCTGTGTTATACAACCCCTTGCCTCCTGCTCTGCTACCTATTCTGGGCTATCAGCCAACAAGAATATATTCAGAAGGAAAAAAAAAATAAAATAAAAAAAGGCTCCCAACAACATGACTCTGCAGAAGACACATCCCGGCAGAGCCGCAAGCCGTGCCGCGTCATTTTTTGGTGCAGTCTCTTGCTTCCTGCAAACACACAGCGCATTTCTGTTTCACCTGCTAAATAATTTACGGCTTGGGATTTGTACAAAACACTTCATATTTTTATTTTTTTTTTATTTAGTTAGTTTTCTCCCCCTAAAGCAGCAATTACAGAGCAGGCAGAAGCACGCAAGCCCGCAGGAGCTGCCGAGGATCCTGCAGCGGCCAGACTAATTACAGCACATCAAATTAAAAAGCGGGGCTGCCCTGGCAGGCAGCAAAGGCTTACAGGATGCATTTTATTTTTCCCCTCCCCTAAGACATGATTTAACAAAGTGCTTAGCTGGCTGTAAGGAAATCTGCCACCCTCCCCTGTAATCTCCATGACGCATCCCTGAATTAGCAAACTGGCCTCTCGAGGTGGCGTGAGGGGTCACCTGTGTTACTCACCCTCCTCCCCTGCCAGTGTGGAGTGGGTCAGGATGTTGGGAGGTAGGACAGGCAGCAGCTCTCCTGCCTCACCAGGGATGAGCTGTGTGCTGCTGTCTCAGATCCTGTTTTCTCCCTCTGCATCAAGCCAGACCTCAGGAAAGCCATGGACAGCCCCACTACAGGCACATGCCATGGGTCCCCTCCTGGCTCTCCCTGTTCTTCCCATCTCCAGCATCTTCCCATTGCTCATCCGGGTAACTAAAACCTGTAATGGCACCAGGTTTGGATTGGAGTTTTTTTTAAACCTTATCTCAAGCAAAGTGGTGCTGGTATTTTTGAACATCTCAAGATCTTCAGCTGCACGTGCACTTCCAAGCGTAGGGAGAACAGCAAGTTCCAGAGGGGAAAGGCTAAGCAGCTCTGAGCATTCGCTATTTATTCAGATTGGCATTTCTGCTCCCTAAAATAATCCAGTTGCTCGGGTTTCGCACTGCTTGAATCTCTGCAAGCAAAGGCCAGGAGCACAAGGACATCTTCAGCAAAAAGGGGTGTCTGCTACTTGGTCCCCTCACCCTCAGGGCTGCCCATCAGCACACACAGCTGGACTTTTCTGGCTCACAATCCCAGTTCCAGTGAAAAAAGCAAGAGAGTAATGAAGCGAGCTCTGCTGAGCCACTGCATTTCAGTTCATTACTCTGGTACCGAAGGAAGTGTATAGGGTAACAAAGAAAACACAGGAGAAACAGGAATTAGTGCAAGACAACACTACAGAGCAGATTTAGTTTCAGCAGTTTCAGTGGTGCTCTCCATGCCCAAGGCAGAAGCAGCTCTTAACAAAAAAGGTTGAAAGGGACAGGGGTCTCCTTCCAAAAACGTCAAGTAGGACGGGACAGCTGCAATCCCAAAGACATTGCTCAACTCAGCACCAATACCCTGCACTGCACAAGCAAAGGCACTTCCCAACCACCTTCACTTATTTCAACACATGAAAGTTTTATGGTATGAAGAAATCAGACTGGGCTGGGGTGAGGGGCACTACTGGTCTCGCCTCCCCACATCAGAAAACACTCAGACAAGGGGACCTGCATGTTCAGCTGCAAACAAAACCCTGAAGGCAGCAGCACCTCACAGCTGGCATGGGCATGACCCACCTCAGCACCACCCACCACCATCCAGCCTGAGGACTCCACCTCAATGGTCGCCTCTGTGCTGTGCCTCTATCACCCTCTTTCAATAACTGTGCTGCAGGGAAACCCGACACGCAACCTGCACAGTGAACAGCTTTTAGGGTGCCACAAGCTGCCTGGGCGTGTGCATGGAGGATGTAGAGGTGAACACCTGAATAACCTGGTCTAGTGGCTGGCATTCCTTCCTACCCATGGCAGGGCGGTTGGAACTAGATGATTTTTAAGGCCTCTTCCAACCCAAGGCACATTTTGATTCTCTGAATACATATCTCAATCAGGACCCAAAGCTGCCTGGTGAGTCAAAACACCCGAAAGCTGGTGAATCCACTCGCCATCCTGATTTTTGTGTCCCAAAATACTGTGACACCAAGACTGTCATAATCTTATGTTAGTGCTGCTTCGCTGCCAGCCCTGTGGGGATGCAGCAATAAATCTGAAGTAAAAATAAAATAAAGTAAAATAAAATAATAATAATAAAAAAAAAAGGACAAAAAGCAGTTAAATGCAGGGCACTTTATCCCAACAGAGAAGAACAGAAGCAGCACTGTAAGCAAGCAGGGACCAACAGTGCTAAACTGATACTCTGGGAATGGTTTCCAAGCAAAACCAGCAGAATTTGGTAGAAATAGCAGCTGGCTCCATGGCAATGCCTTGGCACACGTTGGTGATGAGCTGCACTGCCCACTACCCTTCCCGAAGATCAGCTGCACTCTTTGCCGACAGCACTGGGAAAGCGCTTGCAACATTAAAGTAGAAAAAATAAATACATAAAACCCCAGAAAGACAAATAAACTGGTCTGGAAGTTTTACGGTAACTTGGCAGACGGGAGGAGCCCATCTCCTGCCCCCCTCTCAGTAAAAAGGATCAAGTTACCCAATCCAATAAAAAAGTTGCCTGTGAGGAGAGTATCGAAGAGAAAAGCAAGTTTCTCTATCTTGCAACACGACCAGCTATTTCAGCTGGTTTAGGGTTTATGAAACCAGAGTCTGGGACTCACTGTTGAGCAGTTCCTTTACTACATCTGGAGAGTGAAATGCAGGCAGATGAGTGAGCCAGAACAGCAGCACTGCAACATCTGGTTCCCATGAAGGAAAACCCAGCACCATCTCTGCAGCGAGCACAGACCAGAGCTTGCAAGCATCCCTGCCAGCCATGGGTTTGCTCCAAACGGATGAAATCCCCCGGGTTTCCAAAAGCCCCAACTTGAAGCAAGGTAACATTCTGCTGGTTCCAGGCGAGGGCAGTGGGGGGAGATGGCAGAAACCACCTTGCAATAGCCAGTGGGTGCCCAAAAAATCCCCCAAGCAAGTGAAACCAAGTCCAATACCAGCTCCACACAATGGCTCCTGCTCCAAAAACAAGCTGCCAGGCAGATTCGGGTTTGCTGCACCAGTAAAGACCCACCAGCTATGGGTTTGAACATCCTTCCCTCAGGCTTGGAAGACATTAACTCCTTGATGGGCCAAAGGGAGATGCCCAAAATGTTGAACACGAAGATGTCGGCTGAAAACCTTGCCAGCTCACAAGCAATTGGGAATTTTGTCTTAGATCTCACACACGCACACACAGAGGTGCGAGAAGACACAAGTAACATACATGTGTGTTTGCTCAGTCTCACTTCATTCTCCAGAATTGCTGTTGCATTTGCCCACACCTTTATATCACCCATTTTTCCCCCCCTCTCCCCTCTACACCCACCATTCCCAACTGACCTCCAGGATCCCTGCTGGAGCTGCGTATCTCAGGCTCCCCATCAGCATCTCATCTTCCAGACAGCACTCGCTTTTCCAGCAGGAACCCAGCGGTCGGGAGCGCACAGCCAGCCCTGCCTGTGCACGGACCCCGTCTGCTCCGCCGCTGCCCCAGGTTACCCTTTGCCTTCAGAGCAATGAGGCTGTTTCCCAGCTAATGCCCTTCCAGCTTTAGATTATTTGTTGTTTACTCGGATTCCTGTCGAGCCAGCGCCAGCTTGCTCAGATCCACCTTGAGTTCAAGAGCAAGTGCTCTCCGCGGTTACACAACTCAGCCGCAGCAGCTGCGGCGTCTGCCTGACACACCGAATTACCGTCTCTCCCCAAAATCGACGGGATGTAGCCCTAAAGCGCTGATTGGGAAGGGCCCTACCTAGGAAGGTAAATGTAGAGATGAAGCTGCCGGGAAACATTTCCGCGATAAGCCGAGGCAGCTGCCCGTCATTCGCAGCGGGGAGTTTTGCTGCCTGTCCAAAGAGTGGCAAGAAAAGCAGCTGGGATGGATGGACTGACGGACGGACGGTCGGACGGATGGATGGATGGATCTCTGCCCAGTGCCGAGCTCCAGGAGGGGGGCAGAGGGCAGAACAGGGATCCGCTCAGCCCTGGCTGTGCAGAACAGCCTTGGATGGAGGATGCCGCCGCCTGCGCTAACATGGGGATGGGAAGGATGTAGATCGCAGGGAATATCGTACCAAGCCAGTGTCTCCTGCCAGGACCTGGGGCTGCGAGGCTGGGGCGGGCAGCACACGCCGGGGAAGGCACCGGGGAGCGCCGCACACCCCGGCGCGGAGCAGCAGGACACCCAAATGCACCCCCGTGCCCACCTGCCCCCGCACT
>JAOXXN010000446.1:112421781-112442141 GCA_026770055.1 Myrmophylax atrothorax | reverse complement strand
GTGCCTGACCAGGCAATACAAACAGATGTAAGACTCAGTGTCCTTGAAGCGGGGGAAGGACTGCCTCCATGTGGGTTAGTGCCACCCAGGAATGATGTCCCAGAGCCACTCAGAGGCTCCATGGATATCAGGTCACAGCACAGCAGTGGGCAAGGAAGGCAAACAAGCCTCCCCTACATCTGTGAGGATGGTGAGGGATCTGGAGGAGCCCCTGGATGGGGAGGGCTCAGCAGGCAAGTAGCTGTGGGAACATAAGGCTGAAATCAGAGATGACACAGAGAAAACCAAAAAGGGGGTTAGTAACACATCACTCACAGCAGATGTAGGTGACAGAGCCTGGAAACATGCTGAGTCTCTGAATCACCAGGATTTGTGAACCTCAGTCCTGGTGGTGCTGGGTGTTCCCCTCCATGGGTGCTGCTGGGTGGCCTTTCTGTTGGAGCGGTTGGCAGTGTGCATGGAGCACCCTGCTGGGACTGCAGGCAGCTGCCCAGGGTCCAGGCAGTCGCTGGGTGTCCTCAGCACTGCAGGGAGCAGAGCAAAGGGACCTGGAGGTAGTGAGGTGTTCACATCTTCCATGGGGTGCTGCAGTCCAGCATAACCAAGCTTGGCTGATTTAAATCACTTCAGGCTATTTAATCATCACATAACCAAGCCTAGCCTAAATACCAATTTATAGACTTTATGTTGGTTAGGGTAACTGGGTAGGTTCTATGAGGAGCTGGTTATGCCATGATAAGCTTTCAGTGGAGACGAAGCACAAGGGAGCTGCAGCCTAACAGCGTTTTAGGAGGCAAGAAGAGACTGTGAAAAACTCCCTGCAGTCTGGCACTCTCCTGCCTTCACACATTTTAACTGTGTGCAAATCTTCCTCTAGGAAACTGAGAATTAGCCCTGGTGCTAAATGACTATGGAAGAGAGGATCTTTAGTGGGGATTATTGCTGGAGAGAATAACATAGCTGGACCTGTAAAGCAGGGAAGAGGTCACAAACACATCCCTCCCATCTCAACAGCCTCCAGGTCCTCCCTGTAGAATGGGCAGTTTTTCTGCTCCCTTGGCAGCTTTTCAGACCCTCTCCTGTGGTGGTTTCTCCTGTGTGCCACCACAGTTATTCTTCAGTTGGATAAGAGGGAGAAGGGAGGATAAGTCACACTCTCTGAGCATAAACTGCTTTCAGCTGTGACTTAAACGCATCAGCTTGAACCACCCTAAGATCTTGCCAGCACAGAGGTCTCATTCCTGTCTCTTCTCCTCCAGCTCCCATCCTCCCCTCTGTCTTAGCCCTAGGGCTGAATAATTCAGTGCTGACTTAGCAAAAACCTGTTCCCTTTTTTCACTCAGTTATTTCTGTTCCAGATTAGTAGTTTGGGCATGTGAAGGCTGCGTAATACCAAAGTTGATGCAAGGGAGAGAGACGCGGTGGGGGTGGAGGATGGTTCCAGGCAGCCTGTGGGTGAAGGATACTCACTACCGATATGACTGCTGCATTAAGCTGATTCCAAGGTCATGTGGCATCAGAGGAGAAGAGGAGATGGTCATTTGGGGCTGATAACTGGGAGGTTACTGCTGGGAGGTTGCTGGGACAATCCCAGCAGAAGCTGGGGAATGACCACCATGGCATGATGATGCCTGGGAGGTGCCATGGGAGCGCTGGGGTTGCATTGGCCTTGCTTGCAGCTCTTCTCTCCCTGAGCCCTGTCCCATCACTGTGGGGCACCTGCTGGTTACAGGGCAGTGGGGTGCTGGGATGCCCAGTGCTGTACCTATGCTGTGTGAGGTAGCACACAGCTGGATATGTACCTACCACATTCCAGATCTTAGCCCAGTTCTTTCCATTTCTCCACTGGGAACCTCCTCTTCAAGCTCTGAAGTGTTTATGGAGCAAGTTGTCCTTGAAAATGAGCCAGGGCACAGCCCTAAAAGCTCTGGACACTGCCTCTAGGGGAATTCTGAAATAAATGCAACCTTTCTGGCAGCAGCAAGAGAGTAAGTAAGGAACCCTTAATTTCTAAGGGTTCTCAAAAACACATCACTAGTTTCCAGCCAGAAACCTGGGAAAATTTAGTCAAACCAGTCTGGGTGCTCAATTGACTATCCTGCCCGGCAAGCCTTCTCTCACCATTCTGCCTCTGCTCTCCTTCCCCCATGCCTCAGCCATCTTTCCCCTGCTTCCCTTCCCAGCTATCCTTCCCCTGCTTCGCTTCCCAGCTATCCTTCTCCACTTGTGAAAAAAGAAAGTTGTCAAAACAGTGCTTCACTGAAAGGACACAAGGCAAGGGAAACAGGAAAGCAGATAATATAACAACAAACAACCATCCCATCCAAAGTACACAGAGGACTGTTCATCTCTCTCTTTCTCTTTGCTTTTCCTTGTCCCCTAGGACAACTGGCTACTGACTCTATCTCACAGCCTTCCACTCTGTCAGTTCACTGGTCTCAAGCTGCAGGCTATACATTTCTTCCAGGCATCAGACATCCACCCTGCTATAAACAGTCAAAACCCACGGGCAGCTCATTTTTCATGGGCAAAATTTCTGATATGGGTTTTGCTGAACTAAGGTCTCAAGGTCATGAAATGAGAGAAATTTGACTCAGGAACTTGCAGACCTCCAGTTCCCATCAACAGGCTCACCTTGCGGTCAAGGAGGAGTGGAAGAGTGACTCAGAATCACAGAGTCATTTAGGTTGGACAAAACCTCTGAGATCATCGAGTCCAACCTATGACCAATCACCGACTTGTTGACCAGACCATGGCACTGAGTGCCAGGTCCAGTCTTTCCTTAAACACCTCCAGGGATGGTGACTCCACTGCCTCCCCAGGCAGCCCATTCTGATGTTTAATAACTCTTTCCATGAAGAAGTTCTCCCATATGTCCAACCTGAACCTCCCCTGGTGCAGACTGAGGCTGTGTCCAGTTGCTAGTTGCCTGGGAGCAGAGGCCAACCCCCACCTTGCTCCAGTCTCCTTTCAGGTAGCTATAGAGAACAGATCAGGATCAGGAGCATGGGGATATGCACTCTGGCTGCATTGTTTGATGACTGCCGTGATGCCAGGCAAGGATAAGCTGTTCCCTGGCTCATTATTGTTACCAGATGACTAGGGGACTTTTACGATCATGGGTTTGGATAATCAAATGCTGATGTCATAGAGGAAGGAGGGCTGCACTCCTTGTCCCTCCTGCACCCCACACCCAGCACACAGCCCCCTGCCCTCCTGCAAGGCTTTGTTCCTGGGGGTGACACGCAGCAGCCCGGACGTGACTGTGGATCCTGCCCCCCCACGATGCCCTGCTCCATCTGGGGCTATTGTGTGGTGCCCAGAACAATATGTTGTGGTTAGGAATGCCTGGGAGAGCGCTGGAAGGCTCCCTGATCCTCCTCTCTCTGCTAGTGCTGGGGGGAGGCAGCTTTTGGCCATCTGGTAGCTGCGGGTTTGGTGGAGGTCCACCAGCAAGGGAGAAGATGCAGTCACCAGTCTTGTTCCTAGAGAGGAAAGACAGTGTTTGACACTGCTAAGCCACAGATGCACTGTTTGTCTTGGGCATAGGATGGCCTTGGGCACTGTAGGATGACAGGACAGCTTATGTGGGAAAGGACTGCAGGAGGTCTCCAGCCCAACCTCCTCATCTAGAGGGGCCAGTTGTGGGGTCAGACCAGGTTGCTCAGGGCTTTACTCAGTCAGGTCTTGGAAACCTCTGGGCTGGAGGCAGCACAGCCTTTCTGTGCATCCTGTGTCACTGCTGAACTGTCCTCCTCATAGTGAAAACATTTTTCCTCATATCCAATCTGAACCTCCCTGGTTTCAGCTTGTGTTCAGTGTCTGTTGCGTTCCATTCATCTATCTCTGTGTAGAGGTTTGTTCAGCCTGAAGAAGAGGAGACTGAGGGGCAGCCTCATAACTGTCTATGGCTTCCTCCCCAGGGGAAGTGGAAGGGCAGGCACTGATCCTTTCTCTCTGGTGACCAGGATCCATGGGAATGGCATGAAGCTGTGTCCAGGGAGGTTTAGGTTGGATATTAGGGAAAGGTTCTTCATCTAGAGGGTGATTGGTTACTGGAACAGGCTCCCTAGGGCAGTGGTAACAGCACCAACCCCGACGGAGTTCAAGAAGTGTTTGGACAACACTCTCAGGCACATGGTGTGTTTATTGGGGCTGTCCTGTGCAGGGCGAAGAGTTGGACTCCTTGCCAGTACTGGAGGTGCCCAGATCCCTACCAGAGCTCTCTCTTCTCGAGCCCTGCACCCTCAGTCTCCTCTCTCAGGGTTTGTGCTCCCATGCTCTGACCATGACTTTCACTGGACTCACTCTCACGTGTCCCTGCCTCTCATGTCTGGAGGCTGTTGCAACATCCAATCATGTGTCAGCAGGCCTGAGCATAAGGGAAGGATTCCCTCCCTTGAGCTGCTGGCAATGCTCTGCTTAATGCAGTCTGAGGGGTTGTTTTCCTTCTTTGCTATGATCATGCATTGCTGGCTCATGGTGAACATGGTGTCCACCAGGACCCCCAGGTCCTTTTTGTGTAGCTGATCCCCCACCAGTCAGTCCAGTCTGTGTTGTAGAACGGGGTTATTCCCTCCCAGGCACTGGACTTGTCATGTGCCCTTGATGAAATTCATAAATATCCTTTAAGTATCATGTCAGAGAGAGTGACCAGCCCACAGGTGCCTTGTGGACTTGCCCTAGTCACAGAGGATTTTGCTTTTAGTGTTTGGAAAGTGTCTTCTAGGGCCTATCCACAGCTTCACAGGGAAAATATTCTTATTTGGGATGTTGTGATGTCTAGAAACTCAGGTCATGATGTAGTTCAGTGGCATAATCAGGAACAAAAGAACTGCTCTCACAAAAAAACATTCTGTACCACCCAGTGTCAAGCGGAGGAGAGTTAGGGGCATCTGTGTCCTCCAGTGGCCACAGTATTGACAGGAGGGAAAGGAAAATGTGTCTTTTCTGGCTTCAAGAGTCTGGTTGGCTGCCTGGTTGAGATGTTCCTCAACACACATTTTGATAACACAGCCATTCTGAGGAGTCAGGGGGAGATGCTTGTGTGTGGCAAGCAGCTGGGCTTTGGGTGTTGTGGAATTCTCTGTCCTGGCTTGCTGGTTGATTCCCCTTGTCTCCAGGTCACTCCAGACTGAGCCAACCCTCAGAGACAGTTTAATGTGGAGTATGTTTTGCCCAGGATCTTTTAGTCACCTTCCTTTGCTGTGTATGAGTCCTTCGGCCAGCAAGCATGTCTGGAGATGGGCATCGCCTTTAGTGGAGACAAGGTGGCATAATGTTCTTCCCTGCTAAATACCCAGGGAGCAACAGGAGTTTTACAGACCTGCTCATGGAACCACACCTGGAGTACTGTGTCCAGGCCTGGGGTCCTCAGGACAAGAAAGACAGAGACCTGTTAGAGCAGTTTCAGAGGAGACCACAAAGATGCTCAGAGGGCTGGAGCACCTCTGCTATGGAGACAGGCTGAGAGAGTTGGGTTAGTTCAGCCTAGAGAAGAGAAGGCTCTGGGGAGACCTTAGAGCTCTTTCCAAAAATTAAAGAGGGCTTATGAATAAGAAACACAGCAACTTATTACACAGGTAGATAGTGATAGGACAAGGGGGAATATTTTTAAACAGAGAGACAAGAGATTTAGATTAGGTATTAGGAAGGAATTCTTTGCAGTGAGGGTTAGGGTTATGGTTAGGATTAGAGTTAAGCTCAGGGTGAGGCCCCGGCACAGGTTGCCAGAGAAGCTGTGGCTGCCCCATCCCTGGAAGTGTACAAGGTCAGGTTGGATGGGACTTGGAGCAACCTGTTCTAGTGGGTGGCATCCCTGTCCATGGCAGGGGCATTGGAACTATATGATCTTTAATGTCCCTTCCAGCCCAAACCATTCTTTGACTCTATGATTCATGTAAAGAGAGACATGAAGGAACATGCCATTTCTTTTCTGTGGACAAAGACTCCCTTGGCTCCTTTGACAAGGAGATCCCATTCTTCTCCAATTGACCACAGCAGCAGTGCAGGGTCTCACCCTTACCATAGAAAGGTCCCTTCCCCAGACCAGAGTATTTATTCCCAGGACTTCCCCGCCCCAGGGCTGCTCATTCATCTCTTGCAGACAGAATGGAGCCTGTCAAAAGAGCAGATGCAGAGCAGGCAGAGCTCCTCATGAGACCCTTCACCACCAGAGATGACAAACAGATGGGAAAATCTGCTGGGAAAAGCATTGACGTAAGGAGGTGAGAGGCTGGAGCACTGTCCCCAGGGAGGTGGAAACACGCTGAGAAAGCTGGATGCAGAGCCCGGTGCACAACGACTGATTCCCCCAGATGCTGCTAATGGACCATTTCCTCTCCCAGCCCTCCCTGTGGGTCAGAGATGTCTTGCCCTCCTGTTGTCTCTCTCCCTGACTTCTCTCTGGGATTTCCTCTGACCGTCTTCAGCTCCACGCTGGGTCATCCCAGGCTAGCATCCCTCATAGCATCCCTCTGTCCCCAGAGCTGCTGTGGCCAAAGGCATTGCTCTTCAAAGGATACCTTACTGCTGCAACATATGTGTACAGAGCATGGAGAAGCCACAGACTTCCCATCCTGAGAGAAAGTTGGGCTCAGGTGCTCCAACTGACCTGACAGCCCTCTTTGGAGGTGTTTTCAAACCAGGCCTGCATCTTACTGCATCAATCCTTCTTGGAATGATGAAGCTGTGCATGCAATTGCCATCCATACAATTATTTGTATGTTCTACATGATATACTTCTCTCTTTCCCTCCAAAAATTTAATGGGGAATGGGGCCCCATGGCAGCCCCCTCTTCCAGCCAGGAATCCAGCTACTGGGAGAGCAAGGCCTCAGACCACCACACTGGGCACCAGATGGACGAGCACATGCCCAAGAAATTCATTTCTATAGCACTGAGGTGCTGAGCTGGTCTTTATTATCAAATTTTAATTACCAGGGCTCATTTTAATAGAGAAACTGTGCAATTCCATTTCACATCCCGTCCCCAGGCCAAGTCTCTCCCATCAGAGTCCCTAATGTCGAGGCTACAATTTTTTTGGCTAATGCAGCAAAAATTCTCATTGGATTTGGAAATACAAGAAATGAGTTGCCCCGGGGGAAGGGGAGGCAGAGTGCTGCCTGGGATGCAAAGCTGCCAGGAGGCTCTGACAGCCAGACATATATTACTGTTTATAATACTTAATAGCGAACAACACTACAAAGTCCTTTCTTTATTCATTTCTCTCCCTAGCACTTCACAGCATGCAATAACTTGGATTTATAAATTAAACATGCTCCTTGTTTTAATATATCATCTACTTCTTATTCTACAGTCCCATAATGGGATTTTTAATTGCCTGTCACAGAATCATGCATACTCCTGGCAGCCTGGGAGTGCGAGTGCAACCATGAGTTCATTGGCCCATGTTGGTAGTAAATGGTGCATTTAAATGTTCACATTAACAAAAGCAAGGAACACAAGTGGGAATGTGGAACAGTCATCATTAAGGAGAATTGTTTTCTGTGGCACAAAATGAGGAAAACCAGGCCAAAAATACAAACAGATTTTTTTTTCTTTCTTTTTTTTTGGCCCCAAAGGGAAAGGCATTGCACAGTGTTTTAATTATTGCTGGGTTTATTTTCAACTGATGCATATCCAACAGTTTGAACCCAGATTAGAGTCTAAAGGACTGAGGCAGGGGGCTAGAAGACCCACTCCAAGGGTGGCCACACACACATTATCTGGTGTTTAAATTGGACGATCCAGCTCCAGAACCCTGTCCTGCTACATTCACTGCAGGAGCCATGGCCTTTTTTCCCTGCTTCTGTGCTCAGCAATGCTCAAATCTGTGCTGCTGGTTGAGTCAATCCAGCCAAGATGTCCCTGCTGGAGCCCAGGAATCCTGGGCAGGATTGCCCAAGGAGGGAGATGGAGGACGGGGCAGTGGGGACCGTTCTGCTGCTGCCTCAGTGCACCCAGTGAACACTGTGTGCTGCTCAGGTCTCTGCACCCCAGGGTGGGCTGGAAAAGGGACAGAAAAAGGCAGTTAGATGGTTAACAGGGATGGAGCCACTGCCCTGATGCAATTTAATGTGATTTTCTCTTGCAACACTCGAATATCAGCTCTTAGTAAGAGTTGGCTGTATCCAAGAGCTTTTATCACAGCTTCTCCTTCCTGGCAAAACAAAGTTAAATCCTTCAACCCTTCTATTTTTTCATGTCTTAATCTTTTTTAATTAATTAACATCTTTGTTGAAGTGTACCCTAAATAGGAGAGTTGGTCCAGCTGAGACCTTATCAGCATGGAGGCAAGTTGAGTAATTACCTCCTCTGGCTTACACACAACAGTCTTCTTATTGCATCCTGGAAAGAGATTTGCTTCTGTTGGTGTTTTCCCAATGGCAGATTTCTCATTCTCATCCTTTGTGATTGCCATTCCTCTTCCATTTCTGCTGTACCATCACCAGTAAGAGCTCCCTGGTGGGTACTGTGTGTTTGATATCGCTCCTGCAAGAGGCAAAGTTTTTGCTGTTATTTATTGGATTTCATCTTGCTTGATTCAGGCTTCTCCTCCAATTTTTTCAGCTAATTTTGAATTCTCATCTGGTCCTCCCAGATGCTGGCCATTCAGCACAGCCCACATATTTTAGAAGTGCATTCCCTGGGCCATCACTTGAATCAGTAAATGAAAATACTGAATAAAATCACCTTTACGCTTGATCCAGGAGGACACTGCTCGAAACCTCCTCCTTATATGGCTGAAAACTGTCTGCAATGACTCCAAGTGTATTTTATTCAATTGCTCCTAAATTCACTTTCTCATATTTCCTTAATTTAAGAGAATTGGTAAAATGTCAGATGGGACTATTTCAAAAGCTTTATGTAAATCATGACACATTTCAGCTGCCCGAGAGGGAACCTGAGCTGAACAGCACTCTGGTTTGGGCAATTTATTTCTGACAAATTCACCTTTCTTCTTATCCCCATGTTCTCCTCTGGCTTTGTGTCAACTGTTTGTTTAATAATTTGTTCTGGGACTTTTCCAAGGCTCAGAGTCAGGATCTTCGTATATAAATCCTACTTTTTAAAGGGAAATGTTGTGCCTGAAGTTTTCTGTTCAGTGGGACGTTTCCTAGCCCAGAGGGTCTGGGAAGAGCATGACAACTCCTTCCTCCATTCACCTCCCATGGGACCCTCTGCCTGTGCTGACTCCATCTCATCTGTCCCACCTAAACCATGTCCAGATGGTTTCTTTCTGCTCCCCTCCTTGGTTTGATTAACTAGTAATTACAGTGAATCAGCTGTTGACAAGGAACCTTTTTTGTGAACACAGCACTGGCCTTTTCTGAGTCATCCCATGGTTACTTTCCTTCCTCTTTCTTTTCCTTCTGACGTTATCTGTTGCTTTCCCACCCTTGTTAGCTGAAACTCATTGAAGCCTTCCCTTGTGGTTTTGCAATGGGGCAATTTTGGCTGTAAATATATAATGAGCTCCCATGGTTCCATGGTTCCCACCTCCCTCTGCCCTGGGTTTGCCACTGCACCACTGGTGTTTGGGTCAGTGATCATGTTTTCTGCCTTTCTCCTTGCAGGATAAACCACCCAGTGCCTTAGAGGTTTTCCTGCTGTGCTGGCTCTCCTGCTTCCCCAAATCTGCTGAAATCACCTGGTTTAGGTCCAGCATTAGGGTTAATGTCCCTGCTCTTGAATCTGTGAGAAAAATGAAGTCTGACAATTTATGATTGCTGTCCTGAAAACTACTCTTCCTCCAGTTCCCAGCTGGCTCCTCATGGTCAGAGTCTGATGTAGATACTGTTTGCCCATCTGAGCTGGAATGCTGTCCCCAGCATCCTGGGGATGCAGTGGACTGGGACTCTGCCTCTCTTATTTCCAGTTATGGGTAATTAAAATAACATCCCTCACTTTCACTGTTCTTGATGATTGAAAGAACTTCTACCTCCTCCTTATATCTCCTGCCAGGGTCACATCCCAGGCACCACTGTGTGCCCTCCCAGCCCTGTCTTCCTTTCCTCCACTCTTCACAGATGTCCTCCATAAGGACAGAAATAGGTTTCTGTGCTCTGCATTCACTCTGCATTATGTCATTATTGTGACTGTGTCTTGGGAGTTCATGTTGTATTTATTTATCTCCCAGACTCTTGTGGGAGGTTGTACAGACATAGCAGATAATCACTGCAATGCCCTTTTCCCTTTGTCGGGTCACTTTCAGACTGGCACCGCAATATTTCGAGGAAAAGTGGATCCTCCCCCATTTCCCGTTATTATGCCCAGGGCTGGGGTTCTCAACTGTGAAAATTCAGCCACCAAATTCTTCATTCCCAGCCAGGGTTGTCTGACTTGTCTCACACTGCTCATCCCAGTAACCACGCAGCTTGAAGGGTGAGTTTGCTTGGAGTGAGGAGTGCACAATGCCCAGCTTTGGTGTCCTATGGGCATCCAAGCCTAAGCACTGAGCCCTCTGCATTTCCACTGCAACCCCAGAAGCCCTTAGCCCCTCTAAACCACACAGGTGCCAGGGGCTGGGGCTCACAGGTTTCATCATCCACCCAAACCAGCAGGTTAAGCCAATCTACATTGCAAACAGGAGACCCAAGATGTGGGAGACAGGCAATTAAAATGGAAATTGGGCTCTGAGATTGGCCTCAAACAGTTCATGAAAATTTTATGATTAACTGTGAAATGTCTCCGCAAATGTTGCTGGCTGGAGCAAGAGACTCAAGTATACTTTCTCTAGTCTTATTCTGCAATGCAAGAGTTTATTTACTGTACATTGCAAAATGGAGCCCTTTCCCCCTCCCAGTTTGGAGTGGAACAAACAATGCTATGTCTCTCCTGCCACTGCAGTGTTAGAAAAAAAGTGGGTCATGCATATAATTCTGCAGAGAGAAACAAAAGGCCATTCTGTCCCTCTTGGATCTCATATTTATGGATACTGTGGCAATTATGGTAATTCTTGCTTGAATCCAGCATATAATTAATAGGTAATAATTTGGCTGTGGCATTTTTATATGCAGATATAGGGAGAGATTCATGACACTGTGGACAAGACAGTAAAATATGACTGACACATAAAACTGCCTGCAGACTTTTCAAGGCGCCAGATTCCCATCTCCACTTTGCCTTCTGGCTTTTCACACACTTGTGTGTCAAAAAAACTCTCTCATTTCAGAGTGTGTTGTTGATAACTTATTCTTTCCTCTGTTTGTATTCTATCCCATTAAAAAAAAAAAGAGAGAGAATTTCAGCACGTGTGCATGCAAAGCTGGATGGTAGATTAGTTTATTAGAAGCGCATTGTCGACATCTGTTCAGGACTCACAAAGGGGCAATTTCAGGAAGGTGGTAAATCGTGGGGACACAGGAATATGCTCACACACACTTGCTGTAGGCTGCACATGTCGATTTTATAAATCATCATGTACACAACAGAAATAAATCCGCTTTGGCTTGATGAACAGGCTGACATCATCAGAAACAAAAACTGATGTAAATATATTGATTTCTGGCAGATTTTAATGTTTATTTGTGCTCTTCTGTGCATTTAGCCAAGTATTATCTCTTCTATATGTACTCAGTGACTCATCCCAGTAAGAGCAACCTCAGGCTGAAGAGATGAAAATAAAATAAACAAAAAAATCCCTAGAAAACTGTTTCCATGGCTGTGACTGAGAACAGAAGTGTTCCTGCTTTGCTGAGGTCAGGATGTGACATAACCACTCCCCTCCCAGCAAGGCTGAAGCAAAGAAGGTGATGAAGCAAAAATCAC
This sequence comes from Myrmophylax atrothorax, assembly GCA_026770055.1. Taxonomy (NCBI): domain Eukaryota; kingdom Metazoa; phylum Chordata; class Aves; order Passeriformes; family Thamnophilidae; genus Myrmophylax; species Myrmophylax atrothorax. Next base: position 112,430,370 of record JAOXXN010000446.1, on the reverse strand, counting down.
TCCCATTATCACTCTGGGATTATCAGGCATAATCCTGTGGGGTGAGATAAGGTCTCAGGGAATAAATGCTGCCCTCTAAGCGTGTCCATCTCTGCATGCTGCTGCATTTCCCTGGCAAATCTGGGGTAACATATGCTCTAGGAAATCAGAGCTACAGACCCCCCTCTAATCTCCTCAGGCACACACAGAGCTCCGCATCATTACACACCACCTAAACGCTAAATATCTGCTCTGTCTTTTTGTTTGTGGGTTTAATTTTCAAATAACAACCCGTTAAGGTTGTGGGGCTGGTTTTGCCCATTACAGCATCTCCTGGTACTACAGTGCCTATACCTGGGAAAGCCCTATCTGTGTTATTTATATAATCATAGAATGGATTGGATTGGAAGGGACCTTAAAGATCATCTCATTCCCACCCCCTGCCATGGGCAGGGACACTTTCCACTAGACCAGGTTGCTCAAAGCCCCATCCAACCTGGATGGGAACATTTCCAGGTGTGGAGCACCCACAATTTCTTTGGGCCACCTGTATCAGTGTGAGAACATTTCTCCTCATTGATGCTTCAAATAAATCGTGCGACTTGAGGCATTGGAAGGACTTGTAGAATAATTAAAAGCACCATCATTACAGCTGATATCACTCTACAGCATCCCGTTCAGAAGGATTTTATGTAGCCCAAGCCCTGGCACACGTCCCTGTGGTCTCAGGTGTGGGGCAAGTTTGCTCCTACTGACCTGGAAAGCAAAAGAGAGGGACAGCACTGGGAGTGATGGTTACAGCATTCCTACATCTGGAGAACCATGACAAACACATACAGCCTCCCTGCCTCCTCTCATTACACTGGGAATGGGGACTGGGGTTTGGAGGCCGTTGGGATCACCAGGGAGAGCAGGAGGTGTGCGGGGCTGTGGTGAGAAGCTGTAGGAATGGCCAGATCCTGCATACCCTGCCCTGGAGGGAAGAGGACAGTTCAGGTCTGCTGCTCTGATTAAACAGACCTTACAAAATGCTGGCACTGAAACAAGCATTTTGCCACTCTAACTCATGGGCTTTCTGGGCTTAGGCAAATGACCTGACATGCCCTGTTCCTTGCCTGGTGTCTGCCCAGTTCATTCCTTGCTGGTTTTGCTCCTGCTGTAGCTGCTCCACTCTAGATGCAGAGAAAGAAAAATGTGAGTAGGAAAGAGGGAGGGTGAGGCACACACACATTTCATTTTTATGGGCCTTTCGCTGCATTTAATCTTTCATATAACACACTGGTGACATTTACGTGTTTTCCAAAATGCCACCTAGGAAAGAAAACAAACTAAGAAACAGCTTGACATAAAGAGGGAGGCATCCTTCAGTGGGAATGTTGCAAGGCAGCCTGTAGGCACAGGCATCCCTCTGTGCCAAGCCATCCCTGGCACCTCTGGGTTGCAGGGACGAGATGCACCGGCTCCTTGTGGCAGATCAAAGTGGCTCCTGCCCTTTCGTTTTCTCTTATGTGATCCAGCTACCACTAGGAAGCAAAGCTGATGTCTGGGATATAGGAAACATTTATGCACGGAAGTGCTCTCCCACCTCCACCAGCTGTACTTGTGCTGTGTGCTCTTCCTCCAATGCTTTAATGACTTGTCCTTTCTAGGAAACTGCAGACAGGCATAGAGGAGACAACAATAATAATGATGGTGACGATGATGAAGACAGTTAGTGCTGGAGTGCAGATAGCTCCTGGTTCTGGGAAGCTCCCTGGGCCAGGCACACCAAGGCAACAGGAACAGGCTAGTGATTTATTTTGCCCTTCAGACTCAAGAGCTTTGGAGATAATAACACCCATCCTTCACCAAGGATCTGCTGTTTAGAGCCTTAATTTGGGTGACTGATAGTCTCTGCTGGGAACAAAACATCTCTGCAGTTGTAGCTGACAAGTTTGGTACAGAGAGGCAGGACCACCTTCTGAAGCCCTATATGGTATATGGCTTTAGGCCTGTTGTGGCAGTTCAGGTGTGCAGCTTAGCCCATACAGGCCATCAGCCCTTTATCCCCTAACCCTGGCTGAAGACCTTACTCACCCCTTGTGTGTGCCTTTCCTAGGGGAAGGAGTGGGATGCTCCACAAGTACCCATTTGGCCTGAGCACAGCCCTGGGGCTCTCCAGTTCCAGGCTCAAGCCCAGCACTGGAGCTGACCTCTTTCATGCTCTTGGGCAAATCCCTGCCATGGGAATAATCGTTCCTGAGGCCAGTCTCCAAGGGGAGCACAGAAGCTTCATTAGCTGATGTTTAGGGAAGGCTTTGAGCAGGAAAAGCGTATTCAGCGTTAAAAATGAATGAACATCAGTAATGTCAAAAATGTGTGTGATAGAGAGGGAGAGGAAGACAGTATCAGAGGACAAAATGCTCAGAGAGTTGGGAGTTGGCCCAGACAGAGCCACAGCTTTGCTAGTGCCCAGGCTGTAGCCCTGGCCATGGCACAGTGTCCTTCAGGGACCAATGGCCCAACTGGCTTGTCCCACCTTGTTCTGGCACATAGAGTGGTTGAAATCTCTCAGCACTCTCCCAGTGAGTAGCAAGCAGGAGATATGCCAGTGCCACTGCCCTTCCATCATCTCATCATCCCAGTTCTCAGACTTATTGGGCTGGAAATACCTCCCTTCCCCTGAGAAATCGGTGGTCCAGAAAACATCTCATGCTTGTCTCCCCACCACTGCCCAGTTTTACACCTCCAAAGCCACACTGAGGAATGACTGTCATACAACAACACTGGACACCTTGAAATGGGAATACAAGCCTCTACCTACCATGCTCATCAAGCAGATTTGCTTATACAGGGTCTGTGACAAAACTACTGAGCATTCAGCAGGTCTCTGACAAGGAGCAGCCCTCCTTCCTCCTCACACTTCTTCTGGAACCAAACATCATCCTTGATCCAAACTAAGAGGCTGCACTTTCCTTGGCTAGCAGAACAGGTCAGTGTGGAGACCTCACCACAGGGAAGCTTTTGTTGCAGATGGTTACTTTAGCTCAGGCTTTGCCATGTGAAAAGACAGGGAAAGGAGAATGTTTCCTACAGCCAAGAGCCTCAACTCAGCCATGGCTGAGGAGGCAAACTTGCTGACTCATGTGGTTTCACTGCTGTTCTTTAGGGTCCGTCTCACACAGGAAGGAACCTGCTGGCATCACTGTCCAGAGCACTCCTCCACGGAGCTACTCCTGTCTCTCACAGAAGCTCAGTTCTTGGCCAGCAGGAACACAGAGTCTCTCTCTGCAACTCCAGCAGATTTCCCAAAGGCTTGGATGAGAAAGGACCTTATAACCCTTCTTTTCCAGCCCTCTAGCAAAACATAACTTTGATCTCATGTGTATTACTGCTATATCTCCCTTGTGATGTGGTTCTGTGAGAGGGAAGGAAATGTCCTTTGGTCCCAGGTGAAGGTACAGCTCTCATGGACACATGCTAAAAGTACACTGTGCCTCGTGCTCAGGGAAATGAGGACACTTCCTACTCTTTCCCTGAGGAGGACAGCTGAACTGCTTGCAGTGAAAGTGCTGCCAAGCTTCCCAGATGAACCACATGTCACTTCCCACGTCCCTGGAGTAGCAGCTCTGACACTGAGTTAACAAGTGCTGCCAGCACACCAGGAGCATTCCCCATTTTGGATGTTTATCCAAACTGAATCTTATCTCTGAGCCCCTTTAACTGGTGTCCCACTGTTACTGCAGGGCAGTGAGGCAGAGGAAATTATGTGAGAACCAGGACAATTACAGGAGGGACCAGGAGAACCTTTGGAGCAAGACCAATGTTTCATATTTCAGGGGGCGCCCACAGCAGCAGGATTTGCAGAAGGTTCATACTATAGGATCCAGGCAGGATTGAGCACAAAGGGCAGCAGGACAAGGTTGTGCTGTGATCAGAATTTCTGCTCAACGGCAGCTTTTCCATTACCAGAACTGGGTGCAGACTCACACAACCATAGCCTTCCCAGCCAGCCCACTCCTTTTCTAAGGGGAGGGAATGGAAGGGAAAGGGAATGAAAAGTGTTTGATATTTCTCATTTAAGGGAGAGAGATTCAGAAGATGGATATTTACCACAGGACTTCAAGTTTCTTCTTTATGATAAATATCATGTGTGACCCGTGGCAAATAAAAAACTTGGACTCTTTTGGAACATCTAGTTTGATTTCTTGTTTGATACAGAATTATAAGATGCAACCAGCTCCTCCTGTTGAGTCCAACAGCTTGTGTTTGACTAAAGCACAGATTTCCCATCTGTTCTTTAGTCTCAGTCCTTTTTGCTGCTACATTACACTGCGAGCTGGTACAGATGATCCCCCTAAATCCCTCAAATCCTTTTCTAGACACAGTGAGTCCCAATTCTATAGGCACTGCCTGTGTTTCTTGTTCTCCTGTATGTATCCCACTGCATGGAGCAATATTCATCCTATGCCATTGGAAGAGACACAGGTCACAGCACAACTGCTCTGTCACTGCACTTACTGATTATTCCACCAGTCTTTCTGCAATTCCCAGCTTTTAACAGAAATTATATTTCTTTTCCCCTCAAACTAGTGTCAGAATTGAACAGTACTGAAATTAGCAGCTCTGTCTCCAGTTTCCAGTTAAGGAAACCAAGTATATTATTTTGCCTGGAGCTATCTGTACCATTCCAGGCTAACTGGGTCATTCCTTCTGGTAGGTCTGTATTGTTCTACACCCTGTGAGGCTCTGACATGTGAGCCACTAACCTACAGCAGCCCCTCTGTGGGAAGACCTCAAGCAGAGCCCATCTTTAACAGAAGAAGGGAAGAAAGCTGCTGGGAGCAATGCAATTGAAGGATATGGAAAGGCTTGGGCTTTGGCTTAGTGTAAGACTTTGTTGTCCTTTCCTACAGCCTTGCTTCTTGCTCTTATGGAAAACTAGCAGAGTGTTCTCTAAACCCAGCACAGTAATGCCTCCATCTCTTCCTTACACCCAGCACCGTGGTGTCTCCATCTCTTCCCTACACCCAGCACAGTGGTGTCTTCATCTCTTCCCTACACCCAGCACGGTGGTGTCTCCATTTCTTCCCTAAACCCAGAACAGTGATGTCTCCATGTCTTCCCTACACCCAGCACAGTGGTGCCTCCATGTCTCAGCACTGGAGGCACAACAGAGGGGAGGTAAGAGGGGTGACAATGCCAGAGTTGAGCCAGAAGCCCCATTTCCTTGACATTAGGCTGGGATTTGCAGAGTTATAAGGAAACCTCAAGTAAGTTTAATAGAACCAAAATCCCTCAGTTTTGTTTTGGAAACAGAATTTTCTGAAGAAGAATCTGGTTTCCAAGATACCTGGCAGCTTTTGGATAAAAATAACAGGATTCCCAGGGGCTTTATGACTGCTCAGGGGAGTGGGAGCTGCCAGGACAGACCATGGTAGATGCCTCCATTCAATACAACAGGTATGGAGAGACTTGTTACCCATTACTGGGTTTGTTATTTTATTATAGAGACCCTCTGAATTTGACGTGAGATTTTGAAGGTAGTCAGTGATGGAGGTCATTGAGAGGGGAAGGAGGGCTAGTAGGAAAGAGAATAACCAATTACACACCCCTCAGAGGCATTTAGCCAGGCCAACCTGCAATTATCATGATGCCAGCAGAGCACATAGGTGCAGACAAGGCTGGAAATGAGACTTGTACGGATGAACAAATATTTCTTTCCAGTGTGTTTTTTCTCTTTCCTTCCTGCACTCACGGGCAGTCAGCCTCCACCACTAAAACCCCACCCCACCACTACTCCTCTTGCTGAGATTGTCTGAGACATGATGTCTTCCAGCCATCCAACACATGTGCAGGAGCTGCCATGAAAACAAATTCCAAATTCACTACCCTTGCCTCTGCTCTCCCACCCCACAGGTCCTTGTTGTGCCCAAGCCCAGCATGTTCCAATACTAATTTGAGGCTGGGGCTACTGCCAGGAGTAAGTGAGATGGTGGAATAGTGACAGTTAAATCCTCCAAAAATTTTAGTCTCACACAGCTTGGCCCTTGACATGGCATCAAGCATCTTCCTTGTGCAGCCTTCACCCTGTCCCATCCTGTCCAAGCTGGGTGAGTAATGAGAATTGAGATTGGGGACTATTGCAAGGAGTAAATGTGACTGGTTAAACAGGAATAGGGGTTTTACTGTTGAGAAGAACAGCTTCATATCAGCTTCTCCATATCTGAACTTAAAATGACAGCCATGCACAGCTATGCTCAACAGTGAAGGAGCTGGTGCATTCCCTCCTGCCAATGTGAAGATGATGCTCAAGAAGGGAGATGTTTTAAGGAAAGCGAAGTCTCAGCTGAGTTTTTGATTAGATTTCAGCCCTTGAGTGATAACTCGGTGAGGGTCCTGAAACAAATTGGCACATTAATGTTTTCAGACATAGGCTATTATCCTTTAGTTCTGATTTGGTGCAGCTCTTGGGGCCTAATTCTAAAATAGTGGAACACTTTGCCCAGCAGGGTACAGCAGGCATTAACACGTTAAAGCCTAGTCATCAAACACACCTTTAACTCGTAAGTGCATGAGAAGCTTTGCCATTTACAAGCCAGCCCAGCCCAGGATGCTTTTGGGATGCCTTTGTATGGCACACCAGGCACCAGTACAGAGACCAAGACTCCTTTTTGTTGCTATGTGTCATGAAGGCATCCTTAGGCAATAGATCCTCCCAAGATTTTAGTCTCCTCCAGGCTGGCCCTTGACATGATATCAAGCATCTTCCTTGTGCAACCTTTACCCTGTCCCATCCTGCCCAAGCTGGGTGAGTAATGATAAAACAGCAAGGAGGCCAACTCCTATTTGCTTTGATTTTCAACTAACAAGACTGAGCCTGGGGAGAGGAGCCCCAGTGCAGGTTTTGACCATGGTGTCAGTTTGGAGCCTGTAAAGGCAAAGGCAGAGCAGTGGTTTGCAGCTCAGCTCAGTGGGAAGGAGACAGGGACCAGAGAAAGAGGAAAGGAGCAACTGGAGGACACATGGAGATGGAAGAGGGAGAGGAACTGCTGTTGTTTCCTGAGGCTACTGTCCACTAAAGCACTGCCCTTATGCTATGCAGGGCTGTCCAGGTTTGAGTTATGTGGTTGTTGAGCCCTGACTTACTCCTCCTACACAGCCTGATGCAATGGCACAAGGATGTCTCCTTCCCTGTGCTCAGGGATGAAGAATTGAGGCATGGAAAGGCAGAGGATAATGGGGTGTTACAGGCCTCGGCAGTCCTGGCACAGCAGGTTGCTCATGGCTTGGGTGGCCCTTCTGGAGCTGTGGGGCTGTGCCAGCTCTGCTCAATCCAGCCATGGTGCCTGACACTGCTCCTGTGTCACATCACTGTGACTGTGCCTCCTACCAAAGCAGAGCAGGTGGGACAGATGGGAAAGCAGCTGGTGCCTTTCTCACTCTATCTCACAACTTCATGTTTCAAACAAACTCCTCTGTGAAGGTGGGTTTGCACCTGGATGCCTGAACTACTGTCCTGCCCAGCCAAGTGTAGGCACAGGTTCTGCACAGTCAGATCTGTTTGGGGAGCTGTGGCTCCAGTGAGAACTTGGGCCTGAGTTGAAAAGCAGGGCGAGGACTCTGTAGATGCATGTAGCTATTTTTATAGTGCTTGTGAGCTGGAGCTTTTTACATATTTCCCTTCCAAATGGTGCTTCACAGTGCCCATGAGACATCCCTTGGAGAAGCTGACCCTGCTGAATGCTGGGCTGTGTTGGGCAGGTGGGAATATGCAAAGCATGGTTTGTTCTGTGTGCTGGGCAGGCTGTGCCAGCTTCCCTGAAGGAATGGCCTTCAGCCACTGTCTGTCCAAATGAGCACACTCTTGCCTTGATTTGTCTGGATTTGTCAAGGGAGCAAAAACTCAACATTGCTGAGAAAGAACATTTTTATTTCCATTTTGAAACATCATCGCTTTCAGTTTTGTCTTATAAAACTCTTCTCTGCCTTTTCTCTGACCTTGAGGTTTTCTAGTATGACAAGGCCACATCCATACTATTACATTTTACCTTTTAAAGAAGTGTGTGCACCCAGTTTGCTGCTGGGGATGGGTTAAGTCCTGAATGCACCCCAGGAATTGTGTGGACAGAGCTGGGGCCAAATGTGTGCCGAGGACTGTCCCACTAAGATGAGGATGCAGACAACTGGGCACCAGTGCCTGTACATTGCATTCATACAGATGGGGCCTTTGTATCCCTCTTTGGTACCAGGCACACTGCCACCATGCCAGTATCTTCTCTGACAGCTCAGGGTCAAGGATTTTCCTTTTGTGGAAATTCAAGTGGAAAACTTTCTCACTTCACTTCTCCATGGCTTTTATCTTCATAAATGAAAACACCCAGACATTAAAGAAATAAATAGAGAAGTGAAGGTAGTGGGAGGAAAGATAACAGAGTTTAAAAAGAAACAACAAAATACTGATAACAGGGTTGTAGTATCAGTTTAAGGTGAGTGTCATGTGAAAGGGAGGGAGACAGAAATACAATGATTTCTAGTCTTAACTGTATTAATAAAGTTATTAGCTGTAAGCACTTCCAGACAATCAGATCTCTATGTACCCAACACTGCCTGTCCTTAACTGACAGCACA